>JARDYJ010000011.1:33698192-34188192 GCA_029215755.1 Spea hammondii | reverse complement strand
TAAACATGCATGGGATAGACATACGGCTCCTGAATCTAAGACGAGACCAACGACTGATTAATTCTTTACAACAGGAGAAACAGGCGACTAGACGGGGGCCGGATGGGGGCCGATCTGCCAGCAAATTCTAGGTTTCTATTTTACTTATATAACTCCTTTTTGCTGCTTCGTGGCGTCCGGTCTGAGTACTCACTCCGTAGCGATCAGGTCAAAGAGCAGAGTCTCCGGGAAGTATTTCCTCACCGTCTCGATTCCAATCGCTTCGAGGGTAAGAGCAATGGCCTCCGGCATAATCATGTCCTCCAGGGCACTCATGCGCGCGATGCCTGCTGGTGGGATGCAGAAAGGTCAGTAAAAGCCCCGGGGGTTCCGCCATTGAAGGGCTGATTACATTTTTGGGGTACGAAGAGTGACGGCTCAAATCCACTCAACGGGGGTCACCTCACAGCATGTAACCGACCCCCACCACGCCTAATACCACCAGCTGTGGGGCATCAGCCTGTAATAGAACGGGGGGGGGGGAGACGGATAGACTGGGGGGGGGGGGTCGCTGTGAAGGGCTTTGGAAGTAAGAGCGAGGATTTTTAAATGAATCCTGAAGCGCGCAGGCAGTTAAACACAACTTAATTACAACACATACGCATACTATACACCCCTGACCCTATGTACACTCCTATATATACACACCCCTATATATATATATATATATATATATATACTCCTATATATAGATGGAATACTATATATATATATATATATATATATATATATATATATACACACCCCTATATATATATATACTCCTATATATATATATATATACACACCCCTATATATATATATATATACTCCTATATATATATATATATACACACCCCTATATATATATACTCCTATATATAGATGGAATACTATATATATATATATATATATATATATATATACACACCCCTATATATATATACACCCCTATATATATATACTCCTATATATATATATATATATACACCCCTATATATAAATATATATATATATATATATATATATACACACTCCTATATATATATATATATATATACTCCTATATACACACACCCCTATATACACACAACCCTATATATATATACTCCTATATATACACACCGCTATATATATATATATATATATATATATATATATATATATACACTCCTATATATACACACCCCTATATACACACACCCCTATATATACACAACCCTATATAAATATTTATATATATATTACTCCTATATATACACACACCCCTATATATATATATATCTATATACTCCTATATATACACACTACGTTCCCCCACACACTAAACATCCTAGCCACATATCCCACGGGGGCCGGAGTAACATCCCTTTATACCCCCTGTGCAGGCTGCGGAGGGCATCTTGCTGTTTGTTGCGTTTGGCGGCCCCCGATTATTCCTGCGATCGCTGCCGATTTATCTCAGTATCTCGTATTTTATATTAAATAAGATTCACGACCGTCTGGCACGGTGCCCAATAGTCTCCCCGTTAAAGTCGTTACCTGCCGGTATTCCGTAGGGCTCAAATTGGAGACAGAGAGTCGGGCTTCGGATATTGGTGTTTGTGGAAACCTTGAGGCCGAGTCCCTGCAATGGAAGGAAGTTTTACTTTACTGAGAGGGTGGTACAGCCTCCCAGCAGAGGTGGTAGAGGGTAATACAGTGAGGGGATTAAACATGCATAGGATAGACATACGGCTCCTGAATCTAAGACGAGACCAACGACTGATTAAGGTTTGAGTCGTTAAAGCAGGAGAAACGGGTGACTAGACGGGGGCCGCTGAAGGCCGATCTGCTGGTAGGTTCTATGCTTCCATGAATATTGCAGAGAAGCTGGGAGCATCATTTATAAAAGCCGCCATGTGCTGGCAGGGGCAGGAGGGATCTGCGGGGGGCCGAATCTTATTTGGGCTCGCGGACATTATATGGGGTCTCTAAACGCGTTCCGTTCTCCTCTTGGGTTTTTCCATCATGGACGCTTGCTTTGGGGGCGTCGGACCCGCTGAGTTGGGGGCGTCGGACCCGCTGAGTTGGGGGGCGTCGGACCCGCTGAGTTGGGGGGCGTCGGACCCGCTGAGTTGGGGGGCGTCGGACCCGCTGAGTCCGGTGCGTTCACCGAAGCTCGTAGTCAGAGCAGAGGAGCCGGGAGAAGAAAGGGGAATCGGGATGGAGGGGACGCGGCGTCGGAGATACCTTGAAGATGGCGTACGTGTCCGTGTCCTGCGCCGGGCTGCTCGGGTGATAGTGCAGGCCGTTTATAAAAATGGGATCGGCCCTCACACACGGGTCATCGCGCGGCTCCTCCAGGTAATGGCCGTCGTGGTTATATCCAGAAAGTTCTACAACGGGTAGCAGCTCATATATCTAGAAGACATGATGTAGAGGTAGAAGAAGAAGATGCCCCCCCACGAAGCTTCTTACCCAGCCCGGGGGCAGATACGCCTATAAGGGTACAATGTGTTTCTGGGAAGTCTCACCGATTTCGCGGACAGTTCAGCCTCCGGCTTCATGATCAGGACGCTGGAGTCCACGCCGCGCACGGCACAGAAGGAGTCGGGGTCGGTGTGGAGGCTGAGGACCGTCTGCGAGCCAGGAAGGGACTCGGTGGGAGAGAAGGACAGCTTGACCTGAGGGACAGACAGAAATCAGACATAACGCACCCGGGAGAGGAAGACAACTCCGCCACGTTCTTTTCCCAGACTGTCACCGTCGACCAGTTAACCGGCTCGGTGCAAATCAACGGAAACGCGAGACACAAGGACACCGGAAACCAACGGCACCGGAAACCAACGGCGCCAAAAACCAACGGCACCGGAAACCAACGGCACCGGAAACCAACGGCGCCAAAAACCAACGGCACCGGAAACCAACGGCACCGGAAACCAACGGCGCCAAAAACCAACGGCACCGGAAACCAACGGCACCGGAAACCAACGGCGCCAAAAACCAACGGCACCGGAAACCAACGGCACCGGAAACCAACGGCACCGGAAACCAACGGCACCGGAAACCAACGGCGCCAAAAACCAACGGCACCGGAAACCAACGGCACCGGAAACCAACGGCACCGGAAACCAACGGCACCGACGTCGTGTTTCGTCTATTTTAATGGGATTGGGGCGTTTCCTACGTCCTCGGCCGACGCACCGAACGCGCACCTCGCTGGACCCAGATCAGCTTAATTTACCCGAAATTTGGTTTAAAAAATGCAGTATGGAAACCTTAAACCCTCATTGCCCAAAACTCTGTAACATGCGAGCCCTGCCGGCCCCCTTACCTTGTTGTCAAAGCACCGGTCCACGTTGAGGGCGACGGTGTCGGCGATAACCTCTCCGCTATCCAGAATCAGGAACACGAGTATCTTTGCCAAAGGAGCGACGTTGGCTCCGACATCGAGTTTAAACGAAAACTCCCCCAAGGCCTCTGTGAACGAGAAACGGTCATTTTCAGCATCGCACTGCGGCCGCCATCGTTCTCCGGTGCATCGTAACGCGAGACCCCGCCGCTCTTACCTTGGTTTTGGACCAGTAGGACGGCGTGCTTCCCGGACGATACGATGCCCCCTTTAGACATAATCTGTAGGAAGAAAGTCTCGTGTTATCTGCTGACTGCTTCGCCGACGGTTCTCGGCCTGGGCCAGCGGTTATCGCACGGCCCTCGGTACAGACGATGGCGCCGCGGCGCTTCTATCTGCTTTCCTTACCATCCTCTACCGATACCCGGGTCCACTCTGTATGCGTCTTTATCGAAGGGGGGACGTTCTAGACTCGGAGGGGGGATCACTCGTACGAGATATCACTCGAGATCAGAGCGTGGCGGAGCGCAGACTCACCACGTAGCGGAACACGGCGTCTTTTGTTTGCCCGATCCCCTCGGCCGTCAGCACGTAATGGACGAGGATCCTCTGCGCGGTCTGACAGCTCAGCTTCTTGAATATTGGTTTGACTTTCAAAAAGCTGGCGCTCTTGGAGTAGAAGCGGCTGACGCCCCAGGACTGCTCCTCGTACGCCGGGTTCAGCCACCCGTGCCGGCCGCAGTATTCAGACGACTTGAAGAACGCCTGGAAGTGAACCTACGGTCAGCGCCACCAAATACGTGGACAACAACATCTCAACTAGGCTCAGTGGGACATCATTGTTATAGCCTACAGGATAAAGCATGGACTACATCACGCTCCAGGACCCGTGCTGGGTTGGTAACTGGCGGCTCACCCGGAGTTGGAGTGAGGACTCCTGAAAAGATGAGGTGTCGATGGAGAAATCGGCCGTGCCGTCCGGCTTGGTTGTGTAGCTGTAGTTCTTTCCGCTGTGTCCTACGAAGACCACCACGGTTTGATTGCCAATCGGACTTCCAGATGCATCCTCTAATAGAACCTGTGTGTGAGTATGATGTCATCAGTGATGTCATATGGCTTTGCAAAGTACGAACAGGACTTTATGTAGCTGATCTCATGTCTGTCGCTCTGCGGGGTCACCCGCCAAGTCCATACCCCCGACTTACCTGTCCATACAGCGGAATACCCCTTTTAAAGTGGGACTCCACGTTCTGGAACGACACTTTAGCCAGGGTGGTCTTCACTTCAGAAGAAGCTTCAGCCGTCAGCTCCACACCTGCCGGGGAAACAATCATCAAACATCCCCGTAACCTTTACTTTATTTTGTGCTCCCGTTCTTCGGGGGGATGCTCCGGCCGCTCTCCACGTCTCCAGATAAAAGCCGTCAGCCCCCTGGGTTACCAAGACAGGCGCGTGACGGGGGCAGCAGCTGATCCCCCCGCTGTCTCCCTTTTCTGGTTCCGTCTCATGAGACCCCCGCCGGCTCGGGGCGCCTCTCACCTGTCCCTTCCTCCGTGATGGTGGCTTTTGCGGTGATTTTCATCTCGTATCCGGTGCGCTTCATCTGGAAGATCTTCGTCGGCATCACATCGGAGAAGCAGCCGTCGGGACCGGCCTTCAAAAAAACCCAAACCCAAAGCAATTAACGCTGAATGAACCCGTAATCTGAGCATAAAATTAACAATTTGGCAAAAAAAACCAAAACAGAAGTATTCGTGAAAAACGCTTTTTAGTGACTGCAGAAGAGTCGGGGAGGAAAAAGCAATTTGCTGGATTTATACTGTATATATTGTAAAATATTTCATTATGTATAGCGGGGGAGGGGGGGGGGGTAACTTCGCATGCCCTTGTCTGGCACTCGGCTGAAGTTGAGTCTCCTCAGTAGCCAGAGGTGGGCACTCATTATAAACCTGGATAAATCTGGGTTATAAGTGGCTGGGCCATTTTATTGGTTGCTATGGTGATAAGACCCTTTGCGTGCCGGGCCGGGTGGTCTACGCACCTGGTGGAGCAGCTCCTCACACACGGCGTCCTCCTCTCCCTGGCAGTAGGTATAGCTATGAGCGAATTTTCTGCACACGCGCACTTTGATCTGTCCTGAAACCGGCTTTCCATACGTGTACCTGACGGGAGGAAGACGCGGTCAGGCATGGATCCGCCGCCGGGAGTGGAAGCCACTCCGAGCCAGACAGACATAGAGACCGAGCTAGAGAGCTCGGCCAAAAACGGACACAAGAAAAACTGATGGAAAGATGCTGCCGATTACGTCAGCATTGAGAGGGTGGTAGATAAGTGGAACAGCCTCCCAGCAGAAGTGGTAGAGGGTAATACAGTGAGGGTATTAAACATGCATGGGATAGACATACGGCTCCTGAATCTAAGACGAGACCAACGACAGCAGGAGAAACGGGCGACTAGACGGGGGCCGGACGGGGGCCGATCTGCCGGCAGCCATTGCACCTTTCTGTGAATAGGACACTCTGGGGCTGAGTTCCTCCAGTGGTTCGTGTCGCTGCGCATGTTTTATAGTTTGATCCCTTAACGTTCCCGTTGGGGTTAAGTCTACGGAGTGTTTGTCCAGTTACCCCCGCAGGACACGCAGCGTTCTAAAGCCCCGCTCGGGGTAATACTAACTTCCCGCAGACGGTCACTCGCAGTTCCTTGTCCAGGATGGTGAGCACGGGGGGCACTTTCACCTGAACCTCGTATTTCGGTAACACTAGAAGAGAAGAGCGAGACAGTCACCCAGCGGCCCCTGACGCGTTATCCGTATCGCCCGCGTCTAACATACCACCCCGGGCCACATACTGCAGCTTCCACGCTCATGAACTACAATTCCCACAATCCTCCCCATCAGATGTAAAAGTCCTTTAACCGCAGCAGAGCCACGTTATTCCTCCCCGCGGCCGGTACCGCTGCAGGGTGCTGGGTGACGCCCGCCATTCCCCGCGCACGTACCGTATTCCTCCACGGTGAAGGAGTGCTGCACGCGGGGGCCTTTGGCCCTCACGGCCACCACTTTGTACGTCCCTTGCGAGGGTTCGGAGGTCAGCTGGAAGGACTCCTGTACGACCCCCCTGTGGGTTTCCACGTCCAGCCATTGGGTGATGCGATTTCCTCTGGGGTCCTGCACGGGAAATAAACAAAATCACTGCGGTTTGCCCCAAAAATTCATTATATAACGGCCCCCGGCTGGACACAGGGGCCCCGTCCACACAACATCCAACGGAGCCACACACTCCGCCGTCACCCGAGAGCCTGTCCACCGGAGCAGACAGCTTCCCACGGCCGGCCACGCCGCTCACCTCGATGTACACCACGGGGAACTGAAACGAGAGAAGAAGAGACCATCACTACAAGACGCGCAGGTACATGAGACCGCCGCAGACAACGACACCTCCGTAGCCGGATGATGAAAAGGGTTCCCTAAGTAAAAGCATCTAGAGGGGCAGAAAACCGGTAGCTATAGGTGGAAGAGCCTCCCAGCAGAGGTGGTAGAGGGTTATACAGTGAGGGTATTAAACATGCATGGGATAGACATACGGCTCCTGAATCTAAGACGAGACCGACGACTGATTAAGGTTTGAGTCGTTACAGCAGGAGAAACGGGCGACTAGACGGGGGCCGCCGGGGGCCGATCTGCCGGCAGGTTTGTGTTTTTATGATTATTTGCTTGAAATATTTTTTCTACTGAACCAGTTATTAACCTCACAAATGTTTAAAAACATATAAAAGTATCAAAACTATACTTCCACGATCTGTTTAATTACTTCATCTGATTCATATGTGTTTTTTAACCCCTTCACGACAGAGCCTGCGCATGTACGGGCTCACAATGCCTTGTCCTTAAGGGGTTAATGTGTCAGTGAATCGGGAATATGAAGAAAGTTCGGATAAAGTTTCCTTACATGTTCCGATACGGCGTGAAAGTTCTCACTCAAAGCGGCGATGCGGAAGAGGACTAGAAAACAGAGAAAAACAGAAATACCAAAATCACATCATTTCTGCAAATTCCTGCACAATTCCAACATTTTAACTCATTTTTCACAGTTTTAACCAGCGAACATGCGCAAGAAGGGTCTGTTTTGCCTACACAAAGCACCAGGTTGGGTAAAGGAACCTTCTTTTAAAAGGTCTCAACCAAGAAAGGTTTCAAGGAGACTTTGCTGCTGCTATGGCAATAAAGCCTCATAACCAATAAGCTCCCTCTCCTTGTATCACATGATTTAAGATTGGAATTAAGTGGAGAAAATATGATTTCTGCTGGTTTTTGTCAGAAATGCTTCTATTTAAAGGCCATTGATTTAGCGCGGAGGGCCTGCTCGGGGCGGCGGATGCGGGGTGGAGGACGCCGTGACACTGACCTTTCTGTCCCGGTTTGTAGATGGGTTTATCCGTTTGGATGAAGACGAGGTTCAGCAAGGGCTTGATCAGGGCGCTTCTCCTGGACCTGAAGTGCAGGGTATCCCCGTCGGCTCGCAGCGTCAGGAAGCCCACCTCGGCTGCATCCACCGAGGGGGTCTTCCCAGAGACAGGCGAAGATAAAGGGGGGACGGATTAGAGAGACGCACACCGGACGAGACGCTTCTTTAACCCAATCCAAGCTTTAAACCGGAGAGACGAATCCAGAAAGTATCTTTCCAAATGTTTTCTCTTCAACCCGAACGCCTTAAAACTAAGTTTATATATTTTGGTAACCGGCGGGTCTCCGGGCGCAGCCCCCCTGAATGACGGCACCTTCTGTGCCCCTTTTACCCCCCGCAGGCACACGCGGCCCTTTGACGAGGCGCTGACGCCATCTGCTGCCCATGGCTTTGGTGATTATTACGGTGTTTGTTATCGCAGCGTTCAGAATTGGTAAATGACATTTATTTGCCGTATGTGTCCAGGCAGACATGCGCAGCCTCATCCCTGCCCCGCCTCAGCCATTTAATTGGGCAGAATTTAATAGAGCCCCCTCCCCCGAGGTTTTAAGCACTAAGGGGACATTACAGTTTTTTGACACCCTTCGGAAAGTTTGCAAAATTAGAAATAAAGTAAAAGATAGAAAAGAAGGAGAAAAAAAATAGAGCGCGTATGGGAGGAGCGGGAGAGGAGGCCGCTTACAACGAAGGTCACCCAGCTGTCGTCGTCGGACTCTGTGACGTCTTTCTCCAGTAAGGTCACGTTGCGAGTCGCAAGCTCCAGGGTCACCGAAACTGAGATGGACTCATTGAGGTGGGACAGCAGCAAACCGAATCTCTCCGGGCTTCGCGCATGAAGGAGGCTGGGGACCAACAGCATGTACTGCCTGCGGAGACGAGAAAACCTATGAGCCTCGGTGGTCTCTTTTGCTCCGGTTATCACGCAGCGCGGCCCGGCGGGCTCTGATCCGGTTATCACGCCACGCGGCCCGGCGGTCTCTGATTCCGTTATCACGCCGCGCGGCCCGGCGGGCTCTGATACGGTTATCACACGCAGCCTCTCACTGGGACAGTCTACCTTGGTAAATGAAGGGTTAATTTGGTGCACCCAATAACTAAAAACCGAAAATCCCATGAAATAAAAACCGAAAATCCCAATAAATGATTTGATAATTATGGGGATTGGGGATAAACATTTCAACGCACGTTATTGTGAAAAACTTTAATTAGGGGGCCGTCCAAATAATAAAAAAAAAATAAAAAAAAAAAAACTTTTAAAAGAAAGGCTTCTGAAATAATGTTACTGTATATAGGGCCCTGACGATGCCTAAGGGGCCACGACGATGCCTAAGGGGCCCTGACGATGCCTAAGGGGCCACGACGATGCCTAAGGGGCCACGGCGATGCCTAAGGGGCCCTGACGATGCCTAAGGGGCCCTGACGATGCCTAAGGGGCCACGACGATGCCTAAGGGGCCACGGCGATGCCTAAGGGGCCCTGACGATGCCTAAGGGGCCACGACGATGCCTAAGGGGCCACGGCGATGCCTAAGGGGCCACGACGATGCCTACGGGAAATTAAAAGGTGTTTGTGATCGTCATAAAACCCCTGTGGTCCGGTTCTCCCGGTACACCGGCCCCTGATTTCTGAAATTATGTATTTTATGATTTTTTTTACCTATTCGAGATCCTTACAAAAAACATCATAAAGGGGATTCTTAGCGCGGCCGTTCCCCGCATTTTACTGCCCAGCGACCCGAATAATAGAGGAGAATTATGCGCTTCACTTACGTTCGCAGAAGATGTTTCCGGATCCCCCCCCCCCGAATAACGTAACAAAGATCGGCAGAGCACAGAGAATACCCCTGTCCCAAATACCCCAAAGAGCGTTCTTACGGGCCGGGATCGGCGGCGGCCCCTCCGGGCAGGGCAGACAGCAGCAGGCACAGGGCGAGCGCCGACCTCCACATTCTCTCGTTGGGTGTCTCTGCTGAGAAGAGGAATTGCGGACAGAGAGGACTTTATAAAGCCGAGAGCGTCCCCCAAACAAACCCCCGCATGACGCGAGCGCACAAGGCCGGCTGTGTGAGCGCGGGGGACGTGTTTGTCTTGGCCGGGGGGTGTTTGTTGAGCTGATATCTGATTACCCTCTGTGCCGATGCGTGGAGCCGGACGAGTACACAACAGGATTGCTAAATTGTTTAGAGAGTTGCGAGACATTTTACAATGAGACGCGCTTCGAGTTACACACCGGGGGAGAGAGAAAGACAGGGAGCGAGAGACTGAGACAGGGAGCGAGAGACTGAGACAGAGAGAGAGAGCACCAGCCACAGAGACAGAAGGAGAGAGAGAGAGACAGAGAGAGAAAAATATAGAGAGAGAGAGAGAGAGCGAGAGAGACAGAGACATACAGAGAGAGCGAGCGAGCGAGAGAGAGAGAGAGACATACAGAGAGAGCGAGCGAGCGAGAGAGAGAGACATACAGAGAGAGCGAGCGAGCGAGACATACAGAGAGAGAGAGAGAGAGAGAGACATACAGAGAGAGCGAGAGAGAGAGACATACAGAGAGAGCGAGAGAGAGAGACATACAGAGAGAGCGAGCGAGCGAGACATACAGAGAGAGAGAGAGAGACATACAGAAAGAGAGAGAGAGCTGGCTGCAGAGACAGGCGGAGAGCGTGGTTTGTGTTACTGGAACTTCATGAGAAAACCAGCGATAAGAAGACAAAGGCGAAGCTCGTATTACCGGCTCGCAATATCCTGTAGATTGTAAGCCTGTGAGCTGAGCCCTCGTTACATGATGTGTCGCTTCGTCTGTCCTGGTTTTGTCAGACCTTTTGAATGTAGGGACTGTAAGAAGCACTGCGGAGATTGTTGGCACATATAAATAAAAGATAAAAATAATAGAAATAACAACTAATAATAACAATAATAATAGGAATAATAATAACAATAATAATACGAATAATAAGAATAATAACAATAATAATAGTGATAATGATGATTTCACTGCTATTTCTCATCACAGTAAAACATTTTGCCGGGGGCCAGTAGACTG
This sequence comes from Spea hammondii, assembly GCA_029215755.1. Taxonomy (NCBI): domain Eukaryota; kingdom Metazoa; phylum Chordata; class Amphibia; order Anura; family Pelobatidae; genus Spea; species Spea hammondii. The sequence continues at coordinate 34,177,341 of JARDYJ010000011.1, read as the reverse complement.
CACAGCCTGCAATTTATCCTGCTGTGCTTGCAACACTTGATATTTGGAGGGTAATAAATAAATGGAACAGCCTCACAGCAGAAGTGGTAGAGGTTAATCCAGTAACCGTGGTAAGCGTGGGTTTGGTTAGTGGAGGAAAAGCCTTGACTGGGGTTTAAAGGTTTTGTAAAGTTTGCGTAAAGCCATCAAAAAACAAAAAATACAGATAAGACCCTTTTCACCCGTAACGTTCCAAAAAGTTGCACACAGGGATTACTTTATAGTATTGCCCCAATCTCAGGGTGAGGGGGCAGATTCTCGGGTCACACACTCAGAATCCTTCCTACCCCCCCTGCTGGGATCATATATGAGACCCCCAGTATGTTATAGGGGATCTCCCTGCTTGAATGCAGGTAACTCATTTAATGAAATAATGACAAGTCAAGGTTTCCATGACGACCGCTATTAGAACCTTCCAGGTATTACATTTGGCGAGCCACTACGGTAAATCTTCATGATGGGCTATTAAAGGGTTAATATTTCCAGAGCCTCAGGGGCCACTCATTTAGAAAGTTCCGCTGCGACGGGCGATGGAAACCTTAATTACCCGAATCGAAGCCGCAGGGGAGAGAATTACCCGGCCACAGAACCCGTCTGCGGATCGGCCCCATCCGGCCCCCGTCTAGTCTGCCCGACTCAAACCTTAATCAGTCGTTGGTCTCGTCTTAGATTCAGGAGCCGTATGTCTATCCCATGCATGTTTAATCCCTTCACTGTATTACCCTCTACCACCTCTGCTGGGAGGCTGTTCCACTTATCTACTACTCTCTCAGTAACACTAACTTCCATTCCTTTTGAAAGTGGATTTTAAGAAGAAATCTATAAATTTATCGACGATGTGACGGGACATTTACTAATAATTTGTGATCCCTTTAAAAAGGCTCTGGCATCGGCTGCATGGATTGGAATGATGGGATTAGCCCCCCAGCGCACGTCATTTTTATTTTCTGTTTTAGAATAAAAAGCGCCGCCCGGGGGAGGGGGCGGTAGATTTTGGGTGCAGAATTAATTGCGATTTTTTATTGTTTGGAGAATTCGGTGAATTCTGCTGTTAATTGATATTTATAGGAATTGGTTAAATGAAATGTTTTTAGTGATTTAACCATTTCCACCAGGCTGCGGCGCCGCGGGATTTCAGCCAATGACCTGCCGAGCTTTGTCGTTGGAGGATTAAAGGTCTGCGTGCGAGGGACGGCAAATAATTTCCTAACAGCAGACAGCGGAGCCAGAAACTTCCCAGGTATCTCTATACCCTCTTTAGTTTGGGCGATTCCTCTTTTCACCCAAACCCCTGATGGCCCCCCCCCTTTTCTCCCGATGCCACTCTCTCCTCCCCTCCCCTGATACCCCCCTCTCTCTCCCCCCTGATGCCCCTCTCTCCCCCCCTGATGCCCCTCTTTTCTAGGAGGTCAGAATGTTTGCGGGGTATGAGGGGATCGCAGGGTTCTACTGCCCTAAAAGCCCCGATAATGTGTATAGAAACAGCAGGGAACGGCTTTATAAATTAAACGGGGTAAATAAACCCCATTATTCTTCTTCTAAATGCCCCGCTATAGCTCACAGGACACGTTGGGACTTTAAAGGTCTGATTAATACCCTGCCCCCCCCCATCATAATAATAAACGCCACTTTGGCCTCAGAGGTCTGTTAATTAATGTGAGAAACACCGATTTACCGGAATTCCTCTTTTTATTGCCCCCCTCCCATCGCAAACAAAACACAAGCGATTTGGTGAAATTTGCTCTCATGATAATAGTTCTTTTTAAACACTCGTCATAGAAACGTCTCCACGAACCTCAGGGCCGGCCAGGGTGGTAGATGAGTGGAATAGCCTCTCAGCAGACGTGGTATAGGGTAATAAAGTGAGGGTATTTAAACATGCATGGGATAGACATATGGCGCCATAATATAGGTAGGGTAGTAGATAAGTGGAGCTGCCTCCCAGCAGAAGTGGTAGAGAGTAATACAGTGAGGGGATTAAACATGCATGGAATAGACATACGGCTCCTGAATCTAAGACGAGACCAACGACTGATTAGGGTTTGGGAGGGGCAGGTGGTGGCTGCTAGGGGCACACAGGGGCAGATGGGGGCTATTAAGGGCACACTACGCAGATCAGTGGCGTATGGGCTTTCAGAGGCCCATACGCCAACAAAGTATGCTCATTGCTCACTAAACAGCCCCGCCCACTGTATCCATAGCAACCTGGAGGAGTGCAGGGGGGGGGTCACGTGCTCAGGAAGTCGGACAGTCTGACGGGAAATGACATCAGAAGCTGAGAGAAAGAACCAGACAGAGTGAGCGGCCGAGATCGGGGCAAGCGGCGGGGAGAGGTCAGAGGTCACTGTGGCTGATTGGGGGAAGGGTCACCGCGGGCATGGAGGGGCTTCGGTACCCACCGGGAGCTAGAGGGTGGGGGTCTAGCGGTGTGTATAGCGCTATGCAGGGCCCCTCCCCCATCACCCCGAGCATCAAACACAGTATACGGTACGCCGGGTACCCCCAGAGCATTGTAATATACACAGCGCCGGGTACCCCCAGAGCATCATAATATACACAGCGCCGGGTACCCCCAGAGCATTGTAATATACACAGCGCCGGGTACCCCCAGAGCATTGTAATATACACAGCGCCGGGTACCCCCAGAGCATTGTAATATACACAGCGCCGGGTATCCCAAGAGCATTGTAATATACACAGCACCGGGTATCCCCAGAGCATTGTAATATACACAGCGCCGGGTATCCCCAGAGCATTGTAATATACACAGCGCTGGGTACCCCCAGAGCATTGTAATATACACAGCGCCGGGTACCCCCAGAGCATCGCAGATAATATACACAGCGCCGGGTACCCCCAGAGCATCGCAGATAATATACACAGCGCCGGGTACCCCCAGAGCATCGCAGATAATATACACAGCGCCGGGTACCCCCAGAGCATCGCAGATAATATACACAGCGCCGGGTACCCCCAGAGCATCGCAGATAATATACACAGCGCCAGGTACCCCCAGAGCATCGCAGATAATATACACAGCGCCAGGTACCCCCAGAGCATCGCAGATAGTGTACACAGCGCAGTACACCGCACACGCTGGTATTTATCGAATGAACCCAAGAAAGTTAATTGAGAAAGCATTCAGTCCACAAACCCCTGGATGGGGGCAGCGATGGGGCCGTTCCGGTGGCTTCCCTGCGTCTGCCCCTCTCTGAATGTTAGCGGGTCGTTCTTTTGTTTGAAGCTCCGTCGGCTCTCTCTGCAGCGACGTTTTGTAATAAAATGTTTGTTTTTCTGCCCTTTAGGTGCCGTCTGTATTATGATGTCATACTGAGGCGTCCATCGGCGTCTCCCCCGGAAAATCCCTCGTCATGGAAACAGAAAGCGAGCAGAACTCCGGCTCCACCAATGGGAGCTCAGCGTCAGGCGGCAGCTCGCGTCCGCAGATATCTCAGATGTCCCTGTATGAGCGCCAGGCCGTGCAGGTTCGTTCGGCGCCGGGTATTAGCGCGTTATTAACCCCCCGGTTCTTCCTGTTTTTAGTTAATTTCTGTGAACACACGATTTTGTTGAAAATAAGGAAAACATGGCGGCTGTCTGCCCATCAAACCTAAAGATCTGTGTTGAGCCAGCCCACAAGATTACATCAGATTCACTCCGCTGATCATATATTCTCTAATACTAAAAATACCCCCAAAATATCTCTGCCACGTAACGACCTCCGTCATCATCATCATCGCCGCGGCCGGCCTGAAGAAGCCAGTACCGGGCGTCCTGCGGCTGTAGTTAATATGGGTCAGAATTGGATTATTCAGGAGAATTCGGAGAACGTTTTGGTCTAAAACGGGGAGCTGTTTGATTTTTTTCGGCGTTCGATTTCCTGTCAGCTTTCGGTATTCAAAACAAGCACCGTTTTCTTAATATTCCGGATTAAATTATTTTTCTGCCTCTAGTGGTTATTAATAGTTTGTGTCGGCGTAGGTTGGGACGTGTCAGCGGATACCGGCGGGGGTGGCCGGCGTTGTCTGTCAGTGATGGGAGTTGTCTTCTCTCCGTAGGCTCTGCAGGCTCTGCACCGGCAGCCCAATGCAGCGCAGTACTTTCACCAGTTGATGTTGCAGCAGCAGCTCAGTAACGCGCAGTTACACAGCCTGGCAGCCGTGCAGCAGGTAAGGGGGTCTTGTGTCTGCACGTGGGGGGGGGGGGTGCAGCCGCTGACTCCACCTCCGAGACGATTCATTGTAGCTGAATGGATCCTGTCTTCTCCCGCAGGCCACGATGGCCGCCAACCGACAAGCTGCCTCTCCCAACCCGAGCTCAGCCCAGCAGACCAGCACCACCCAGGGATCGGTGAGTAAACGGCGCGTTCTTCCGCAGGCGCACAGTATAGACGACGTTACAGGAATAGCAGCGGTCACCGCAGACAGCCCGATCTGAAGTGAAGCAGACGTCTCGCTCGAAGGACCTGTTTTGCGCGCCGGTTTTTAGCGACGCTTTAACCTCATTCTGTTAATGGCTGATCTGAACTTTTATTACTTTATTGCTGCGTCGGATGGCGGCGTCACTGAAGGCTCCTTTTGATTTCTCAGCAGGCGAATGTCGCCACGAGCTCGTCAGCCCAGCTCCTGAGCCGAGCGCAGAACGTGACGGCGCCCAGCGCCACGGCCCTCACCCAGTCCGTACTGCTCAGCAACGCCAGCTCTCCTCCGCTCAGCCAGTCGCAGACACAGATGTACTTGCGGGCAAGTGTCCACCAACCACCCCCCCGGCAGCTTTTCTTCTATTAATGCCCTTGCTTTCCTTCAGGTGTCTTTTCTGCTCACTAATATCTCCTGTCCTCCCAGCAGCAGCCCCAGCTGGGTAACCTGTTCCCCGTCAATCGCTCCCTTGGCCGCGGGATGCCCCTGAACTCCCAGCTCATTCTGATGCCCAATGGCTCGGTGGCCGCTGTCCAGCAAGAAATGGCTTCCCCGCAGAACCAGGCTATGCATCAGGATTCTGACCAGGCAAGTCACTTTTATATCATAGTCGCTTATTAAATACATTGTAACCTGCGGACGCTTTATGGTTTATCATTTATTGTATGATCTAAAGGACACGACCTTTGAGTTTGAGAATAACCATGACCGGATCTATATTTAAGGACAGAGTACAAGAGAGAAGTTTATTTCAAAAGAGGAGAAATCTTAGAACAAGAGGCCGTAATCTGAAGAGGCTGAGATAGAATGGAAGGAATTAGAAGGGTGGTAGATAAGTGGAACAGCTTCCCAGCAGAAGCGGTAGAGGGTAAAACAGTGAGGGGATTTAACATGCATGGGATAGACATATTTATAGCAATTAATATAAAATACCAGACCCTGCACATTCATTACTCTCAACCGTTTGTTCTCTTGTAGGTTCAGAACTTGGCTATGCGGGGGCAGCAGACTGGGGCCCCCACATCCACAGCTGCTGGGCCCCCCATTTCCCAGCAGGCACCCCAGTTTACCAAACCTGCGGTGCACCCTTCTCCCTCCTCATCTGCCCCTCCACAGCTGCCTTCCCCGCCAGTACCCCAGACAGTGAAGAGCCCCGCGGGACCCCCTGGGGGCACAGTGAGTCAGGGCAGTCAGACAGAGACGGAGGGGAGAAAAGCCGAAGGGGACGGCGTGCAGCAAAGCGTGGGCATCAACCTGACCAGAGCCGCTACCCCAGCACCCAATCAGACCTTAATCAGCTCCGGTGAGTGTTCCGGGACCGGCGTTCTGTGTGGGGGGCCACGGTCTGTGACAAATGGGTCTAAAAAAACACAATCTGGCAAATATTAAGCTGGTTATAATAATATATAATAATTTAAGGTGATTATATTTTCACTTTAATTTTATGACGTCTGGAATAACTTTTATGCCTCTTGTTTTGTCCTCTTCTGTGCGTTTTCTCCCCCCAGCCACTTACACTCACATCCAACCTCACTCAGTGCTGCAGCAGAAGCAGGTGGTATTCCAGCAGCAGATTGCCATCCACCAGCATCGCCAGTCGCAGCTCGTCCATGCCTCCACTCACCTGCAGCTCGCTCAGCCGCAGCAAGCCCCCTCGCAGCAGAGTTTGCAGAACCCGCCTGCTCAGCAGACCTTGGTTGTCCAGCCTATGTTGCAGACCTCCGAGACCACCCTGCCTACCAAATCTCCTGTACCCATTCAGCCCAAGCAGCCGGGCAAAGGCGTCCCACCTCTAAACCTCCAGGGGCAACTTGGGGCAAAACCTTCTCAAGGCACCAGAGCATTGCCTACCCCGCCGACCAGCCAGCCTCACATCCCTGTCCAGCTTGTAGGCGCCAGGCAGCAGGGTCCTGCCCAAGCACTGGCACTGGGGACCATCCAGGCTCCGTCGCAGGGTTCCACCCTCACACAGATGACTTTGCCGCCGTCGCCGGCCCCTGTGCCCACCGCCGTGTCTGGCGCGCTTCAGGAATCGCAAGGCGGGTTTTTCGGGGTGCTGCAGGTGAGAACGCGGATATTACTCTTTTTCACTGCCCGTAGTTTGCTTTGCATCGCAGTAACTGAACGTATCGCTGCCCGCTGTAGGGGAAGATGTCGGTGCCGGGGAAGAGGAAAGCAGAATCCGAGGAGGACAGAGAGGAGTCCCCTGCGCTTCCCGTTAAAACGTCTCCACCTGCTGATACTCCCCCAGACTTGGTTGAGAGCAGCACCCCAGTGGGTGAGCCGCCTTTTCAGTCCCCGGTTGTTGGTTCCCTGGCCGGTGCGAGGACTTTCTCTCTCACGCTCTCGGGTTTCATTGTCTCCTGTCTTGCAGATAAGTCTGAAGCTGCCTCTCAGGTTTCTCCGGTGCTCTCCGTGTCCTCGGCCCCCGGCATCCCCGCTCTCTCCGTCACCTCTCGCCAGAACAGCGACTCCAAGCCTCCTCAAGCCATTGTCAAGCCGCAGATCCTCACGCATATCATTGAAGGCTTCGTCATTCAGGAGGGAGCAGAGCCCTTTCCCGTAAGTGATGTCTCGGTGTAAACGTGTCTCTTCCTCGCGCTCCACCTGTAGTAACGGCATCTGCATGTCTCTCTCCAGGTGGCCAGCCCTCAGATGCTTAAGGACCCAGACAAGCTGCCAGCCTCTGGGACCGTTGTATCTGCCATGGAAAGTTCTCCTTCAGAACCTGCGGGAGAACCGGCAGTAAGTGGTGAGTCTCCCCGCCGTGCTGTGTTTCGCACATGCTATGGGCATCTCTGTTCCGACGCTCATCTCGATATGTCCCCCTACGTTGCCCTCTTTTCACTGTTAAGACTCTTTTGTCCCATCTTGGGAATTGTCTTCAAGCGTTAACATTCCAGCCGCAAATAAGTATGGATCTGTGACATTTGTGGGTCCTACGGGGCAGAGCTAAGAGCCCTGGTACAGTCAGAGCATCGTCCTGCTCAGCGTTTCCTCTCCCGTAGTGTTGGGTGTCGGGGTTCTGTTCGGTTATGTGCCGTCGGCAGAATGGTTGCTGATGATGTGGAGGAGGGAGGTTTTGATGTAGAGCTCACGTCCCAAGGGCTCGGGTTATAACGTTAGTATGGCAAGTGGGATCGTGGTTTGCGGAGAAAGTGGGAAGGAGGGGGTCTCACGGGAAAGTCCGCCACAAGAGACGAGAAGGATAGGTTGGTTTATAATTTCGGCAGGGCTGTGGTTGGAGGACAACGTGGGAAGGAGATGGGGTAATGGTGGATGTATAGAAAGTGCATAATGTGGCGGTTGGAATAGTGCAAAAAAACTTGTAAGAAAAGCAAAAATATATGTTTAGGTTTGTCATTTTAATTCCTCATACACCCCCTCAGAATCCCATTGGTCGACCCGAGCAGGAAGTTGGAAGCCGCTTCCTGTTCTCTCCCCTCGTTGCTTTAGCGGACGGCGCATGAGCCTCTAGCGCTAGAGATTGTTTCCAGCCGCGCAGGTCCCTCGGTAACGCTATTATCACAGATACCTCAGGGCGAAGGGGCGATTTATACCCCGTGACGGGGCAGCAAGATGACGGCTTCCGCAGCCAAGTGAACAAAGGGAAAAAATAGAGATTATCTGGAATGGGCCATTTCGTTTTAAGCATTTTGTGGCAGGGGGTGGCGTTGTCGGAAACGTGTGTTTTCTGGTAGTAAGTGTAACCGAGCCTTTATTTCTCACTAGTCTACTCTTATTTTGCACATTTGCTGTTTAACCCTTGTGATGTTGCTGTAACCCCCCTTCCTGCATCGATAATGGTTTCTTCCGCTGATCTAACTCCACTCTCATGCCTCTCCTTCAGATTCTGGAAGCTCTAAGCTCTTGAAATGCGAGTACTGCGGGAAGTTTGCGCCGGCGGACCAGTTTCGCGGTTCCAAGAGGTTCTGCTCCATGACTTGTGCCAAGAGGTATTCAAAAATAATTTATGATTTTATTTCTTAGATCGGCCTAACGAGAAATCTTTATTTACTATATTACTCTATTATTTCTATGTAAATACACTGAATAGTGTTAATAAGTCACACGTACAGTTTTCCTGCCGGATGCCCTCCGTGCCCCTCTTATGATTATTTGCCCTCTTCTTATCTCTCGTTCAGATACAACGTCAGCTGCAGCCATCAGTTTAGATTGAAAAGGAAGAAGCTGAAGGAGCTTCAGGAAGCCGGAGGTGTGCGAGCCCGGAGACGCGGGCCGCGAAGGAACAGCTCTGAGATCGCACGGGCCAAGATCCAGGGCAAGAGGATGAGGGTAAAGATTTCCGGTGCGACGTCGGCCCCCGACTTGCTCGTATTTGTCTGGCACTCTGGTGTATTAGGGTAGCGCCGCTGTTTGCCGTCTTTCTACCGACGCTCTCGCCTCTCGCCGTCTCCTCGCTTACCCTTTTTCTATTGCAGGAGGACTCGAGTCGAGGATCTGATAACTCCAGCTATGACGAGGCGTTCTCGCCCACCTCCCCGGCCCCTCCATCCTGCAGAGCATCGCACGGGGAGCGCGACGGGAGTACGCCCAGCAGCGCACCCTCAAACTCTGACCTCATGGGGGTTAACCCCGTGTTTCTCTCGAGTAACCCCAGCCGCTGGAGCGTGGAGGAAGTGTATGAATTCATATCCTCTCTGCAAGGTACTGGCTTTGGTGTCTCGTTGCTTTAAATGTCAGTTTGTGGGAATTTAAGGTGAAGTTACATGTTTCGTGTCTGTAGCTGAACGTCCCACTCCTTGTGGTTCTGGTTTTAATGAGGTTTCCTCGTCCTGTGCACAGTGTGAACCGGTACAGCGGATGATACATCTGCGTGTTAATGCAGTGAATTATCATATTATCATTATAACATTATTACATTATCATCACATTATCATTATTTTTACATTGTTGTTATTACATTATCATTATAACATTTTTATTATTATTACTATTACATTATTACATATTGTCATTAATATTATTTTCACATTACATTATTATTATTACTATTATGACATTATTATTATATTATTATGTTACCCGCTCTGCCGCTGTCTCCATTCGCTTGTTCTTGCGTATTCCAGGCTGCCAGGAGCTGGCTGAAGACTTTCGATCTCAAGAAATTGACGGGCAGGCGCTGCTGTTGCTGAAAGAGGAGCATCTGATGAGCGCCCTGAACATTAAACTGGGACCAGCCCTGAAAATCTGTGCCAAGATCAATCTGCTGAAGGAAACCTAATTAGACCCCCTTTACCCGCAGGGGCTTCGAGCCGCAGGATCTCTCACAGAAAAAACGCACGGAGAGGAGCGGAAAGAGACAAAGCAGCCGGGGCTCCCGCTCCACGTTCTCCCGACATCTTCTTATCATTACTCTAAATATATATCCTCTGTATGTCTGCTTCTGTCCATCAGGCCGGTTGGACGATGGACGGCGATACTCCAGACATTATAATATCATTTTAGAGCCATCGTTGTCATTTGTGTGGATATCTTCTGCCTTTTAGAGTCCTGGATACTCCGCGGCTCGGTCAGAGACCCGCGCAGGAATACATGAGGTTTCGGCCGGTAGGGATTTGCTGGTTGGGGCTGGCGCATGCGCGTCTCGTCATTTAGCGTCCGTGTCCCTTCTCTAAAGGTATCTAATACGCCTTAGCCGGAGGCTCCAGCCAGACACTTAACGTGCCTCACTTTGTACATTTATTGTTCACCGGTCCATAGAAATTGTGTCAAAAACCAGACGCTTTCTGTGTCCTCAAGCGGCCTCTGAAGACGTTAGAGCTCTGAGTCTGTAAATGAAAGGGGGATCCGGTGTTGGACGTGTCTGTAGGTAGCGCAGCCTTCTCTCTAGGACACGCTTTTGTGTAAATTACGGTGGATTCAGGGAGGCTTTATTTTTCCCGCATTGATTTATTTTTGAGCCCTCGTCTGGGGTGGTGTTCGTCGTCGGTGGAGGGGTTCGTGAGGCCGTGCGATTAGGGTTAGGGACGTCTTTATCTTGTATCTTAAAGGCTTGGCAGTTGCTGCTTGTGGCATTTTACCCGAAATAGATATTTTTTACAGAAATGTTTCCTGGTGCTGCGAGGAACGTGGAATAAAAGCGATCAGAAGGTAGTTAAGCCTCTCGTCTCCAGACTTTGGCCGCATTATCGTTTCCTATGTTTTTTAGCAACACGTTTTGAAGTCTTTATTGTGATTCATGGAGTTTGCGGCATCTCTTATCTCGAACGGATATAACATGAAGCTCACGTTACGGTTGAGCTTTGGAGAAGTGGTAGAAACTTTCATCATCTTTAATAAACCAACGAGCAGCCGGACGGCTATGAAGACGGTCAAACCAAACAGTCCCCCTCCCTGCATGAAGCCCCCGCCGTGGGTGAATACGCTGTTAGCCTCACCCAGCTGAGGGGTCCGAGCCTTAATAATACTCATCCCACCCTGCACGTCCTCTACATGATATCAGCCCCATAGGCAGTAGCGTGTCCTGTAACACTGGGCGTCCGCCATGTTGTTTTCAGAGCTCCCCTCTGTTCTGCGACCTCCCGCCTTTCTACTCTTTAATTTCTAACATATAAATATATATTTTTCGTGTAGGACGGACTCGGCCGCCTAGTAACCAGCGAGAGGGAGGAAACTGCATTTTGTTTTGTTACATTTTGTCAGCACTTGAATACATTTTAAATAAAGGAATCATTGCTTTGGCTTGTGGGGTTTTTACGTGCTTAAAGTGATGGGAGTTGACCGATGTCCGCTTTGGGCCAGTCGGTTCACTGGGTTCAGGATCTCTTGCCCTTTTGCGACTTGGAAGGTCAGCCGCGTGATGACGCAAGGACGTCTCTGGAAAACCTGCGCTAGATTCACATGAACGTCTTCAGAACGGAGCCCCGGATAACCCAGGAGCACCCGGCGAGGGCCAGGTTCATTTGCAAAGAAGACTGCGTGAGGATTATGGGTCTTTACGGACACAGCGCTGGAGGATAACTCTCTCCTACCAATGCGTTAAGCAAACCATCACAGGCTATTTTTTAAGTTATTTAATCAATTTTTTGTACAAAACAAAATCCCAGAAACCCTCCAATAAACACTCAAAAAGAATAAACACCCAAAAGTAAGGAAACCGATCATAGATAAAGCAGTGACCTTGGTGGTTGAGAGAAAGGGGTGAGTGAAGCCTTTGGTTCGAATTTTACCCTCGTGTAGCGCAGTGGCCATGGGGTATATTCCTTTTATTAAACTAAACCTCTGCACACCCATAAACCTTATGTATTAAACGCGGGCATTCCAGTCTCTACCACCATATCATTTACGGGGGGGGGGGGGGGGTTTACATAAAGCCCCCTCTGGCACCGTTCAGACGTAGCAGCTGGAGGAGCGTGAAATGTGCCGCGCGGTGAGCCCAGCCTCGTCCCTGGGAAGGTCATTAGCCTAAACTTTCCGGTTATTTATGTTAAAAAGGGCTAGAAACAGAAACTTCTACAAAAAACAAACATTTAATTCTACACCGGACAGTTACGGCTGCTGGGTGTGTGTGTGTATATATATATATATATATATATATATATATATATATATATATATATATATATATATATATATATATATATATATATATATATATATATATAGGGGGGGGGGTGTTAGGGGTTGCCGTTACACCAGCGGAGCAATAACTCCTGCCCAAAATCTGTCTCCAGGTGAGAGTCGCTCAGAGCGAACGAGGCCTACAAACAGCGCAAAGCACCTGCTTCTCCTTCACATCAGATCGCAGCGCCAGGCGCCTGGTCCAGGAGTTACGGACACTCATGGGGGCCACAGATGCCCCGGAGCACACTCATACCAGCGGGAGGCAGGGGCCCGTGGCTCTGCGGAGAAACATCAGGAAAGGAGATACAAAGCCACAGGGAGAGGATGGATAGCGGGGGCAGGGGAGGCGCGCTTCTCCCATTTGCTAAGGTTGTAGGGGGTGACCTAGAGCTTGGATTCCATCACATCGGTAAAAGGTGGTCGTCCCTTTCTTCTGGCTCTTCTGGCAGCTGATCATCCCCGACGCCTCGGTACGCCGTGTCAGCCGACCGAGGACGCGAACGGCACACAAAGTCGCAACCGTCCTGCAAACAGAAAGAGGAGTCAGCGCAAGTCCATGCGCGCGGCAGCAGGAGACTGACTCGGGGGAACAGCAAGACTCACGGAGGAGCCGGAACGCCCGGCTGTGGGGGTCTTCCTTCTATAATCAGCCACTATATTACGTTAATCATAAAAATCTAAATACTCACCGCCACCAAATTTCCAAATTCCTGCCAAAACGTGATATTCGGAAACTGCTCCATTCCTTTGGCGCCGACCACAAAGCGTTGGTAGATGAAACCACCGATGAGATAAAGCGCGACCAAGACAGCAAACCTGGAAGGACACAGAACATTAAACGGCATGCTGAAGATTTAGTCTCATGGGCTCCAATATACAAACAGAAGGGAATATTTCTTAACGAGGGTGACGGTTACAATAGAGGTCACAACAACCCCTTACAGGGTGTTACGCGTAACGTTTACAATTTAGGTAAAGGTAGTGGCTGTATGGAACTGCCTTTCCTCCAAGGCAGCAAATTCCATCCAGAGGCAGCTATTTTATAAGGGTTTGTGGAACCAATAACAAGATCTAACAGACGGAGCGTACAAATCAGCAATTAGAGCCATGGGTGAGCCTCGGGTATCGGTGTTATGAGTAAACAGAGTCCGGGGTTATTATATAAACTGACGACTAAACCAGATTCTGTATTAACAGCAAAACGGGGCGGCCACCAAAACAAGCCCTCAGCGCAGCCCTAAAGACGTCTAATACGGAATGTTAAAAAATACGAGTTAAATATTTTATAATCAGAATACGGAACATTCCAAGCGCGTTTCCACGATGAGGACGGCGACGTGCGCTGCCACTGGAGACACGTGACACACGGCACGTATTTAAATGATTGCAGTATTTGCACAACGTCTATTAAACGCACCAAAACCAACACTTGGGATTGCGACAGAGATCAAAGCAGAGGCTTCAGTATGAACGGAGCTCCAGGTACCGGGGCAAATCCCTCCCGCCTGTTACCCCGCATCTAATCGTCGTATAAAGCCCCGTACGTCACACGTGTCACTCACACGATGAGCAGAATGGATCCCGCGCTGAGATGGCTCTCCTCGGGAGGGCAGGCCACGCTGCTGTCCATCTCAAACAGGTAGAAGCACTCGGTGGACTTGCTTCGCTCTTCTTTAATCACCATGAATCCGTCCTGCAGGAGGAGAGAAGCAGGTAAGTTTATCGCCCTCTAACAGTGGCAGCCGGGGGGGCAGTATCTGCCACATATCATTCCAAGTAACCTTCAATTCTATCCGACTACGGGCAGAGGTGTTTTCTGGACTAAGTCTGGGCTAGCGGGAACGGCTCCAGCGCTGCATTACCAGGGCAGACCTGGGCAATCAGCCTCTCAGGCGGTCAGAGCTCTGTAATCGTCCGTGTTTAGAGAGCCCCGCGGAACCCACACTCACCGCTAACGTGTTCTTGGTGCAGGATATCATTATCATGGCGGTTCTGGGTTCGCTGCCGCAATGGCTGTCATACTTATCCCCGCCTCTGTAGGACAGTAATATCCAATCAGCTGTGGAGGAACAGAATTGATGCTTTAATACTCTGCGAGGACTTTAAACGGGGATTGAAACACAAATCACAAAGCTCGAGGCCCCCGTGTGATTTTACACCATCGCTCCCCAAATACTGACACATAAACCTATGTGCTGGATACGGCGCGGATACGGCCCCCCCAAGAGTCTTACATCCGCTGATGACGTGGGTCTCGTTGATGCGGCCAATCACAGATGAATCTTTGGAGTTGACTTTTGTTTGCAGAAGCCCCTCGTTTGTGCTGGTGTTGTTTGTGATGACTCGGCCGCACACCACAAACGTGTAGATGTAGGTGTCTGAGCCCTCCTCAACCTTCGCCTCGAACCTGGGAGAGAGAAGAGAATGAAGGATTTCCCCTCGGACTCCATGAACGTCAGCCGAGGAGCCGATAACCCCCCCATTAGTGAATAAACCCCAGCGTTCCCTTACCTTTTGTTCTTCAGGGGTGCCAGCTTTGCCAGGATGGCTACGTCCACGTCAGATTTCTTCTCGCCTCCAACCAACACGCAGTCGTCAACGATCTGCCCGCTTACCGCGACCAACAGCCCCGCGAGGCAAACATACCAAACGCCGGAGGCCATCCTGCAAAGATGAGCGAGAAAAGTTTTACCCTCAAAACAGGCAGAAGAGGGCGCGGAGGAGGGCGCGGAGGAGGAGGGCGCGGAGACCAGATAAAAAATACTTTCTTAATACGCAAGATATTTAGAAAGTTTAAGTTTGTATCAGTTTTTATTTCTTCATTAAGCCGGAAATGCAGACTTTCCGGAGACCTCGATCCTGAACGCCGATTCCTTCGAATAAATACATCGAGGGGGCGCGTGGCGAGGGGGCGCGTGGCGAGGGGGCGCGTGGCGAGGGGGCTGAACCGGCAACCACCGGGTTCCTTCCTGAGACATGGAGGCCGGAGAACACGGCAGACGAGAAGAGGAAGTGAAATAAACCGTCCGGGGCGGAAACGTCCGCTCCACGAAGCCGATGCAGCCGACTCGACAGCCACGTCCAGACGCACCGAAAAGCTTGTAGAATAACTCACATCATGCACATAAACTGCCCCCCCCCCCACAGCCTCTCCTCTCCGTCTCATTAACGTCTTTAAGAAGATTAAGCATCGAGGCTGATGGCGAACACTTTCAGAATGACAGCGAAGCTCGCATTTTCCACACGGCCGCCCCAGAAAGCCTGAAATGGGTTTACAGACATCCGCCCCCCCCCCAAGCCTCGGCAGGAAGGGGATCCTCTGTAAGCACTAATAATTAAAACTAACGCACACCGATCTCACACCTGGAGAAAGAATAAAGGGTTAACCGGCGGCCGGTGGTAACATATAAAGCGTGATCCTAGTGGAAAGTCTGAAAAGTGGTCTTATCACCGTAGCAACCAAACAGCTTTGGTAAAGCCCCCTATCCCTCCCATGTCTGCCTGAACTTTACATTACCTGCTCTGCTGTCTCCCCGCGCTGGGATTCTGTGTCTGGAGCAGGAAATTCTGTCCACCCAAAAAATGTGCCCAAAATCGGTGCAAACTGGTGCAAGATGCCTCCGCCAACTAAATGCGTGCAAAGCCCACGGTCTGTTCCTGGAAATGGATTATTTCAGCTAATTAACCCCTGCATGTCAGCAAGCCACACACCACTTCCCAGCGCATTAACCCTTTCAGAACCCCCTGCCTGCCCTGTTGTGCCCCTTTCTGCAGCTGATGGCGACTTTCACAGGCCTGAAACCGCAAACTCTGCTAACCCAACCAGTCTGTCCAGAGCCTCACTCTGCCATGATCCACCTCTGTCACTTCTGCTTAGGCTTCAGTAAGAGCCGGAAGACGGAAGTGAACCGGAAACGAAGCCCTTTCGCCTGGTTCAGGTCTCCATTCAGCGACAAGCTTGCCCTCCACACCAATACCGCCCACCGTTCGCTTCCGGCAGTCACGAGACATGCGGTCACACGCGGCATCGTATGACAACCCGCGAGGCTCAGCGAATAGCAGACAGCGGGGCGTGGTTATTGATGTGACGCCTGCATGCGCGCACGGGACGCCGGGAATTGTAGTTTATGGGGGCAGAGCTTCCTGGCGGTCCTTGGGATGTGTGTCTGGGGGAAGGGCTGGAAGCGGGGACCCCGTATTGTAACTGAATGGGGCGGTAATCTGAGATTAATTTCTAATTATTATTAAATATAACAATAATTATAATAATGGTTAATTAGGGTTTCCGCTGCTAGCGTTAATTAATCATAAGAAATCTGCAGCAGGGGTTAATTAATCATTCTCGGTGACTTTAAGAATAAAATGCAGTCCCAGGGGAGATGCTGGATGGGGTGAAAAAATTATCCTGGAAAACAATCCTAAAAACCAAACAAATGCCCCACATATCATTATATACCCGCCAAGTGTCTCTGTTTAGTTTGTCCAGTCCCTCTTTGGGACCCAAATACCTGATGCCCCCTCTGTCCTCCCCCTATACCCCTCTGTCCTCCCCTGATGCCCCGGGAGCAGTTCCTGGGGTATTATGGCGGGAGTGAGACCCAGGGTTAAAGGGATCGGGTGGGGGGTTAGTCTTCATCCTCCGCTATGGAGTGGTCTTCATTCTGCGACAGTCTGGGACAATGATCTGTCCCCTACACCTTCTGGGTTTGAAAGCTAGTTTGAGTGGGAGTGCGTGTGGGAGTGTGAGTGGTGAGTGTGTGACTCATCTCTCCTCAGTTTTGTTTATTCTGTCTTTCTTCACAATCCATCTTTTTCCTTTCCTTTTGTCTTTCTTGTCCATCTCTTCTCGTTCCTCCTTTCTCTTATCTCCCTCTTTTCACTTTTCTCTCATCTTCTCTTTTTTTTCTCTCGTCTCCCTCTCTCCTTCCACTCATTGTCATTTTTTGTCTCCTTTCTCTTTAATGAAAAATGTGAAAACCTTTTTGTTTTTTGTCAATTATCACCCCAACCACACCCAAACCCTGCCCAAGCCACACCCTGACCACACCCAAACCACTCCCTCTCACTGCTCTTTCTCCAGGGATTGGTATTTAGCCACACCCCTCCCCTCACAAATAATAAATAAGTAAATCTTTACATGAAATTCAAAAAGCACACAAGGATTTATTGTTTATTTCAAAGGATTTATACTGACAAAAGAACAAATTCTGGTGAATTTCAGTAATTTAAAGCAACGAAGGAGGAGACCCGCGGGGGGGGGGGGAAGACGATGACGACTTTTATGCATTTTGGTAAGGAATGTTTTTGTGCCGAGTTGACGGATTTTGCCAGATGTTGGGATTTATACCTCGTTTTGACTTTTTCTTGGTATTTTGTGGTATATTCCATGTATTGTATTATTTCAGTAAAAAATCACAATTTTATTGTACGTTGTTTAAAATATTTATATTCATTTTGCTAATTATTGTATTGGCAAGTAACCAAAAATAAGAAGAAAGCAAGAAATGCCGGCCTCGTCGAAAAATACGTGGAAAAAAACATAAAAATGGAGGAATTGAGAATTAACGAGGATAATGGCAGAGGTGAGTCTTGGCTGAGGAGCTGACGTTCGCTCACTGCTCGGGCAGGTTATACGCAGCGAGAGCTTCTTCTACTGCAAAAAGAATAAAGAATGTCAGGATTTGGGACGTAGAATTCTCTTGGCTTTCTTTGGTTATCTAAACTTTTAAAGGACTAGTGATATTGGCTGTTTATTTGTATTTATTGATTGATTTGTATTTTTTTGTATTTATTCATTGATTTGTATTCATTGATTGATTTGTATTCATTGATTGATTTGTATTTATTGATTGATTTGTATTTATTGATTGATTTGTAGTTATTGATTTCTAGTAATGTATTTGTATTTATTTCTTTATTCCGCTTTTCACTGAGCATGAGTTCGCCTGCCGCGCGCTTCTCCCTATACCGCGGCGGATCGCCTTACCTGGTTCGTAGAAGTCATAAACCTTCACCAGCCGGGAGCCCAAATTCTCCACCGGGATGTCTTGTGTGAACGAGAGGGAGAAGCACTCTACTTCGTGTGACAGCTGCACAAAAAAGAGACGGCAGAAAGTGAGAGGACGGAGGAAACGGAGAAGAAGGTCGCGGCACTCGTTCTTTCGCAGTCGGTAAAAAGTTACCCAGATTATTCCCAGCTGACTTTATAGACATAAATTGGCTAAAAATGGGCAAATCTTATCCTCCTAATCTCTTTATTTCACTTCTTCCTCTCTCTCTTTCCCTCTCTCTCTTTCTCCCCCCCCCCTCTCTCCCACCTCTGTGATGTAAATGACAACTTTATCCACATTGGTTTCGATTCTCTTCACCAAACTGCGTATCTCCAGCTGAGAACAAAAAAATATATAAGAAAATATGAAAATTCATTGATTTACATAATTCCCCAAAATATCAGCACACTCCTCAGTCTCATAAACATGATGCCGGCCGCTGGTATGCTGCATTTTACCCCCCAGGACAGGGTATCTTTCTGTGGCTTTCCTGCTTGGAGCTCCTGTGGGGCAGTTGGTTTTACCGCGGGGGCTGGTCGGCGGCTGTGATACAAATTCATTTCCCTAAACTTTGTAACCTGTTCGTGTTTTTGCGCGAGGTGATGTTGCAGTGTGGTTGTACACATCGCTATCTGTGTGTGTCGCTGTGCGGGGTGTTTTTGAACTGCCCCTCTCTCTGATACCCCCTTCGCACTGTTACCTGTGTGACGCTTTCTGCGTCTGCGCTATACCCCGAGAGCAGTTCTACCTCGATCACGATCATGTTGGTTACCTGACGGGATCCGGTGTACCTGGAAGGCACAGAAACAACAACCTGAGCTCCGGGCTTGAACGGGTTAACCGGAGCTTAGAGCGGCAGATTTAAGATAAATGCGTATCAGGGAACCCAGAATAACCGGACGGCGGCTCCTTGGTTTTATCTCGGGATGTTGCTGATGAGCGCGCCGAGACGTCCTCGTCCAACCCCATTCCAGCAAAACTTTAAAATCGGTTTATTTTCCCCTTAATTCTGGAAGACGATTGGTGGTTATTAAGTATCAGTCGAGTTCACTGGTTACAGCCCCCCATAACTAACTGCCTCGAGACAGCTCTGGATCTGCCCCTTTTTCCTGCCAATCAGCCGTTGGTCTCGTCTTAGATTCAGGAGCCGTATGTCTATCCCATGCATGTTTAATACCCTCACTGTATTACCCTCTACCACTTCTGCTGGGAGGCTGTTCCACTTATCTACTACCCCCCTCCGTTCCACCTAATCCTCTGACCCTCTAGTTTTAGATTGACCTCTTGTTTTGTCTCATGTAATTCTTCTCCCAGAGGCAGATCGGGTTTAAGGATGAGGGCCAGGTTAATGGATAGCGGAGGCGTCTGCTGACTTACTGAGCGCAAACATTAAGGCTGAAACAAGACGCGCTTGGCTCTTGGCATTCCTCTGCGCTCGGCTCCAGCCGGATGCCAAACGGCGGATTTGTGTCGGCCGGATGAACGTTGTACGCCAGCTTTGTCTGCCGGAACACAAGATTAATCAATGTGCGTTATATATGAGCTGCAAGACGCTATCCCAACCCAGCTCTGTAAAAGCGTTACCACCGAGGCGCAGACAAGCTACCCCATCACAGCACACACCTACCTACAGCCCCATCTACAGGGGCAACAAGGTCTGTATATATATGGGAGTGACTAAGTGCAGCTACGTCCAGTTACAGTCCTGCCCCCTTTATATCACATTTGCCCTCCCACTGAAGTGTAAAGTCCCTCTACGTCTCTACAGAAGATCTTTTTGGAATAGTCCTTCCTAAACTCACATATTACAGACCTACCTGTAGGTGGACGCAGCCTTCACCCTTGGCCAACATTGTTTAGTTCTTTACATCTAGGTGGACACAACCTTTGACTTTGGCCAAGACCTTGTAGTTCCTTACCTGTAGGTGGACACAGCCTTCACCCTTCGCCAACACCGTGTAGTTCCCAGGCACATTTTGAAGAGGTTTCCTCTGTAGTAGGAGCTTATTCGAATCATCCACCCAGAACTGGTGGAACGTATGATCTCCAGTTACCGTTACCTCCACACCTACGTTCCCAGTAGATGTCAGCTCAGCATAACGACAAAAGGCTTGAAGGGCCACCACTGTGTCCTACAAGGATCCAAGACAGAGTCATGGAGGACAAGTATCATCAACGGCAGACATTTTGGGGCCTCCCATCACTCTATAACGGAGAGATCTTTATATGACCAATGGAGTACAATACAAATTGTCTTCTGCCAGAGAATGCTGATCAGAAAACTGGACTAAAACCACAGTTTTTAACCTAAAATTGGTCCATACCTTCTGAACCAGTAGCCTCCTCACCTGTATGCTGGTAAACCCCCCGTGCGAGTTCTGCTGTTTGCTTGTCCACGACACTATCTGTGAAGCGTAGCTGATGTCCTCATTGGTTTGGTTCTCCCCTGAGAGGTGGGCAAGGGTTACATACGATGCTAATTCTACCTCAAAAGAACTTGGCTTGGAAGATGATGACGCGTTTGCTGCGATCGTTGGTTTCACGGCCCAGTAGATCTGTCCACCTGGAAGACACATGAATGAAAACGCTTTCCATGAATCAGAGACCGTGTGACGTTGTGAATCTCCTTAAGATGCCAACGTTGTGAAGTCCTAGTCTGTGGAGCGTCGTGCAGACGTAAGGCCAGGGAGCTGCAGCCGCAGGGACAGGGAGCTGCAGCCGTCAACGAGGTGAGATATTACAGGGAGATCTATCAGAGCAGCACCTTTGTGGACGGCCTTCTTGTGCAATTCTTTCAGGAGACCATCTCTTAGCGGATAATCCCCAGACAGGGTGAAGGTGTAAGCCAGAAGAGCCTGCGTATAGGTGGCATCAACCTGTGACAGCGAGCTGCGCAGGCACCGCAGGGCATTCTGCATCATCTCATCCTAGAAGACAGGTAGCGAGGGTAAGCGATGTCTCAGACTGATGTTCTGCACATCGCTAGCTACGGGCAGGGAGCCGGACTTTAGAGATAGGTATCTAGGAATGAGTTGTAAAAGAGAACAGTTGGGGAGGAATAAACCATGATGGTCTTGCGCGGGAAGGGCAGGTGGTGGGTAAGAAGATTTAGGGGAAGGGAACCTGCCACAGCCTTAAAGCTCACAATACACAACGTGAAGGCACTGGAGATAGATAGAGGGATCTGTCAGGATTGGGACGACACATGGGGGAGAAAATAGGCTGTCAGATGAGAAGGTTGGAGGTTTTACCTCTTTAGGCCACTGAATCTCCAACAGGGCTGCGGTCACATATGCAGAAAGCGAGATTTCATCATCAACACCCCCCTGAAATCAGCAAAATTAAATAAATTATTCCTTTGTGTCTGCCCAGTTTACAGAGGATCTGGCCCCGGACTCGCCTTTAGAGACGCCGTGAAGAGTTTCCCTCTGCCTGTGAAGCACCCGCTCGGCAGCTGGTTTTCTTTAAGCCAGCCGGCGATGTCACGAAGGTGTTTGTCTTCCATGAACATATAACGGGAAGACGCATAAAAAATCTTCATCACAAACGCACTCAGCCTGGTGGAAGAGGAGTGAGGATGGAGGTTCGTCAGGGTCAGACCTCAAGACTCGATCTTACACCAGAAACAAGGCCTCAGATGGCTCGATCCTGTAGAGACGCGGCGGGGACGCTCTGTGGTTCCACCACGACCTGACTTACCACGTGTTCCCATCTTCGTCTCTGTCCCCAAAAGCACTGAATGAACCGTCCGCTCTCTTATAATTCAATTCCCGCTGGTAACCTGGAACAGACAAGCAGCCGCTGAGACACGGAGCCGCTGTCCCTCAGGGGTATTTCTTCACGGCAGGATTAGTGGGTTATTAATATCTCCCGCAGTTACATGATCGTTGGCCAGGCACTTTCCTTGGACCGATCATCGATATGTGAACACATCATAGGGCACCTACTGGCCACACACCACCGGGTTCCTTCTGGCCACACATCGCTGGTGCTTACTGGCCACGCTTCACTCTGCATCTACTGCCTGCATATCACTGGGCACCTTCTTGCCCCCCATCGCTGGGCACCTACCGGCCACACATCACGCGGTATCTTCTGGCCACACGTCACTGAGAACCTTCTGGCCACACGTTATTGGTACCTACTGTCCACACATCACCCTTCTAACCCTTCAATCTATGTTGATCGAGATGAAGACCAAAAGCCAGAGGGTATAAAAAATGTCTTCATGGCTACAACTGCCCTCGTATGCCTCCTGCTGCGCAGGTCTCACCGGCTCCTACTCACCATGCCGCATGTAGCCTTCAGCTCGGGCTCTGAGGGATTCGGACAGGCGGTTTGTTCTTTCTAAGTATTGCATCAGGTATACGTTAGGGGCGAATCGTAACATGTTCTGCTCCCCACAACCGTACGGGAGATCGATGAGGTGCTCAATACCCTCAAGAGCTGTTGCCAAGAGGTCTCCTGCATGGACAATGAAGACGACCACAAACTCACAAAGTATCGGAAGATAACACGGCATGTGTGCACAGGGCACACGTTAATCACATGTATACTGATGTACACAGGACGCTGTCTCACAGCTCTTACCCGCTACAGACATTTCCGCTTTTGCAGAGCCCGGCACGACGTCGAGGGGTAAACTGATGGAGATGATCTCAGAGGACAAGTTTCCTGAATAGAAGCAAAATAGAAAGTTACTTTGTATTTTCTATTGTAAAAAAATACTTTGCGTCAAATCGCAGTATTTGCATCCTTTTCATTATTAGTTCATTACCGTGGCTGCCAAAATGTAGGAAACACAGATGAAGAAGAGACCCCTGAGGTCCCAAAAGCTTATGTGACATTTTACTTTAAGATCCTCTACTTTAGAATAATCTGTATGAAGCTTTTTATTTCCCAGCCAACCAATGATAACACAGATAAGTTGATACGTTACCCTGGGTACATATCATGACATTCTGCGAGGTTTCCACCGGCATTCCTTCTGACTGGCCGTGGAAAAGAAACAGGGAAAGATCAAAAAACTTTAGTTACAAATAAGTTTTAAATCCCCCAGTAATTATATTCAGCTAAACAAATTATTTAAATTAAATGAAAAATAATCGCAAATGCGTTATCTTATGTTTATCAATGTTGAACCATGCTTTTATTTACTACCAGGAATTCCTACCCTGCTGCAGAGCTTTGGATCGTCTGCAAAAAGACAAATCTTTTGCAATATGACTAACAAAAATAATAAAAATCCCAGCACCGACCCCCGAGGGGCAACAAGTCCTCTGAATGTACCCCATTAACCCCAACCTTCTGCCTCCTTTCACTCAGCAATCGCCTTATCCATTGAACTATTTATAATCCAAACCCAAACCCTGCAGATGCCAGATGCCTTACTCAATATCTACTGCCCCTCCCTGGGGTATTATTTTAGTTTTATATATATATATATATATATTGTCTTGGGTACATTTTTTTATCTTAGGTATCTGTGGTTACCTTAACAATGAGCGTTTTAGTTAACATGTCTGATAGTCCTTTATCGGACACCATTACTTTCTGTCCGGCACACAGCTCCTCCGTATCGACGGCTTCTGCGCCTACTACAACCTGAACGGAACCTTCAGAAACAAATGTTTCTTATACAAACCATTCATTGGATTACAGACAGACGACGGGGAGTGAAACTGTATAATTAATAATCATTGAATTACCCGGTTAAATATAAAAACGTATCATTGTAGAGAGCATGGGGGTAAAGGGGGGGGGCGGCACATGCGTGTAAATCAGCTTTAATATGATGATAAACTTAGGGGTTTCACCCGAAAAGGTTTGTCATGTATGATTTTCGCTTTATATCAAGGGGATTTGGACACAGCTTGGGCTAGTTTAGCTTAATTGAATCTTATTGTTTCATTATTTTGATCTTTCTTGGCGGCTTTTATACAAGAAGGTCGCAAATTCACGATCTAAAGTCAGTGTATTGCACGTGATCAGTAGAAAAAGGAGTTGAAGAAGGTCCATAGAAGCAGCAGCCCAGGGTGGGGTGGTATTTCCTAAAATGCCTGAAATAATTAACCCCGTGCTCCGCGGAGGAGAAGTTACCCAGCTGCACGGCTCTGACGTCCCAGCAAAACACTTGAGCCTCGTCCGGGGACAGACACCGAGTATACCTGCAGCCTGGACACGGCGTCACCTCCAGCTCCAGAGAGCTCTTCAGCGTGGCTTTTATCTGCGAGTTACAGAGGAGACAGAGACGTCACCACGGATTGCGAGATAAGCAATGTGACAATTATCTATCAATCAATCTATCTATCTATCTATCTATCCATCTATCTATCTATCTATCTATCTACCATCTATCAATCATCTATCTACCATCTATCAATCATCTATCTACCATCTATCAATCATCTCTATCCATCCATCTATCTGTCTATCTACCATCTATCAATCATCTCTATCCATCTATCGATCTATCTGTCTATCTATCTATCCATCCAGCTATCTATCATCTATCTACCATCTATCAATCATCTCTATCCATCTATCCATCCATCCATCTATCTGTCTATCTATCCATCCATCCATCTATCTGTCTATCTATCTATCTGTCTATCTATCCATCTGTCTATCTATCCACCTATCTGTCTATCTATCCATCTATCTATCCATCTCTGTATCTATCTATCTATCTATCTATCTATCTATCTATCTATCAAGTCTATGGTTCAAACTCTTGAGGTTCTAGAATTATCTTTTTGAGTCACCATCACTGTAACATTCAGGTAGTTGAACAGCGAGGCTCTGAGAGTGAATTCTTCTCCTCGGACCACAGAATACGGGGCGGACAAAGTGATGAAGAAAGGCTGAGAGGCTACAAGCTTGGCTGTGGGTGCAAGTCCAAGACCCTCATCCCCCATGCAAAACATTGTGGCCTTCCACTCGCTGATGGAGTCTGGGGTCGTTATGTCAAGAACAGCCTCTCCGGAGGACCTGGGTAACAAAGAGTTACAGAAGCAGATGGAACAAAATAGCAAATAACCACTAATAGCTTGAAGAGGAGGACATGGCGGTCTGATGGACCGGGTGTAGTGGTTTAGATGGAGGAGATGATTGGGTGTTGTGGGGTAGCTGGTTGATGATTGGGTGTTGTAAGTGGTGTAGCTTGTGGATAATTGGGGGTCTTTAGTGGTTTAGCTGGTTGATGATTGGGTGAAGTGGTGTATCTGGTTGATGATTGGGTGAAGTGGTGTATCTGGTTGATGATTGGGCAATGTGGTGTAGCTGGTTGATGATTGGGCAATGTGGTGTAGCTGGTTGATGATTGGGCGATGTGTTGTAGCTCATTGATGATTGAGTGTCATGATGTAGCTTAATGTTCATTGGGTGTTGTATCTAGGATTTTACGGGATCTAGCTAGGAGACAATTGGGTAAAGACACATTAGATGGAGTGATGTAGCTTGCAGATGATTGGGTGTTGTATTGTAGCTGGGAGTTGATTGGATGAAGATTTATTGGGTGGAGTGATGAATATCCCTTGCTTTACTTACTCTATAGGTACGAGGCTCCACAGCCATGTCTCTGGAAACTGTCTCCGGATTTTCTTTGTGACCTCGGCCGTTACCTGATATGAAAAATCCTTTGGTTCGTCCACCAGAGATATCGCCGGGGAGGCAAAGATGTCACCGACGGGAAGGTCTGTACGTTAGTAAATCACAAAGAAAATGTAATATTTATCTTGTCTGCTACTAAGCTTGGACGGTAGAGCCAAATGACCGGATATCGCCACATTTTAACCAATACGGCCCATTCTTTGCTACGGAAAGCTGATACTACCAAAAAAATCCCTTCCGAGTGAGCTGCCATCAAAACATGAGCTTTCCATCAGACATAAAATATATGCTCCGGCCCCGGCCCCGTACGTCCCAAAAACAACACTCACCACGGAACTCAAATCCAGATCTAGAAAAAGCAGCCATGGGTGGAAACAAACGGCATTCTTGCGGCTTCTTCACCATGGCGTTCGTAAGAATCTTTAAGCCCAGCTTCTAAATAAACAACCGAAGCAAACTGATGAAATCAAACATATTTACATGAAAAACATCGATCTCTCACCCCTGCACGGAGTTACCACACAGGACATTAACGTGGATTCATGTGCCGGATGAGAGGCTGGCTGATCCAGTAGCTTCCCAGAATCACATTAATCATCTATTGTCAGGTTTCTTCATTTTTAGAGATGATTGGCTGTTTTTTATCATTGGGGATCCATGGCGTTTACAGGTAAGATCTCACCTTGATGAGCGTGAACGCGTCGGGGGGGCTCGCTTGAGGCATATCGAAGAATCGCTTTCTCCGCCGAAGGGTTTGAAGGGATCGTTTAAAGAATTTGGGGTGAGGCTTCCAGCAGACGGGGTCTTCTTCCTGAACCCGGTATGGGTATCCGTATCGACTCCTCTGCGCGATTAGATCGTAAATCTAGGATGCAAAGAGAAAAGATGAGCGTTGAAGTCATCATTCACACACATGGCTGAACATAGCACCCAGCGTGAGGGTGACTGATGGTCACATGGTGGCACCGGTGTCAGGGGAGTTGTCCGTACATGGGCAGTTTCCTGGGCAGGTGAGTTACCGTGCGGTCTCTGCTAAGTGCGTGTTAGAAAGCCCTGTCTGTGCTTTTGATGGAGCCGGGTGTGAGGTCGGCACCAGGAACCGTTTACTTAAAGAGCACCCTGAATGGGGAGACCCTTCTCCATTATACCCGCTACTGCAGTAATGAGCGTCAGAAGGAACGTGAGGATGGAAAGTGTTCATTTATTTGTAGCTGGAATTCCTGGTTACGCGCGGAGGGCGTGAGGGGCAACGCGTTGTGAAAGAGAGATATCAGACTCACAGCGTCCCCAGAAAATTCAGCTTCGGGTCTCGTGAAAAGGACACCTTCGTCTACAGCTCTGACTGCGCAGAGAGACCCCGGGGACGCCTGCAGACGCAGAGAGACGTTGGACCCCGGAGACGCCTCGTCCCGCGAGAACTCCAGGCTGACCTGAGAATACACGGAAAGCGGGGTTTAGAGAAAAACGACCCCATTACCTTGAAGTGGTCCTTACAGCCCATCCGACAAAAAATAATGCCCTTTGGCCAAAGTTTCTGTAAATCCCAGTGGAGTTTGGATCAGTTTCTGCCCTGCCGGCCGTCTCGATGCGGGGCAACTAAACATTTGGCTGAGCGCCAGCTGTTGCATCTGCCCCTCGAGTTAATGATGGCCGGCAGCAGTGGAGTCTTCTCCTCGAGTTAGAGGCTGCAGTTATTGTGGAGTTGCGTTTGTTGAGTTTCATAGCAGCTCACAAGCTTCACAGAGCCGATACCGCGGAGAAGCCGACGAAGAAAGAAGAACAAGAAGAGGCAAGAGACGAAGCGACGATGTGGGGGGAAAAATACCTCGATGTATGTGAAAGTGTAAATATATAGACGATCCACCCGCCAGCGAATCAGAGGGACGCCCTGACCTGGTTATTAAAGCATTTTTCCACTGGAAAGCGCTCGGTGTCTGCGGATACTCGACCGTTATCCAGTATGGTATAAACCAGGACGTAGGCCTGAGGCGCAATATCAGCGGTGACCTTCAGAGGGAGCTCTACGGTGCCCGTCCGTGCTGTTTATTGGGGGAAAAAAATAACCGATTTACAATAAAATAGATTAAACAAAATCCAGTAATTTGAGGCAGTTTTATGGAAAATAAAGTGGGGTCTGGTCACTCCTCACAAGCCTTTATTTTACTAAGGATTTTGTATTCAGGTACCCAATGAAGAAAACGAACAATGTTTTATGTGGAGTCCTGCTGTCTCCCCATCATTAGGAAGTGAAAATGCTTCCAGATAGCATAAAATGGTAATTACTAATAAATACAGTCCTCCTATAAATCGGAACCTTAGGTACTTAGGCTGAGGGAAGTAATTTCCTGGCGCACACTTCAGGAGGAAGTGCTCGTGTATTTCAGGCTGAGCTAAAATCGAAGGGGAAATTTTCACGTTTCCAGTAATAGCGATTGTCAAAAAGATTCTAATGGTTCTAATAACAGTTCTTACAGAAACTACGACTTGTCTGGGGGTAAAGATATTCTGAATAGAATCACCTGTGTTCAAGCAGGGATTCCAGCTGTGATATTGCCACCAATTAGGGTGCTCAGATATCATTAAATCAGAGGAGAATATGAGTCAGCTTCAGACCATGTGACCCCTGATACTGAGATCTACCAATTTGCCCTGAGACCCTGAGATTGGGGTAAAAACCTTAAGAATCCAACTAGGATGCGGTAATGAGGATGGAGTAAAAAATAGACAAAGAAAAATGAGGAAGGACTCATTTTTCAGGGAAATATAATTATTTAGATTTTTTACCCGAGTTCCGGCTGGCGTTTATCCCCAGTTTTCCGTCCAAAACAAGGTTCCCTTTTGCCACCACCTTAAAAAAACAAAAACAAAGAATATGGCGGCCGGAGAGCATCGTGTGGAGTCTGTTAGGGAGACATGTTGTGTGACATCATTTAAAGAGAGGAGTCTGAACCCGTGCGCAGCCCGGCAAAGGCGGCCCCGGAGGCCAAGCTGAGTCAAGTCAGCATCCCAAAACTCTGTGCCCCGCTGCTGACTGATGCATGGTCAACTTGACAGAATCCATGACTGGAACCCTTGGACACACGAAGACGTCCACGTAGATTTTACCCAGAGATACCCACAGACAGAAAAACCTGAAATGTACCGTATATCGCAGCTCCACGTAGTCTTGTTGACCCATTAATTCGCTGCCCCGTATGATGTAATCGATTTCTATCGGATGCACCTGGTTACACGACAGGGGCCGCTCCACCGGCTGGATTTTTAAGAAGCTCCTAGTGGCCTCGCTGAACGGCCGGAGGACGGTCTGTGAGTCCACATAGAGAGGGTTCAGCTCTCCGTAGACGTATTCCGGCTTTTCCTTCATGTACGAAGCCTGAAAGAAACGTCAACTGAAGAGCGGTTCTAGACCCAGCCGCGGTAATCATTTGGTTTTTGTTAAGTTAATTTGTAGAAGACTATCTAAGAGAGATATTGTAGATTCCCTTATTTTCAAACTTCAATGCTCCTCGGTGTCTGTAAATCCCGTAGACCGCGGGAAGCTCACCGTCAGGATGACCGGATGTCCGTTCCAAAGCTTGGTGTCCAAGGTGAAGCAGACTTGGCCGTGTTCGTCTGTCTCGTACGTGCGCTCTTTTTCCACTCCGTTATACTCCTCCTTCAGGTACAAACTTTTAGACTTCATGGGGGATCCGTCGGGGCCCTCCAGCTGTATCTGGGAAGGAATACGAAACTGGAAAAACCCGCATCTCAACGGCATCTCCAGTAGTCTGATGCAGAATCCCAAGGGGTTTCATTAACCATAGACATTTTAGACAGGGATGTGGAGGTTGTTATGATGACCACCTCAATGTGTATAGATTTTTAGGGTATTACCATAGAAGTTTGTTCTTTGAGAATCCCTTTTAATGACACTGAATGACGTCCGAGGACCGATGAAATACAATGTAATTCCGATTCATTTACTTCGGAGCTTCGTGGGTTCTACTCACCTTCCCCTTGTACCGAAGTCCGGGTTTATAATAAGAATCTGATATTTCAAGCTCATCGATTGTCACTTTGGCGATCGTCCCGGTGAAACGGCAGCTGTTTGTGACGTTAATCTGTATTCCTGGACGGGATCAACAGAGAGTTAAAGGGAGCGTTTTATGTGTATGGCCAGAGACGGCGTCACAAAAATAATGATGGGCTGGTTGGATGAATTATACTGAGATCTCACCAAAGCTCATCATCTAAAACCCTTTATGTGATACAATGAGCTTCTTCTCATTCTGCAGCATTGACATGGTGAGGATGATGATGATGATGATCGTGATGATGAACTTTGGGTTTTTTTAGATTCACACAAAAAATGTTTCTTGTTCATCACAAGAACAAGAGGTCTCTAAATCCAGGTGTTACCAGATCACAATGACCTAATCTGGAGAAGTTGACGGGTGAGAGAGGGCGAAGAATAAGGATGGAAAAAATGTCCTCCTCAGAACCAGGTGCAAAGTGACCCTTTGGTTTGTGAAAATGGCAGTCACCACCGCCTACGTGCCTGCGCATAACTCTCCTACCTGTTCCGTCTTCCTCCAGAGATGCTTCAGCCTCAAACTTCATTTTGTAATCATAGGACCTCGGCTGATATGAGGCAACCATCACTTCCAAGTCTAGGCAGCCTGTCCTGTCCGTCTGAAGGAGAGAATAATTCTCCATTATTGGGTGACAACGATCCTTGGATGTCTGAGGTTTGTAGTGTTTATAGTGAACGCCATCGACAAGAGTTCCTACCCTTCCTCTGTGAGTTATACATAAATCCTTGGGGCGTCTGTCTGGGTACCAGTAATACTTCACAACTCTGCGGCACAGACTGGCATACACCGTACCCCGAACCGGCTTCCCAATGGTGTATCTGGTGAATAGAGGGGTAAAACTACTAAAGGAAGAGTAAGAGAGGAAGAAAGAATGAATGAAAGAGGAATGAATGAAATAGGAGGGAGGAAGGAACGAATGAAGGGAGAATTAGTGAAAGAAGAGTCAGCAGGAAGGAAAATTGTGAGGAAGGAAGGGCGAGAGAGGAATAAAACAACAAGGAAGGAATTGAAAGAGGAAGGAACAAAGAATGAAGAAACTCTGTGAGAAGAAGGAAAGCAAGAAGAGTGGAGGAGGAAGGAAGGAATGAAGCTGGGGGTAAACAGTAAAGAAAAAGTGTGAGGGAAGGAACACCGAAGTAAGGGAAGATAGAAGAAAAGAAGGAAGGGATGGATAAAAATCAGTGATGAAAACGGTGTGAAGGAAGGAAGGGTGAGAGAGAAGGAAGTCTCTCCTCGGAACCCTCAGTGACTCAGGTTGCGTTACCTGCCACATATTTTGAATTGAAGTTTTTCATCCAAAATAGTAACTGCCGGGGGTAAGAGGATCACAACTTCAAAGGCCGGCAGCTCTGGAGGCAGAGGATACGGGTTAGACGGGAAACGGCGGTTCTCATATAAAACATTATAACAGCTAAAATATCTACAACGTACAAAATATTGCCTTAAAACATGAAGTCTTTTTATACTTTGATGACAAATTTGTAAAATTAGGAAATTAAAAGCAAAAATTTAAGTGAAAAAAGGAGATCACTCATTGGTCGAAGTATCTCACGGAGATATAACTTGGGGTTCATTCTCACAATTTCATTCATGCTTCTTCTGGACCAGTCGGGTCTCTGCTCACCGTATTCAGCCACGTGGAATGACTGCCGGCCGCCGAGCGATTTGATGGTATAAATTCCCAGCGGGGATTCTGAATCCAAGGAATAAGACAAGTCGATGATCCCTCTGCGAGGGATGAGGTTCACCCACTGGCCGATACGGTTACCATGGGGATCCTTAGGAGAGAATAAATGAATGAACATAAAAAAAACATCAGAATCACAAAAAAACACCAAAAACCATGAAAAAACAGTGAAGAACATAACACCAAAAGTGATCAACTGAGAAGTGACTTTATCACCCTAGTAGCCAATGAAATCATCCTGATTATTATAGAACTGTTCACTATTGGCTGCTGAGGAGATAAACCGTTTTTTATACATAACCATGATGAGTCTCCATTTTGTGGGAAACAATAGAATGCCCCAGTCAGGGTTATATTACTGTATACAGCGCTGGGGGGTATATTACTGTATACAGCGCTGGGGGGTATATTACTGTATACAGCGCTGGGGGGTTATATTACTGTATACAGCACTGGGGTTATATTACTGTATACAGCGCTGGGGGTTATATTACTGTATACAGCGCTGGGGGGTTATATTACTGTATACAGTGCTGGGGGTTATATCACTGTATACAGAGTTGGGGTTATATTACTGTATACAGTGCTGGGGGTAATATTACTGTATACAGTGCTGGGGGGTTATATTACTGTATACAGCGCTGGGGTTATATTACTGTATACAGTGCTGGGGGTTATATTACTGTATACAGCGCTGGGGGTTATATTACTGTATACAGTGCTGGGGGTTATATTACTGTATACAGCGCTGGGGGTTATATTACTGTATACAGCGCTGGGGGTTATATTACTGTATACAGCGCTGGGGGGTTATATTACTGTATACAGTGCTGGGGGTTATATTACTGTATACAGCGCGGGGGGTTATATTACTGTATACAGCGCTGGGGGTTATATTACTGTATACAGCGCTGGGGGTTATATTACTGTATACAGGGCTGGGGGTTATATTACTGTATACAGCGCTGGGGGTTATATTACTGTATACAGCGCTGGGGGTTATATTACTGTATACAGCGCTGGGGGGTTATATTACTGTATACAGTGCTGGGGGTTATATTACTGTATACAGCGCTGGGGTTATATTACTGTATACAGCGCTGGGGGTTATATTACTGTATACAGCGCTGGGGGGTTATATTACTGTATACAGTGCTGGGGGTTATATTACTGTATACAGCGCTGGGGGTTATATTACTGTATACAGCGCTGGGGGTTATATTACTGTATACAGCGCTGGGGGTTATATTACTGTATACAGTGCTGGGAGGTTATATTACTGTATACAGCGCTGGGGGTTATATTACTGTATACAGCGCATGGGGTTATATTACACCGCATTACATTGTTTCTCGTGTTTCAGGAAAATATAAATAGTCTCTTTAGTGAATCTTCGATCACTGAACGAGTCCTGATTGACAGACGGGGTGTAGAGAGGGTTTTTATGGCGTCAGTCTTGTTTCCATCACACATAAAACACGCGGCGTCGATTTACCTGCAACTCCACGAGTGGGAACTGCGAAGAGATACAGAAGACGTGGATCAGACGGAATCTCGCATTAAATAACGGCAAATAATAGCAGAATTTAATGAATTTCAATAAACTCGAAGCGTAACACATAAATCTGGAGGCTCCCCGTATCCCGTCGTTTAAAATAACGGATTAACCCGCGCATGTCTGCACGGCAGCATTTGGTAAACAAGCAAAATATTTAAGAAATTAATAAATGGCGCCCCCGGCCTGCAAATTCGGCCAGCTAATGCCCCAAATCCATAAGGCTTTGCCTTTTACCCTTTGTACAGCGGGGGCATCTGGCTAGGAGGCACTTTGTGTTTAAAGCCCCAAGCAGGAGAACGTATCTTGGGGTCCTCGTGCCAAACGATACGCACAAAATAGAAAAAAATCTGTGGATGGAATTTAAAAAGAACAACAACATTGTAGCAGACATTTGTCTCCTTCCTGCGCGAAACGACCTGATGGCTCCACTCACCGTGTCTTCCACGGCGTGGAAATCGCGATCGACGGTCAGGATCCGGAAATTCACTGAGAGAGGAAGCAGAAAGATTGCAAATAAACGGGAAAAATCCACTCGCTTTAACCTCGCTTGGTGCTACGGAATGTTATGGCGCTAAATGAAACAATAAATAATAATAATAATAATTCTGTGGTGTCTTG
Source organism: Spea hammondii (assembly GCA_029215755.1). Classification (NCBI taxonomy): domain Eukaryota; kingdom Metazoa; phylum Chordata; class Amphibia; order Anura; family Pelobatidae; genus Spea; species Spea hammondii. The sequence continues at coordinate 34,143,700 of JARDYJ010000011.1, read as the reverse complement.
GGAGACGACTTAAGGGAGAAAGGGTTAAATATTGCGGTTTGAAGACTTTGGGCCACAATCTTCCATTTCTGTAATTTTTTGTGTTCCAGTCTATATCGGCCCAGGGAATAGATCGTCTCCTTTGCCCCGCCGAGTTTATTCTCCAAGAGCTATCTGGACCCGACACCCGAAGGCACCAAGTTCCTCTCACCGTCCTGGCCGGGTTTGTAAATATGTTTATCCGTCTGAATGACGGTTGCTGAGCCCACGTTGCGTATGAGGATGTTTTTGCTCTCAGAGACGCGAGTCGACGACCCCATAAGAGAGATGTGAATTGACGCAACTTCTTCCTGGCCATCTGCTGGCGGAGGGACCTACAGCGAGATAACAATCAGAGAAGCAACGAAAAAAAACCAAATTTACCAAAATACGGTAAAATGAGAAAGAAACGCAGAGCGCGTAAGAAGTGAATCGGGACGAGGATAGGAAGGAAGGATATTTTAACGTATGGGCTGGATACCTGGAAGGAGACACAGTGGAACAGCTTAGCACCGGACACGCGTTGCTGGTACAGGGTGGTATCCTGGTCCACCGTCTGAAGAGTGATGGTGACCAACAGGTCCTCTTGGGCACCGACCATATCTACACACGCTTTCTCCACGGAGGGATAATGGACCTCGGCTGGAACCAGCAGTAGGTAATACCTGTAAAGACACATTGGGACTTTTTAATTATTTCTATTATTTTCTCGCTGGTGCCGGCTGAGGATTCATCTTCTTAACTCCTCTGTCTCTATCTCCCAGTTAACGGGAGATCTTCTCTGTGTGACCCTGGTTAATGGAACCATCTGCTCATCCTTGTTGACCACAAATACTTCCACGTTAATGCTTTCAATGAGGTTCCCTTCTATAAGAACAATTATTGGATTCAGTGACTTTCCACCCAAATACAGGAGGAGATCTTACACTGGGGATTGTCCAAGGCTGGAGGAGACCACGATGCTGATGAGAAGGAAATGGCTCCACATCTTGTCAGAAGGACGAGTGAATGAGTGAGTCCTGGAGATGGCCGCGTTTTGCTCCAAAGCCGGGCTAATTCTGGATTCTTGGCTGTTCTCTTTGTCCTCGTGTTCCGAGATGTTATTTGATCTCCATTTTTCCTTTCTGTAAGTCTATAAAGCTGTCTAAGTGTTTGTTCTCCTTTCTGGTTGTCCTTAATCAGTTTACGTGGCTTTTCCCACCCCATATAAACCCTTCTTTTTTTTTTATTTCCTTGGTCGCTCCACCCATGTTCTCCGCTCCTTAATCGCTGCCAATTTTGTAGCAATCTGGATTAATTACCGAAAGTCGCACCGGCCCAATAATGAGTGATGCACAATATGTCTTAACATACAGAGAAACCCAGACCTTGCCGGCACATCGGCCCCCGGCGGCCCCCATCTAGTCACTCGTTTCTCCTGCTGTAAAGACTCAAACCTTTCAGTCATGAAATTTCAAGATCATTTCTGTAATAAATTTATTTTTAGCTTTTCTTAGATTTGTTTTGGCTAAAACCGGAAACATTTTAGCTTTGATTCTTGTTACATTTTAGTTTCGTCTCTTTAAAAATTGTGTGTGGGGGGGGTCATTGCTACTACAGAAAAAACAAGATTTTGTTAAATTACGAGAACATTCATAAAGTAGTTATTATCATTCCGCTGGTATTTTCTGTGTTTCTGTGTAAGCGGAATGAACTCGAAACGCTTATGTTTGTGAGCGGAATCATCCGTATCCCATGATGTCACCTCTCTGCATCATTGTCGTTCCTTCCCTCCTACCCCGACTCCTTCCTGTTCTATTTGCCCCGGGGCTTTCCTCGTCAGGCTCCAGTAAATTAAAAAAAAAAAAGGATCCAACTGATTAAACAAGACATTACACTCAGCGGCATCCAAAGCAAACAAGCGTCAGAGACGGAGACGACAACGAGATGCGTTCATGGAAAATTCATTTAAATGACATCGGGAGGCTGGGGTTCTGCCGGAAGTCCTCGCCGATACGAATGGCGCGTTCTGTGCCCTTTCCATGGCACCATGAGAAGAAAGGGTGCCAGTCGAGAGAGATTCCGTACACGTATCTGATGCGTGTTCCCCAGTTATTAGCCAATCACAGGGACCTGACAGAGTCTAGAACCTGAAAGCCCATAGGCAGTCGCAGAGCGAAGGCACTTCACATTACAAAGGATAGGGGGCAGCAGATAAACACAAGGGTTATACCACTTTCCCCACAAGCAGGGGTGGGGATGAAAGTCAGGTAGGGCCCTGGGGCAACAATGTTACAAGGGCCCCCCTTCAGAATAAATATATATATACAGAGACGCGCATACACAGATATGCCTAATAGACGCAACAATATCATATATAGATAGAGAGATAGACAATGCCTAAAAGTAGATAAAAAATACCAAAACAAGTTAAAAAAACACGGTTATTTTTTGAGGGGAAAAAATAAATAAAAATATTGTTGGAGGGAAAAGTGACCACATTCATATTCTAAAAATCATGGTCACTCGGCTAATCAGAAACTGGACTTTAATCAGGGTTACCAAACACGCTCTTTCCCCCAACGTCCTCTTTCTGCCCAGGTGGGTTTTAAAAAAAAATAAAAATGTAAATGTCCAGTTTTTAGGACAAACTGCGAGGCCGGAGAGAAGAGGGGAGCGGGGAGCGGTGCGCCGACGGCACCCACAGACTAGCGCGGGTCACATTTTGAACGTCCGAGTGCGAGTGCGAGTGTGGGGGAGGGGCGGCCACACGTGAGAGCTTTAGTTTTTATGTAGACGGGCATTCGTTAAATCAGCCGAGGTCTCCTCTTTTCTCGTCACCAGGATGTGGTAACCCCACTTTAATAAGTAATTCTTGAAACGTCTCTCGTGGCGGTTGAAGTGGACGCGCCATGGAGGAAACCGCTTCCGATGAACATCCCCCCAACTGATTTCAGCTCTAACAAAGAGGAGACTGCCGAGTGCGGTGCACAGGGTGCTGCGCCGGCTGCCATTACGGGACATGCGCGATAATATTTTATCTTTAAGCATAATATAATCACAAAGACCTGCAGCGTTTAAGCAGAAGCTTTGTCCTCTCCGCACATAAAGATCTTTCCTATACGATTGTTAAACGCGATGGCTACAATCGTTTCCTTGGCGTTGGGGTGAAGGAACCTCTCGTTTCCTCCTGTGTTCTTTCTTTAATTAATACCCGGCAGAATGTCACGTTGTGTTATTTGCCCTGACTTCACTTATTATATCTTGGGCTTTGTATTCTGCGGATTCCATAATATAATTAAGAAACCCGATCTATTCCAAGAACTTACTGGAAACGCGCATCACTTTTCTTAACCCTTTCTACGCAAACTGCGGCCCTACTTTATTCCCAAATAAACATTTCATGCAATAATATTTACATTTTTCTATACAGAAGCACCTTTTTAGGGTTAATGTATTGGAAGCAGCGGGTACATTTCAAAGCTGCTTTTCTTCTCATCACAAAAATAACATCATATCCTAAAATTTTTGTAAATTTTAGTAAAATAAATTAGTAAATATATTTCTTCAGTCCATGAAGTTGTTTTTTTCTCTTTGTATTAAAAGAATCCTAGTGGTAAATATATTAACTCTGAGAAATGCGAAATATATTCCAATAATTAATTTTTTAATTTTAGTATTTTGTTCCACTTTCCTTAAATCTTTAATTATCAAAATCAATTTTGTTTTTAAGTATGCATTTCAGTACGTTTTTCTATTTTGAATTTAGTTACCCAAATTAAATAATAAATGTTTTATGTTATATATACCTTTTCAGAGTATAAAATAACAACGTTGTTTACCTTAAAATCCTAATAATTCCATTTGTTTAATTTCCACGTATAGAAAAAAAAAACATTTAAACTTTATTTTATTAAAAAACTTTGTTAAATTTTGTTAAAATTGAAGATCTGCAGAAGGAAATTAATTTTAATTCTGTGCTTCGATGCCGTATTTCAGAGAACGAAACTTTGTGACATCAAATGAGATAAATCTATTTAAACTGTACGGCAATCCTCACATTGACTGCAACGAAAAAAATCTGGGATAAAAGAACATTCACTGAGATAAAATCTATCATTATTTGTTTCATTTCGTTTTTTTGAGTAATGTTAATTCGGAGAATTATAATCCAATTATTTGTGATAAAATCTCTCTCTCCGAAATATAATCAGCCCGATACGGCGTGATTAACCAGCAGTTTTATATCTGTTTGTAGAAGCCACAAAACTGCTACTTTTTTAATGTAAGGATTTTTTTTTTTATTATTCTATTTTTTTGTGATCAGAGTTTTTCAGTTAAATATTAGAATTTTTGGAAGTTAAAAGTTCTTGAAAAAATATATTATTAAGAAACATGAATAATAAAAAAATCCTCCAGAAAGCCAAGGAAGAAATATTCAAAGAATAACAAAAGTTTTGTTTTCCTTCCCATCTATAACCACGAGCTCGGAGTTCTGGAAGTTTGAAGAAGGTCTTTCGGCTGTAGCAACCAACCAGCCTGGATTGTATCAGCAGCAGGTTTCTTAATCCAGACCAACGAATCCAAAGTGATTTCACGCGTTAATCACAGATATTGTTATCTGGAACAATAATGCATCGTTTCCCGGCGATGCCGTCATTTCTAATAACTATTAGACTGCAAACTCTCCATCAACCAATCAGGTCGGGGGCCAAAAGGATTAGGAGCGGTTCCAAAGTCCGGAACGTTCTAGCTTTGCTTAAAGGGAACCCTTCTTAATGTTTACATTCTACTGATTTTAACCCCTTAATGACAAAATGCATTGTTTTCAATGGGTTTAGGGACCGCCCATTGTCTTTAAGGGCTTAAAAATGTCATATTAAAAAAAAAAAAAAAGAGAAACAATTAATAGCCGGATTAGGGGCGACGTTTTCACCTCAGCTGTCTTTCTTAAATCCGTGCGCCCCTATCCTCCCCTGATGCCCCTCTTTCCTCTTCTGATGCCCCTCTTTTCTAGGAGGTCAGAATGTTTGCGGGGTATGAGGGGATCGCAGGGTTCTACGGCCCTAAAAGCCCCGATAATGTGTATAGAAACAGCAGGAAACGGTTTTATAAATTAAACGGGGGAAATAAACCCCATTATTCTTCTAATAAATGCCGTTTAAACAGCCCTTAATCAGACACGATGGGATTTTAAAAGTCTAAATAATGCTCTCCTCTCTAGGCACCCCCTAAAAAAGCCCCTCTTTGACCATTTATACAAATAGCCCCGCCCCGGCCCTACCTCTAGCCACGCCCTCAAGAACAAACATTTGTCCATTTATGGCATTGGGCGGATTTTTTGGTGTATATCAGCGAGCTTCTCGTATTAATAAAATGTCCGAAAGTTGGACGCTGGCAGGGGTCGGGTGGCTTCTCCATCGCCGTTTAATGTTAAGTCACAGAATACACCGTTTTAAGATTAATTTTCATTGCAATTTTATTTAAAAGTAATTTTTCTAATTAAACAATAAAACAGCAGCTACAAAGTAACCCCAAACCCACCAGTATTATGTCCCGGTATCTCCAGGTCTCCTCCATCTCAAAACTGCCAGGGGCCGGATCAGACTGACGAAGTTTGAGTGATTTATCTTTTATTACATTTAAAAGCAGAAAAAAGTCACCCGATTACTACCCATAAAAGCACAAGGATCAGATCTAAGAGCAAATAGCTTTATTATATTCTGGAAACTGGAATTCACCGGCAGAATCTAAAACAAAAAAGATAAACTTTAAAAAAAAAAAAAAGAATAAAGTATATTGTGTAAAAAAGATGAAAGATTTTTCTAGAGCCCTTCTTATATATAATATTCATATGGGAATTATTGCGGGTTCACAGAAAAGGGAAATACTGAGTATTTACTGCCACCTGGTGGTGAATATAGGAATAAAATACCCGGATTTAATGGGTGTTTTTGTTGACAATTATAAAAAAAATACAAATAACTCTCTGGCAAAAAATTAATATATTGGTCACAAAACATTTAAAAGGATAGTTCAGATTTTGGTGGAGTGAGTGATAATGGGCATAGGGGGTTAAATAAGATATATATATATATAAATCCCATTACCCAAGGGGTGGGGGAAGAGGGGGCAATTGTCAGCATGTCTTGGTAACGAGAGGGTCTCGGTGACCCCCTGTTTCATTTGTATTATATAGTTTTAATGTAGTGTGTGGGGGGGTAATTTTGCGGGTGTGAGATGAGGACATACAAGTTCACTCACATGCCCTCACAAATTGTTTTGCAAATGTTAGCATTCAAGGGCATGCGCCTGAAGTCGGGTCTGGTTGGTCACGTTAACCCTTAACTCTGCTGACCACCAGACTTCTTAGTGAATAGGCCCCACAGAGCACACACAAGCCTTTGTGGCACGTGTTTCATGCAGTACCGTACCTTACTGGCAGGGGGCAGTATAACTGACTTCAGCTCGTTCCTCTGCGGAAGAGAACAGGGTGGGGGGTTAGCGGGGTCTCCTGGGTACGTATGAAGGTTTCCGGATCCTTCCGGAGCCAATCATATTCACTGTTAGTTACACGTGAATGCTTCTAATTCAATAACCTCCCCAAACCTGCCACACGCAGTTGCCTCTGCTGCCCCTCTCCAGCAAACATCACTTTATTATTATTATTGATTGAGTTATATAGCACCACCATATTCTGCAGCGCTGTACAGCAGGTAAACAGCTCAAAGGAGCTTACAATCTCCGATGTTTATCCATGCAGAGCCCGCTCAGCCTTTCCCCCATTAGCTCCTTATAACGAATAGTTAATAATAATTCATTTAGTGATTTATATAGCGCTACCATATTCCGCAGTGGTGTACTCATAGTTTAGTGAATAAACCCCTTTACAGTCCCGGTTCTGTTTAACCAGCACATTCTTGCTGTTAATTTTCCACCCGGTGACCCCGTCCATCCGCAGTGACCCCACTCACCGGTTTTGTAGTAGTCGTAGATCCTGATCATTGCCGGTTTCAGGTTCTTTACAGGACTTTCCTGCTCCAGTTTGAAAGACACAGTGACCGGGGTGGAGGTGAGCTGGGGGAGGAAGGCATCGGGGTCAACGCTGGGTATAAAACAGGGCTGTTCACTCAGAGACAAAAACACGCCATCTGCATACTAAAGTATATAAATGTAATGGGGTTTTGCTTAAAGGATGGTAGATAGAGGGAACAGCCTCCCAGCAGAGGTGGTAGAGGGTAATACAGTGAGGGTATTAAACATGCATGGGATAGACACACGGCTCCTGAATCTAAGACGAGACCAACGACTGATTAAGGTTTACAGCAGGAGAAACGGGTGACTAGACGGGGGCCGCCGGGGGCCGATCTGCTGCCAGGTTCTGGGTTTCTCCATTTCTTCTTTATACAGACTGCCTCAGATCGAGGACGGCAGTGGGGGGGATGCAGTCCCAAGTTACCCCACCGACCGCACCGGGACGATGCCGTTCTCTGGGTCATAATCGTGAAATTACCTCTTCAGCGTAGATAATGACGGAAGATTTCGTGATCTCTGCTCTTTTTATCACTTTTACTGTTAAAATCTAAAAAAAACAAACCATAAAACACACAGAGAGATCGTGTGAGAAACTGCGAGAAAAGGGGCAGAAAAATGAAACAAGATTCGTCTCACCGAACCCAGATAAAGATATTCGAAGGTTATGATAAAATGACATGGCCGCTGCTTATGTGATGTCATGACCCCAAAAGCCCCCCGATGTTCTATGAGAAACGCTCTGCAGAGCTTCTTAACTCTGCCCCCTTTCGTCATGAACATTGCCGCTGGGGAGCATGCGCCTGCGCGACACCACCTGCCCCGGAGGGGCCGCCGGCTCGGTGTACGCAGAGGGAGAGAAAGACCGCGAGACAGAGCGAGACAGAGCGAGACAGAGCGAGACAGAGCGAGTGCTCGATTTCCCCAGAACTCACATCATTTATAACTTCCTGAAGAGCCACGTAACCTGTGAGCAGGTCCACCTCGATGACAACCATGTTAGAGGCCTCTCGAGTCCCAGTGTAGCTGAAAAATAACACCATCATGCGCATGATCATAATCATTAGCATGTAATTAAACATAGTACATGCATGTTACATGGGAACAGAAGTGTCTGGATAACCGGAACATGTATGTAACACTCTTATTCCTTACGGTTTATCTCTCACTTAACTGTTTTTGAACCGTTATAGAGACCTTTCAGAAGTTCCCTTCATCACCTCCATTATTTGCCCCGCTCACCTTCTTACCTGAATGTTAGGATTAGGGCAAACTTTGGCAGGGGTGCGGGGGGCAGTTGATTGCTTTGGTTTCTGCTCTAAGAGAAAATGTGCCACCGGTATCCGGCTGGGGAATGTTATACCTGAGAACAAACTGTCCAGGAACAAAACGAAAAGAAATTTAGGATTTAGTAAATTTTATTTTAATTTGTACATTTCTGAGCCAAAAATAATAAAAAAAAATAATAATAAAAAAAAAGTATTCGGAAAAATTCCCCATTAAAATGAATTTAGTTTAATGTTACGTTGTTACATTAAAACCTTGGTACAGAGGGTAAGAAATAAAGACTAAAGGTAGCCACACCCACTATTTTAAAACAATTGTATTGTGGGTCATAAATAAAGAGTGGGTGGAGTTCGGGGCAAATACAGATGGAATATTCTTTAAAATAAGTAGGCCCCGGAGACACCACAAAATAGCAGGAGGGGCCCCATGATCCGGCCTTGATTATTGTAAGGGTCAGGCTTGACCTCAGATTGGCCCTAGGCAAATCAAGTGGGCGTGTGGCCACTTGGCTATTTAAGGAAGGCCAGGGGTCGTGGCCTTCCACTTTTTAAAATTTTGGAAGCAGTGAAGAAGTTTTTCCCTCCCGCCCGCCCTATTGTTGGTGTGTTGTTTCCGGTTTGTGTCCTTGTGGTGGGGGCACGTGGGGCAGCTTGACTTCGTTGGCGGGGAACTGAGGTTCCGGTTGGCTGTTTTTAGGATACTTATTCGTGGTACCTGGTTATAATTGGGTGGTTTCTCATCCGAGGTATGGGAACCGTGTTTATTTGTCACATTTTGTGGGCGTTTCCCACGGGCACGGTCCCAAGGGAATGAGGGGGCCGTTGTGCTTATGCCACGTGCTGGTGCAGTTTACGGCTCGTGGTAGGGGTGCACGGCAAAAGTTGGTGGCAGCTCCCGGACGGAGGTGGAGCTGTCTGGAAAGGATGCCGGTTTATCCTCCATGGGGTGAAGTGTGGTAGTAGGGGTGGAGGGACCCTAAGTCATGGAGGTTACAATGTTACAAAGTTGTGTACGTTTTAAAATTCAAATAAAGTTTTATGTGTCACAGTGCTTTTACAATAAATAAAGCTGTGGCCTTTTCAAAATACATTTGGTTGTCTGTCTCATTTATTTTATGGTACAATACATTATGTTTTAAACCCGTTAGCATGACCCACAAGCTGTCAAGTGCTCGGATCATGTGATACATCAAAAATATTCTATCTATGCATGTGATTGGCTGTAGAAGGAAGCCTGACTGCATGCTTCCTGCATGGAAGTCACTGTTATGGACCCACCAATCACAACGTGGGACCATTTTTAAGTGACGACGTACCAGGTACATCATTGGTCTTGTAGGGACATCTTTTTATGACTTACCTGGTACAGACCCAGAAATAAAGTCAGGGGCAGAATGGACCCAGACGGAAGTAATAAGATGACATCGAAGTCTGAATGGAGTCCTGACCTGAACTAAGGCACAGCCGCTGCCGGTGACGGACACACTGTAGTCGCCGGGGATGTCTGGCAGATCCTTCTGCTGAAGAAGGAGCCGGTTATGGGAATTCACAGTGAAGACATGATTGAAGCCGTTGGTGTTGGTGACGGTGACAACAGGACTGCTATCCGGGCTGAACGTCAGCATCGAGTACTTAGAGAGAGCCTGGAGGGCAACGATGGTGTCCTAAACGGCCAAGAAGAGAGCAAGTATTTTTAATCAGAGTGCGAATAAGATTGTAAAATGTAACACAAGATGTTTCACTAACATATTTAACCCTTCATTTAGTAAAAGTCTCTGCGTTAAGCATTCTTTTTCTGAGGGACACTCACTTTCATTCTCTCACAATCTCTTATACGCTCTCACACTTTCTCACTCTCTCTCTCAATGTCTCCCTACCTTCTCCGCCGACCACATGCGCGTCCCAGTCTCCTTTCCCATAGCCATGCTTCTTTTCTTGACTCTTCTCGTTCTTCTTTCTTTGCCTGCTTCTCCAGGGCTCCCAGAGCACTTCTGTAAAAGGGGCGGAACTTCTGGGCACACCTTCTGCCCCGATTGGAGGAGCGGGGAGAGGTTGTCCCCATGATTCCGCTCTTTTGCTGAAGTACCCCGACAGGCCAGAACAATGCAATAGAGATGCATTTCTGCGCCCCCTTTTTCCACAAATCTGTTTGCATTGTTCTTACGTTCCTCCAATCAGGGAGAGGGTGTTCCTGGTGGCCCCTCCCTTTTGCTGAAGTGCGCTATGAGGCCTGGTTCACGGAGAAGCGAACGAAGAAAGAAGACAAGAAGAGGCAAGTGAAGAAGCGGAGCTGAAAGAAAGGAGATGGGGACATGGAAGCGATCTGCAGAGAAGGTAGGGAGCATGAGAAAGTGTGAATGAGAGAGTGTGAATGAGAGTGTGAGAGAGAACGAGTGAGTGAGAGTGAAAAAAACATCGAAATGCAAACAAAAATTTGTAGCTTCGTTTTTTTGGAGTCCTCCCATCGTCTTTGGACATTCGTACGAATTGATGAAATTTGGTTAAAATGTGTATGGATCCGAATGCACTGGAAAGTCTGGAGGGCTGATTATAATCAGCCCCGGCACCTGAGGACCAGCACCCGGTCTATACGGGGGCCTGGATAGGAGAAGAGAACATGGCCAACGAGTGGAAGCTGACCTGAGTGCTTCCGAATCCTCCGTAAGGGTTTTGTTGAGCCGTCAGCCACCTGACCATAGGGAGGGCGTCTGCCAGGTCACCGCTGGAAGGGTTTAGAATGGACAGCTTTGCCTCCAGCATGTACGCCGTGATCTCCACAGCTTCAGAGCGTGGGGTGGACCAGACCTTCTTACCGTCCGGGACATCGTCCTCCGAGCTCCAGTACTTTCCATTTTCTGTGGATGAGACAACGTTCTGAGCTTTACCGCGCAGGACAAACCGAGGAGATCAGGCTATTCCCCAAACTTATCGGCAGGAAAGTTCCTCACCAAGATTAGAGTTCGGCTTTGGTGAAAAAAAGTTCACGACGACCCCCTGTCTATTTACCCTTTCATAGAAATTTACTGCCGTGATCTCCCACCGGCTGCCACTGAGGAGCAACTTAATGGGGAGGAATAATCACGCAGATCGTGAGAACAGAAAGTTTAGATGGCTGCTCCTATGGTTTAGGCATACGAGGGGTTATAATACGCATCTATTGCTTAATTTAATCTGTAAACAGCATTACGGGGTTTAGAGCCAAAAAACATAGGATTTGGGAACATGACATAAACTATGCGTTTCAAAAATGATTATAAATTATTCCAGTGGGTAAAATATGTCTCCTAAATACATTTAAACGAAAAAATACAATCTGATCATCCTTCGCTCCGTAAGCCAGTGGGGGTCTAATGAGAAAAAGCTCATTAAAGTTAACAATTTAACTCTGTCTGATCCGCAGAGTCCGGCGTTTTCTTCTGTGGAATCCTACGGAATATCGTAAAGATCTGCCTCTCGGTGGCGTTTGGTTTTGGACCGAGAGACCTCTGAGACGCCGAAAGCTCGGGTCGCTTTTACGTCTTTTTCTCTGCCGAACCAATAAAAGACTCCGTCTGTGGGTTACAGCGAAGCGGGAGCCCCGCAGGTTCTAGCGACACGCGCCGCAGATCGCACGGAGAGAATGGAACGTCGGGGACGTATAGAAGGCAGGGGCGGCGCGCATGGAGAAGCCACTTATGTAATCTGGATTCTTTACTTCCAGGAATACCATAAAAACATACGCCGCCAACGAGAGATCGCTGTCCTGACCACCCTTGGAAAGAGGAAAATCAAATAAAAATATAGATGTAAAAAGATGTCAATATATCATAGAACTGCGTGCGAACCTAGAATCGCCAAATATTGATTCAATTTACTTTTTTCTTCTGTTCACTCAGTTTGCATTTTGTTAAATGATAGAAATAAACTATAACATGTCTATTTTGTCTATTTTGTCTGTTTTTAAAAGTATTCTTACTTTACAGCATTTTTTCCACACCTGCCTAAAACTTTTGCACAGTACTATATATATAGATATATATATTTTTAGTTTGAATATCTGGAGGACTTGACTCTTTTCACAGTAGCAAAAACAATCACTTATATGATAAAAGTAGGAAAGAAAACTCAAATTTAGAATCCATATCAGGATTTTAATCCATTTTTACCCCCCCCCCCCAGCTGCCAAGTGTGAACTGTGATGAGAGCAGAGCGTCTACTTGGTTTCAGCCAAAAATATTTTTAAATTCCATAATTTATACCAATTTAACGGGAATTTCTATTTCTTTATTTCTCTTATCAGGTTACCAAAAAAACCCGTAAATATTCTGCCATTTTCTTTTTTTCCCCAATTGTAGTTTTTCCCCCCATAATATAATGTTTTCAGGCAGCTGCATATCAGCCGTTTGTATGATTCTCGCTCTGTTATCTGATCCCCGATCTACTAAACCCCCGACTCCTTATCATACTGCCTGTGGGGAACAATAGAATGACTCAGTCTTAATCATCCGGTCGGACTCTCTGACTAATAAAAGTCTATGGATCATTAGCATCGCCATAAAGCAGCTCCGTGACATAATGAGAATAGATGTCATGATGGATTTTCTGAGTCCGCACGTTCGGTGCTGTTAGGAGAGAGACCCTCGGATCTCGAACTTTGTGGAGCACACGGGGTTACTGTGAGTTTAAAACGAAAACAGGGGAAAAAACAGCAAAAATGTGTTAAATGTGGAGCGTCTCCGACCTACCTGGAGATCGCTGTTCAGCAATTTCCCAACGCTCCGGAAGCAGCCGTCATCCTGCTGTAAAGTTGCCAACCACTGAAGGGCGTCCTGCGTGCGCCGATCATCGATATACGTCTGCTGTTTGGCGGCATTAAAACTCTGAGCCACAAACGCCGTCAGCCTGGGGCAAGAACATGAAGATGGGGAATGGGGGCCGGGGGGCCGGCGCGGGCACCGCAGCGATTTACTCAACGCGCCTGGAATTCGTGCTTTTTATTCTTTAGTCCGCGTAATTAAAGGCGAGGGACCGAGGAGAGCTGTGACTGGAGGCAGCATGTGGCAGAACTAGCATCGTTACAACTCTTACAGAAAACTGCAAACCGCAACAAGAGCAAGAAAGTGACCGATCCGATTAAAACCGACGGACAGCACTCTATAAGAGCAAATGATACACGGAACCCCCAAATCCTCAGCCCCATCCGGCCCCCGTCTAGTCGTTGGTCTTGTCTTAGATTCAGGAACCGTATGTCTATCCCATGCTTGTTTAATACCCTCACTGTATTACCCGCTACCACTTCTGCTGGGAGACTGTTCCACGTATCCACCACCCTCCCAGTAAAGTAAAACTTCCTTCCATCTCAGCCTCGGACCCTCTAGTTTGAGCGGAATAAAGACTGCTGCTACAGACCAAATACCCCGCGCTTCCTCACCAGGTATTGCCCGATGGGTCTGCGTTCCCGAAGGCGCTGTATGATCCGTCCGCCCGCTTGTAGTTCAGCTGCCTCGCATATCCTGATGGGGACAGATTTTGATTGTAAGCTCTTGCGCGCAGGGAACTTTGGTGAGGGGTTGGGGAGTGGTTGGCGAGGGGTTGGCAAATGGTTGGTGAGGGGTTGGCGAATGGTTGGCGAGGGGTTGGCGAGGGGTTGGCGAGGGGTTGGCGAGGGGTTGTCGAGGGGTTGTCGAGGGGTTGGCGAATGGTTGGCGAGGGGTTGGCGAGGGGTTGGCGAAAGGTTGGTGAGGGGTTGGCGAAAGGTTGGCGAAAGGTTGGCGAGGGGTTGGCGAGGGGTTGGCAAGGGGTTGGCGAGGGGTTGGTGAGGGGTTTTGGAGAGGGGCTGGCGAGGGGTTGGTGAGGGGTTTTGGCGAGGGGTTGGTGAGGGGCTGGCGAGGGGTTGGTGAGGGGTTGTCGAGTGGTTGGCGAGGGGTTGGCGAGTGGTTGGCGAGGGGTTGGCAAATGGTTGGTGAGGGGTTGGCGAGGGGTTGGCGAGGGGTTGGCGAGGGGTTGGCGAATGGTTGGCGAGGGGTTGGCGAGGGGTTGGCGAGGGGTTGGCGAGGGGTTTTGGCGAGGGGTTTTGGCGAGGGGTTTTGGCGAGGGGTTGGCGAATGGTTGGCGAATGGTTGGCGAGGGGTTGGCGAGGGGTTGGCGAGAGGTTGGCGAGGGGTTGGAGAGGGGTTGGCGAGGGGTTGGAGAGGGGTTGGCGAGGGGTTGGCGAGTGGTTGGCGAGGGGTTGGCAAATGGTTGGTGAGGGGTTGACAAGGGGTTGGCGAGGGGTTGTCGAGGGGTTGGTGAGGGGTTGGCGAGGGGTTGGCGAGTGGTTGGCGAGGGCTTGGCAAGTGGTTGGCGAGGGGTTGGCGAGGGGTTGGCAAGGGGTTGGCAATGGGTTGGCAAGGGGTTGGCCATACAGCGACATAATAAGTGGCCTGATATCTATACGATCAGAAAGTGACATAAAGTGCAAAACCCCCCAAAAAATATCTCAAAACGCAGAGGAAAGCCCGCACCCATCGCAGCGACCATAGCGGATTCCGACGAAGCCACGATGAGCTCAGGGGTCTGAACATTAATCGTTTCGTTATCTTGAAGAGACGACATGAAAAGTTACACACAGGGCACCGGACCACCACGATCACAAACACACAAACACACCCTGCGCACCGGCACACACCAGCACACCAGAGCACACCAGCACACACCAGCGCACACCAGCACACACTAGCGCACCAGCACACCAGCACACACCAGCGCACACCAGCACACACTAGTGCACCAGCACACACCAGCACACACCAGAGCACACCAGAGCACACCAGAGCACCAGCGCACACTCAATCACGCTCATCCCCTTTGATTATTTCTATGAAATATTTGGAATCACATACCGGATGCGCATAAAAGAGAACCGTGCGTCTTCTCGACCCTCACGCCTTCCGGCTGTCAATCCGAGAAAGAAAAGGAACTTTTGGCGAGGGGTTGGTGAGTGGTTGGTGAGGGGTTGAGATGGGTTGGTGAGGGGTTGGCGAAAGGTTGGTGGGTGGTTGGCGAGGGGTTGGCGAGGGGTTGGCGAGGGGTTGGCGAGTGGTTGGCAAGGGGTTGGCGAGTGGTTGGCGAGAGGTTGGCGAGTGGTTGGCGAGTGGTTGGTGAGGGGTTGGCAAGTGGTTGGCGAGGGGTTGGCGAGTGGTTAGCGAGGGGTTGGCATGGGGTTGGCGAGTGGTTGGCGAATGGTTGGCGAATGGTTGGCGAGGGGTTGGCGAGGGGTTGTTGAGGGGTTGGCGAGGGGTTGGTGAGTGGTTGACGAGAGGTTGGCGAGGGGTTGGTGAGGGGTTGGTGAGTGGTTGATCAGGGGTTGGCGAGTGGTTGGCAAAGGGTTGGCGAGTGGTTGGCGAGGGGTTGGCGAGTGGTTGGTGAGGGGTTGGTGAGGGGTTGGTGAGGGGTTGGCGAGTGGTTGGCAAAGGGTTGGCGAGTGGTTGGCGAGGGGTTAGCGAGTGTTTGGAGAGGGGTTGGCGAGGGGTTGGAGAGGGGTTGGCGAGGGGTTGGCGAGTGGTTGGCGAGGGGTTGGCGAGGGGTTGGCGAGCGGTTGTCAAGGGGTTGGCGAGGGGTTGGCGAGTGGTTGGTGAGGGGTTGGCAAAGGGTTGGCGAGTGGTTGGCGAATGGTTGGCGAGGGGTTGGTGAGTGGTTGGAGAGGGGTTGGCGAGGGGTTGGCGAGGGGTTGGCGAGTGGTTGGCGAGGGGTTGGCGAGTGGTTGGCGAGGGGTTGACGAGGGGTTGGCGAGGGGTTGTCAAGGGGTTGGTGAGGGGTTGGCGAGTGGTTGGCGAGTGGTTGGTGAGGGGTTGGCGAGGGGGTTGGCGAGGGGGTTGGCGAGTGGTTGGCAAGTGGTTGGCGAGGGGTTGGTGAGGGGTTGGTGAGGGGTTGGTGAGTGGTTGTCCAGTGGTTGGTGAGTGGTTGGCGAGGGATTGTCAAGGGTTTGGCGAGGGGTTGGCGAGTGGTTGGTGAGTGGTTGGCGAAGCGTTGGCAAGGGGTTGGCGAGGGGTTGGCATGTGGTTGGCGAGGGGTTGGCGAGGGGTTGACAAGGGGTTGGCGAGGGGTTGGTGAGTGGTTGGCGAGTGGTTGGCGAGTGGTTGGCAAGGGGTTGGCAAGGGGTTGGTGAGGGGTTGGTGAGGGGTTGGTGAGTGGTTGGCAAGGGGTTGGCAAGGGGTTGGTGAGGGGTTGGCAAGGGGTTGGCGAGGGGTTGGTGAGGGGTTGTCCAGTGGTTAGTGAGGGGTTGTCCAGTGGTTGGTGAGTGGTTGGCGAGGGGTTGTCAAGGGTTGGCGAGGGGTTGGCGAGGGGTTGGCGAGGGATTGACAAGGGGTTGGCAAGTGGTTGGCGAGGGGTTGGCGAGTGGTTGGCGAAAGGTTGGTGAGTGGTTGGCGAGTGGTTGGCAATGGGTTGGCGAGGGGTTGGCGAGTGGTTGTCGAGGGGTTGGCGACGGGTTGGCAAGGGGTTGGCAAGGGGTTGGCAAGTGGTTGGCAAGTGGTTGGCAAGGGGTTGGCAAGTGGTTGGCGAGGGGTTGGCAAGGGGTTGACAAGGGGTTGGCGAGGGGTTGGCGAGGGGTTGGCGAGGGGTTGACAAGGGGTTGGCGAGGGGTTGGCGAGGGGTTGGCGAGGGGTTGGCGAGTGGTTGGTGAGTGGTTGGCGAAGGGTTGGTGAAGGGTTGGCGAGGGGTTGGCGAGGGGTTGGCATGTGGTTGGCGAGGGGTTGGCGAGGGGTTGACAAGGGATTGGCGAGGGGTTGGCAAGTGGTTGGCGAGGGGTTGGCGAGTGGTTGGCGAGGGGTTGGCGAGTGGTTTGCAAGGGGTTGGCAAGGGGTTGGTGAGGGGTTGGTGATGGGTTGGCGAGTGGTTGGCAAGGGGTTGGCAAGTGGTTGGCGAGGGGTTGGTGAGGGGTTGGCGACTGGTTGGCCATACAGCGACATAATAAGTGGCCTGATATCTATACGATCAGAAAGTGACATAAAGTGCAAAACCCCCCAAAAAATATCTCAAAACGCAGAGGAAAGCCCGCACCCATCGCAGTGACCATAGCGGATTCCGACGAGGCCACGATGAGCTCAGGGGTCTGAACATTAATCGTTTCGTTATCTTGAAGAGACGACATGAAAAGTTACACACAGGGCACCGGACCACCACGATCACAAACACACAAACACACCCTGCGCACCGGCACACACCAGCACACCAGCTCGGCATCTGACTGTCCCTTCTCGGGGATCACCGGCTTCTGCCCGTCACACAGATCGCTGGCAGCCAAAGCCTCGCTGGAAAGGAGCAGCTCTATGAAACCTGCAGAGAGAGTCACAGCAGACGTCAGGGGCCGGGGGCCAATTGTGGAGTCCGAGACTCAGTGTGCGCGTGGGAAAGGTGTCACGTGGGGCGATTGGTTGGCGAGTGGTTGGTGAGGGGTTGGCGAGGGGGTTGGCGAGGGGGTTGGCGAGGGGGTTGGCGAGTGGTTGGCGAGGGGTTGGCGAGGGGTTGGCAATGGGTTGGCAAGTGGTTGGCGAGGGGTTGGTGAGGGGTTGGTGAGGGGTTGGTGAGGGGTTGTCCAGTGGTTGGTGAGTGGTTGGCGAGGGATTGTCAAGGGTTTGGCGAGGGGTTGGCGAGTGGTTGGTGAGTGGTTGGTGAGTGGTTGGCGAAGCGTTGGCAAGGGGTTGGCGAGGGGTTGGCATGTGGTTGGCGAGGGGTTGGCGAGGGGTTGACAAGGGGTTGGCGAGGGGTTGGTGAGTGGTTGGCGAGTGGTTGGCGAGTGGTTGGCAAGGGGTTGGCAAGGGGTTGGTGAGGGGTTGGTGAGTGGTTGGCAAGGGGTTGGCAAGGGGTTGGTGAGGGGTTGGCAAGGGGTTGGCGAGGGGTTGGTGAGGGGTTGTCCAGTGGTTAGTGAGGGGTTGTCCAGTGGTTGGTGAGTGGTTGGCGAGGGGTTGTCAAGGGTTGGCGAGGGGTTGGCGAGGGGTTGGCGAGGGATTGACAAGGGGTTGGCAAGTGGTTGGCGAGGGGTTGGCGAGTGGTTGGCGAAAGGTTGGCGAGTGGTTGGCGAGTGGTTGGCAATGGGTTGGCGAGGGGTTGGCGAGTGGTTGTCCAGTGTTTGGCGAGGGGTTGGCGACGGGTTGGCAAGTGGTTGGCGAGGGGTTGGCAAGGGGTTGGCAAGTGGTTGGCGAGGGGTTGGCAAGGGGTTGGCGAGTGGTTGGCGAGGGGTTGACAAGGGGTTGGCGAGGGGTTGGCAAGTGGTTGGCGAGGGGTTGGCGAGTGGTTGGTGAGTGGTTGGCGAAGGGTTGGCGAAGGGTTGGCGAGGGGTTGGCATGTGGTTGGCGAGGGGTTGGCGAGGGGTTGACAAGGGATTGGCGAGGGGTTGGCAAGTGGTTGGCGAGGGGTTGGCGAGTGGTTGGCGAGGGGTTGGCGAGTGGTTTGCAAGGGGTTGGCAAGGGGTTGGTGAGGGGTTGGCGAGTGGTTGGCAAGGGGTTGGCAAGTGGTTGGCGAGGGGTTGGTGAGGGGTTGGCGACTGGTTGGCCATACAGCGACATAATAAGTGGCCTGATATCTATACGATCAGAAAGTGACATAAAGTGCAAAACCCCCCAAAAAATATCTCAAAACGCAGAGGAAAGCCCGCACCCATCGCAGTGACCATAGCGGATTCCGACGAGGCCACGATGAGCTCAGGGGTCTGAACATTAATCGTTTCGTTATCTTGAAGAGACGACATGAAAAGTTACACACAGGGCACCGGACCACCACGATCACAAACACACAAACACACCCTGCGCACCGGCACACACCAGCACACCAGCTCGGCATCTGACTGTCCCTTCTCGGGGATCACCGGCTTCTGCCCGTCACACAGATCGCTGGCAGCCAAAGCCTCGCTGGAAAGGAGCAGCTCTATGAAACCTGCAGAGAGAGTCACAGCAGACGTCAGGGGCCGGGGGCCAATTGTGGAGTCCGAGACTCAGTGTGCGCGTGGGAAAGGTGTCACGTGGGGCGATTGGTTGGCGAGTGGTTGGTGAGGGGTTGGCGAGGGGGTTGGCGAGGGGGTTGGCGAGGGGGTTGGCGAGTGGTTGGCGAGGGGTTGGCGAGGGGTTGGCAATGGGTTGGCAAGTGGTTGGCGAGGGGTTGGTGAGGGGTTGGTGAGGGGTTGGTGAGGGGTTGTCCAGTGGTTGGTGAGTGGTTGGCGAGGGATTGTCAAGGGTTTGGCGAGGGGTTGGCGAGTGGTTGGTGAGTGGTTGGTGAGTGGTTGGCGAAGCGTTGGCAAGGGGTTGGCGAGGGGTTGGCATGTGGTTGGCGAGGGGTTGGCGAGGGGTTGACAAGGGGTTGGCGAGGGGTTGGTGAGTGGTTGGCGAGTGGTTGGCGAGTGGTTGGCAAGGGGTTGGCAAGGGGTTGGTGAGGGGTTGGTGAGTGGTTGGCAAGGGGTTGGCAAGGGGTTGGTGAGGGGTTGGCAAGGGGTTGGCGAGGGGTTGGTGAGGGGTTGTCCAGTGGTTAGTGAGGGGTTGTCCAGTGGTTGGTGAGTGGTTGGCGAGGGGTTGTCAAGGGTTGGCGAGGGGTTGGCGAGGGGTTGGCGAGGGATTGACAAGGGGTTGGCAAGTGGTTGGCGAGGGGTTGGCGAGTGGTTGGCGAAAGGTTGGCGAGTGGTTGGCGAGTGGTTGGCAATGGGTTGGCGAGGGGTTGGCGAGTGGTTGTCCAGTGTTTGGCGAGGGGTTGGCGACGGGTTGGCAAGTGGTTGGCAAGTGGTTGGCGAGGGGTTGGCAAGGGGTTGGCAAGTGGTTGGCGAGGGGTTGGCAAGGGGTTGGCGAGTGGTTGGCGAGGGGTTGACAAGGGGTTGGCGAGGGGTTGGCAAGTGGTTGGCGAGGGGTTGGCGAGTGGTTGGTGAGTGGTTGGCGAAGGGTTGGCGAAGGGTTGGCGAGGGGTTGGCATGTGGTTGGCGAGGGGTTGGCGAGGGGTTGACAAGGGATTGGCGAGGGGTTGGCAAGTGGTTGGCGAGGGGTTGGCGAGTGGTTGGCGAGGGGTTGGCGAGTGGTTTGCAAGGGGTTGGCAAGGGGTTGGTGAGGGGTTGGCGAGTGGTTGGCAAGGGGTTGGCAAGGGGTTGGTGAGGGGTTGGCGACTGGTTGGCCATACAGCGACATAATAAGTGGCCTGATATCTATACGATCAGAAAGTGACATAAAGTGCAAAACCCCCCAAAAAATATCTCAAAACGCAGAGGAAAGCCCGCACCCATCGCAGTGACCATAGCGGATTCCGACGAGGCCACGATGAGCTCAGGGGTCTGAACATTAATCGTTTCGTTATCTTGAAGAGACGACATGAAAAGTTACACACAGGGCACCGGACCACCACGATCACAAACACACAAACACACCCTGCGCACCGGCACACACCAGCACACCAGCTCGGCATCTGACTGTCCCTTCTCGGGGATCACCGGCTTCTGCCCGTCACACAGATCGCTGGCAGCCAAAGCCTCGCTGGAAAGGAGCAGCTCTATGAAACCTGCAGAGAGAGTCACAGCAGACGTCAGGGGCCGGGGGCCAATTGCGGAGTCCGAGACTCAGTGTGCGCGTGGGAAAGGTGTCACGTGGGGCGATTCAATTGTCAGAATGCAGTTGTGTGTACGTGTGTGCGAGTGTATGTGTGTGAGTGTGCGAGTGTGTGTGAGTGTGCGAGTGTGTGTGAGTGTGCGAGCATGTGTGTGCAAATGAATGTATGTGTGTGCAAGTGTATGTGTGTGTGTGAGTGTGCGAGTGTATGTGTGTGAGTGTGCGAGTGTATGTGTGTGAGTGTGCGAGTGCATGTGTGTGTGCGAGCATGTGTGTGCAAATGAATGTATGTGTGTGCGAGTGTATGTGTGTGTGACTGTGCGAGTGTATGTTTGTGTGGGAGTGTATGTGTGTATGTGAATGAATGTATGTGTGCGAGTGTGCGAATGTATGTTATTTATGCGTTTTTTGTACCCAGTTGTTTGGGAGTGATGATCCACGTGGCCGTAAACGAGGGATTTGAGCAAACACAGGATTCGTAGGAACACCCGTCACATTCCTCTACATCGAAGTCGTCAGTCTGGAGCAGGTTTATGCGGATCTGGAATACACGGCGCGTCGAGCGGGATTACATTTCTACATTTGGATCAGGGGGCCATAGAATTTCATTTGTCGGCCCCCGTCTAGTTGCCCGCTTCTCCTGCTGTAACGACCTTAATCAGTCGTTGGTCTCGTCTTAGATTCAGGAGCCGTATGTCTATCCCATGCATGTTTAATACCCCCACTGTATTACCCTCTACCACCTCTGCTGGGAGGCTGTTCCATAATTACTTCAGCTTGTGACTTACGAAGAAGAGATCGTAAGTCATAAACTTTAAGCTCTTACCTTGATGCACTGATTCAGGTCATTGAACGCGACGGCTTTGAGAACAAACGACTCCCCTCGTTTGATGGCACAGGCGGGCTGTTTTGGGGCCAAAGACGCCACAGGCGGGCTGTTTTGGGGCCAAAGATGCCACAGGCGGGCTGTTTTGGGGCCAAAGATGGCAAGTCCTATTCTTCCAATCTGGGTCCTAGGCAGGTCTGGGTGCCAGGTCTGATTTGATACTAAGGGGGGTGGCTGGCATAAATACACAATGTAGGGCTGGCTGACGGGGCAATACGCAAGGGTGTGGGGGCATTAATTCACAAGCGAGTGCTGGCTGGGGCATCAGTGCATCACATAAATCAATACTAAAGTGGGGCTGCTCTCTTGAGTGCATAAATACACGTGGGGGCTGGCAGCATCAATACACAAGAGAGCCAGCTGCGGCCATCACCTAAATCAAAGGGAAAGCGTCCGTGGAAACCCTCCAGATGCGGGTGTCAGTGTGGCAGAGCCTGTCCTGGTGTTTGTGTTTAGGTGTTGGTGTGGCAGAGCCTGTCCTTGTGTGTGTGTGTGTGACTGACTGGGTGGCAGAGCCTGTCCTGATGTGTATTTAGTCATCGGTTTTCTGGCTCTTTACTTTCTGTAGGATTAAATTGAACTATTTAATTTTTACTTATCCAGAGAT
This sequence comes from Spea hammondii, assembly GCA_029215755.1. Classification (NCBI taxonomy): domain Eukaryota; kingdom Metazoa; phylum Chordata; class Amphibia; order Anura; family Pelobatidae; genus Spea; species Spea hammondii. The sequence continues at coordinate 34,121,359 of JARDYJ010000011.1, read as the reverse complement.
AAAACGCCCTCCTGAATTTGTCACTTCAGAGGTCAAAACATTCTAGGCCCAGCAAAAGTAAAGGTATTGTGTTATTTACTCTTATTTCAACCTGCGTATCTTATTAAAAAGGATTTGTGGCACTAGATTGTGGCTTCAGGGGTCCCGTGTATGATGACTTTTTTTAGTCACATTGCTCAGTCTAGAAGATTGGCTGAGCGCCGCAATTCAGTTGGCGTGGTCTGAGTTTCTTAGTTTGTGACTGGCTGCGAGAGAGGATCCAGGTCCCCTGCAGTGCTGCGGGGAATTTGGATTTTAGTGCGCAACTTCCACTACTTCACTTCCATCTGCCCCAACAGGGGTTAATATATCAACAGAAGAAAAACAGGGCAAATAAGCACCACTGGGTAAGCTTAGCCTGGAGTATTATCTTTATTTTTTTGCTTATTTGCCCCATGTTTCTTCTGTTGATATATTAACCCCTGGTGGGCAGATATAATTTTTTCGGGATCTATTAATTATGTGCATTCTTGAATTTTTTTTTATTTTTTTTTGATTGCTGTAATATTTGATTTATTGCTTGTATTGTCCATATATTTATATATATATATTGATATTGTATTATGTATTATCAATTTTTTTTGTCTATTTATTAAAGCATATATTTTCATACCTATTTTAGCGCTGTCAGTTTTTCTATCACGGGACAGAGTGTCATATAGGAGGTATAAGGGATATCAGGGGGCACAGTGGCATCTCTGGCATATAAATAAATAAATAAATAAAAATGGGCTGCTCAGTCTCAAATGCCCAGGCCTATTTTTTGTCCCAGTCCGGGCCTGCCGGTAAGTGTGTATGATGGGGGGGTGAGACAGGAGGATCCAGGTCCCCTGCAGCGGTGCGGGGGATCTGGATCTTAGTCTCCTAATCAGACTCTATTTGAGGTCTGATTAGAAGACGACCCCGATTAGAAGACGAGGGGTATTTTTCAGAGCATTTGCTCTGAAAAAAACCTCGTCTTATAATCGAGCAAATACGGTACTTCTTCATTGAGAGGGTGGTAGATAAGTGGAACAGCCTCCCAGCAGAAGTGGTAGAGGTTAATACAGTGAGGGGATTAAACATGCAGGGGATTGTGTATTCAGTAGCAACCGGACGTCAAGTGGAAAAGAAATGTAGCAACAAAGCCAACTCACAGTATCCTCAGCACTCTCGGCGTCTGGCGCCAGCAGCAGGATACTCTTTTCCACAGCCCGGACGCTGCACAGGGACCCCGGGGAGGCCCGGACATGAAGCTCCAGCTTGGATCCAGGCAGAACCTCTTCTTCTGAGAACCGCAGGGAGACCTGGGTGCGGATGGACAGGTGGATGAGAAGAAGAGAGGAGACGCGCGATGAAGAAGAGAGCGCCGGCTAACGATGTGTCAGGCTGGGCTTTACGCACCTTGCTCGGGAAGCAGTTATTATTAACAGAGACCCTCCTGCTGTCGGCGATCAGACCGCCGGTGGGCAGCACCGCGTATATCAGCAGCGTGAAGGATAGTGCCAGGTGGGTATCGGAGGTGAGCGGCACAGAGACCAAACCCTTCATGTCTAATGGCAGAGAGGGGGTTAATGTAGGATTAACATGCAATTCCGCAGGTAGATTCACTGGGGGGGCTTTATATATAAATGTATATTATTGGCTCGGTCAGTAAATGCCGCTCAGTGCGTTCATTGGGGTCACCAGCCATGTGCTGCCCCCTGCAGTCTGTAGGAGGTATAACGGATTCCATTCTGTGAGGTCATACATCCCACAGACTGCAGGGGGCAGCACTTTACATGCAACATGTGAAACTTACACGTGTCCCAGAAAACACGGCTCATGCGATCACTGATTGGACAGTTTACAAAACCCCCACTGTCAGCGTCACAGAAGCCGTAATTGTGGTTACTGCAGCCAAAATAAATGCCAAGGAGCTCAAAATCATTGTTTCCCATCTGGAGCCCAAAGCATCGGGACCTGTCCTTCAGCGGCCCCAACCTCACAAAGCCTCACAAGTCAGCTGAGGGATTTGAGACGCTTCGTCTCTCACCCAGCCGTAGTTTTGGGGGGGAAGGGACGTAACTTGGACAAAACTACCCAAAATTAATCAGGTCTCACAATAAACGCGACTTAGTTATTTGTAGAATAAGATCATTTTAATATGATACAGAAATGGAACCCCCAGCACAGAAATGCCCTGGGTCCCGGCACTTACCTCCGTCTGGGGGTAACAAGTGTCTCAGTTCAGAATGTTGAGTAATTCCATAACGATGACCTGCGAGAGAGCAACAAGCAGATCGAGACATTTAATCTCTGTGTATACATACGTACCCACCTCATGCTATAGCCATGTGCGACCCCCTCACCTATAGCCTTACGCTTCCCCTATAGCCATGTGCGGCCCCTCACCTATAGCCTTACCCTTCCCCTATAGCCATGGACGACTCTTCCACCTAAAGCCTTACCCTTCCCCTATAGCCATGGACGACTCTCCCACCTATAGCCTTACCCTTCCCCTATAGCCATGGATGACCCCCTCACCTATAGCCTTACGCTTCCCCTATAGCCATGTGCGGCCCCCTCACCTATAGCCGTACGCTTCACCTATAGCCATGTGCGACCCCCTCACCTATAGCCTTACGCTTCCCCTATAGCCATGTGCGGCTCCTCACCTATAGCCTTACCCTTCCCCTATAGCCATGGACGACTCTTCCACCTAAAGCCTTACCCTTCCCCTATAGCCATGGACGACTCTCCCACCTATAGCCTTACCCTTCCCCTATAGCCATGGATGACCCCCTCACCTATAGCCTTACGCTTCCCCTATAGCCATGTGCGGCCCCTCACCTATAGCCTTACCCTTCCCCTATAGCCATGGACGACTCTTCCACCTAAAGCCTTACCCTTCCCCTATAGCCATGGACGACTCTCCCACCTATAGCTTTACCCTTCCCCTATAGCCATGGATGACCCCCTCACCTATAGCCTTACCCTTCCCCTATAGCCATGGACGACCCTCCACGTAATAACCGCAAATCACTCTTTTCTGGTCGCCTCCACCCCCCCAGGAGATATACCGGCGACAGGACCTCGCTCACCAAGTAAAAGAACTGAATATATTCCGGCCGCTCCGTAACTTCCGAGGGGTCGATAACGAAATCTGCCAGGAGCTGCGATTTCTCGCCCCAGGAGACGGAGGACGGATCGTCGCGGATCTTCAGCTGGCTTCTTAGGTATGAGTGAAAACGTGACGCGGATCCGTATGCTTCGTTATAAATGGGTTCCACGTCACCGGTGTCTGCTAAGGGCTGCTCCGGAACGTATTGCCCCTTAATACAGCGACAGCCTTTATTACCTTTTCATACCTAAACCAGTTGTTTTTTGTTGAAGGGACCCTCCAGCCATCACATGCACTTTAATCCATGTGATAGGGGTGCGGACCCTTTACATTTTAATGTCCGTTTTGTAAATGCATGGGGGGGGCTCTGCAGAATACCCCCGTATACATTTGCCCCTCTCCCCATTCCCTAAGCTCGCCTCCAGCCATCTCTAGCTCGGGAGTCGTGGAGGTCGGGGGGTCCATTCTGTGCATCTGGAAACTGCTCCTACTATTTTCCTGCCACCGATTGGCTACTTTAAGCAGCCAACCAGTGCCAAGAATAATCAGGTCATGGAGGAGGAGGGTATCTGCCACAGCAGGGCTGCATCTTCTTATCAAGCAAGTATTTTATCTTTCCATTTTAAGAGTAACCTAAAGGTCCTCGCAGAGGGTTCTGGTTACTCTCAGGTTACTTTAATATATACATAAACGTCGTGGATGTCCTCAGTCCTCACCCTGAGATTAACCGTCGTTTCTGTCCACGAAGACGTGTCCAGTGAGAACCTCGCTCTCCCGTCTTCGTCGGTTGTGTAAGCCTCATCGTGTCTCTGCCCATTGACATAGAGAATAAGGTCTTCGTTGGGCATCGGGGACCCGTTGGCTGCTTTCAGGGACATCTGCAGAAAATGTGCAAAAACAAAAGAAAATATACAAATCCCACGAAATAAGGATTTACCACCCAAACGTATGCCATTATATGTTGCCATGGATGCAGCGGCGTATAGATAGATTATGGATGAGGGGTTAGGTATTCTAGGACTGATCTGGGAAGAATAATCCCTTTAAATGCCTGAATTTCAAAAAAATATTCCTTTTTATCTTTTTTTATCTCAAATATTTTAAATCTCAATACAGAATACAAGATCTCCCATTCCCAAATAATTGAAGCGAGCGGGATATTTACCTCCCCCCTGTATGATATCCCCTGTCTGTAGGTGGAAGAAGCTCCTGAGAAGACCACCGTGGCCATGGTGGCCGAGATAGGAATTGGTCATTATTTTTATAAATGATTAAAGGATCATACGTGAATATGTTAGTAAAATTATCATTACACAGAGTAACATAGTAACACGCAGTAACAGAGTAATCTAATAACATGACACACAAATTAATATAGTAACATAGTAACACACATAGTAATGGAGTAACACACATAGTAACGGAGTAACACACCTAGTAACAGAGTAATATAGTAACAGAGTAACACACATAGTAACAGAGTAACAGACATAGTAAAAGAGTAACACACATAGTAACGGAGTAACACACCTAGTAACAGAGTAATATAGTAACAGAGTAACACACATAGTAACAGAGTAACACACATAGTAAAAGAGTAACACACATAGTAACCGAGTAACACACATAGTAACATAGCAATATAGTAACAGAGTAACACACATAGTAACAGAGCAATATAGTTACAGAGTAACACACATAGTAACGGAGTAACACACCTAGTAACAAAGCAATATAGTTACAGAGTAACACACCTAGTAACATAGCAATATAGTTAGAGTAACACACATTGTAACATAGTAATATAGTTACAGAGTAACACACATAGTAACAGAGTAACACATATAGTAACAGAGTAACACACATAGTAACGGAGTAACACACCTAGTAATGGAGTAATATAGTAACAGAGTAACACACATAGTAACAGAGTAACACACCTAGTAACATAGCAATATAGTTACAGAGTAACACACATAGTAACAGAGTAACACACATAGTAACATAGTGATATAGTAACACACATCATTAAAAAAGCCCAATTAATGCATTATTTGTATTTTGCCACTTATGGGGGGGGGGATATTATTCTTGACTAAAATCCAATCAGATTCCTCCTTGGATCAAAAAGCTGTAAATATTACTCTGTTTTATTCTGTAAATTATACCCCTGTATATTCTGCTTCTACGCTTTCTGAAAGCAGTTATTGTATCTGATAGAAGCCCCTCTCTCGGCAGTGGATTCTGTACCTTTACCGCCCTCACTGTAATTTTTTTACCTGACATTAAAATCCAAACAGAAATGATTGCATTCATTCTGCTAACAATTCATTCTGCTTAAACTTCATCAGGATTAGGAGATGTTAGAAAGACTCAACTCAATGGATATATATCTATATATTTATATATTGTCTGCATTCTTGTATATATATATATATTGTCTGCATTCTTGTATATATATATATATATTTATATATTGTCTGGTTTCTTGTATATATATATATATATATATCTATATATATATATATTGTCTGCATTCTTGTATATATATATATATATCTATATATATATATATATATATATATATATATTGTCTGCATTCTTGTATATATATATATCTATATATATTTGTTAGAAGAAAGCTTATGTGATCGTAAATATTATTCCTGACAAAGACATAAGAAAGCAGGGAATGTCTAGTCAATGATATATGGACGAGTTCCCGCCAACACGTCTACTCTAAGTTGTTCTATATATATATGTGCAAAGGGTCAAGTCTAGGCCATTCTTAATTATGCAGCTTAAAGAGGTGTAACTTGCTTGAAAAGTAACCAATCATAATAATGCATGCTATTAGAAGTAGATAAGAGGTTATATAAACCATGTAATTCAAACATGTAATCAGACAACGCTTCGACTTTTGTGTGTTGTGTGCCTTGTCTCGATTATGCGCATGATCTAATTAAAGGAAACTCTTTCTGAGGAGAATTCGACCATTAATTCAACCAACAATATTGTCTGCATTCTTGTATATATATATCTATATATATCTATATCTATCTATCTATCTATATATTGTCTGCATTCTTGTATATATATATCTATATATATTGTCTGCATTCTTGTATATATATATCTATATATATATATATTGTCTGCATTCTTGTATATATATATCTATATCTATCTATATATATATATATATATATATATATATATATATATATTGTCTGCATTCTTGTATATATATATCTATATATATTGTCTGCATTCTTGTATATATATATATATATATATATATATATATATATATATATATAGTCTGCATTCTTGTATATATATATCTATATATATTGTCTGCATTCTTGTATATATATATATATATATATATATATATATATATATATATATATATATAGTCTGCATTCTTGTATATATATATCTATATATATTGTCTGCATTCTTGTATATATATATATATCTATATATATCTATATATATATATATATATATATTGTCTGCATTCTTGTATATATATATATATATATATATATATATAGTCTGCATTCTTGTATATATATATCTATATATATTGTCTGCATTCTTGTATATATATATATATCTATATATATCTATATATATATATATATATATATATTGTCTGCATTCTTGTATATATATATATATATATATATATATATATTGTCTGCATTCTTGTATATATAGCGCTGGTTCCAGGTCATTAGGAAATAAATCCCTCCACCCCTATAAATAATGAATAATTAGTATTATATTTCACTGTTGCTATTATTTTATACCACGGTTACGGAAAATCCTGGGGAATTTACAGTAAAAGTCGTGAAATGATTACCTGTTCCCTCTTCAGTGAGAGAAGCCGACACGTTCACAAAGTTCTGGTATCCGTTGGACTTCAGCTGTAAGAAATCCGTGTCGATCTCCGCCGTGTAAGGGAAATTACAAATCACGATGTACTTCTTGTTACTATAAAAAAAATGGCTTCTGTTTTGATTTATTTTTTTTGTTCCGAGCCTCATTTCCCAGAATTGAAGATTGACAACAATTATGGGTTATGGTTTTGGAATAAAAAGTGATTCTGGTGTGATTTTTATCACTATACAAACGAATAGAGTATGTTTTCTGATGGGACTGTTTGGTTGCCATGGTGATAAACCCAAATCAGTGCTCCTCACCTTTCCGTCGATGGTTTTGCAGATGTCCGACATCCCGCTGTTAGGAAGGGCTTCCCGGCACAACGTTCCGGTCACGTTACCTTCCACCGGTTTTCCATATGTGTATCTGAGGACAGAAGGCTTAGTTACTCCGCCGTCGACCCAACTACGTGTCTGTACCATTGGTTCTGTTACTAAATATTTCATGAAATACCCCCAACCCTGCATTGTAATGGTATGGCCCTCATATGAAAAGGGTGGACAAGGGTCTCCTAAATCAAGTACTTACTTGGCACAAACTCTCAGAGAGAAGCTCTCCTGTAGAATGGTCCTTCCACGAGGGGCATCTACATTAAGAGCAAACCTTGGGATAACTGTGACATGGAGAAAGAATAGAACGATGAGGATGGATAGGAAGAGACCACCTGATGGTGGAATGTCCTTCATTGACATCTTCATGTAGAAAGAAGTAAGAGCTCATGTCCATGTATAGACTACACTTTTTAACTTAGAAAACAAAGCAATTTAATTTAGAGTTGGGCCATTCTAAGTGTGGCACCGACGAGATAAAACCGCTGGGAACGTATTATGTCTGCAGAATAAAAGATGGACATCACACTTGCTCTTTCCTCACCATATTTCTCGACTTTGAAGGTTAATGGCTTCTCATCCTTCACCGTTACCGTGTATTCCCCCAGTGCAATCTCACTAGCGAGAGTGTAGGTCAAATCGACAATGCCCCCCTGAGGTCGCACATCCGTCCATTGACCAATCCTGTTTCCAACGGAGTCCTTCAACCAGGAGAAAAAAGACGTTATCGTTCTCCGGAAGTAAAATAACTCTTTGGGTATAAGTTTGGGGACTCACACGGCAAAAGTAAAATGGTTAAGCCGGGGGGGTGATGAAGCCTGCCAAACCAATCTTACCGGTCCTTAAATGTCATGTGACATGTTAGCTGCTAATTATTGTTGTCCAAGACCCAACACAAATGGACCTTCCGACCAAACAGGTGGCTAGCAGTCTGGAAAAACATGTTTAATTATCAAATTACTTATATAGCGTAGATTAGCCCCAAACAGAAAGGGTCAGGAAGCACTGAAGTGGGGTTCGTAAAGGGTCTTTTCACTAATATTTGTTCGTGAATATGGTGCTTTACCCCCTTTACGCCCTGCTCTTCCCATACTGTGTGTTCTTGCGGAACGTTCGGATTCGGAACGGTCAGAGCTTCTTCTGTTCATTCTGGAAAGTTGTTACATTTCTGTAGGATTCTAGAGCTACTGAAACACTGAGTTCAATCAGGTTAATCTGTAAGAGAGGGGAGAAAATAACGTTATTTGTGAATCGCCAACAAAAAGAGCCAATCGTAGGACGAGTTCGGCGAGCCGACACATGGTCCCTGAGTCTACGCCTCGCTCCTCCATTGCCTGCATCTGCTAATACGATGCAGTAAATAATAAATATCCCTGTTTATATCGAAACCTCTCGGGACTCTCGGTCAGAATTCGGACAAGATCAACTACATTCTCATTGGCCAGAAGTGACCTTTATTAAAGTGTAAAGATACAAACTCCCCCAAATCCATGTTTGAAAGTCTCACTGAAAGGGATCATACTATGGGAAGCATTTTATACCCTCTGTCAATGCCTAGAATTATTTTATTTTGTGCAATTTTATAACTTTGTAAAGGTGTTATAATATAATTCTTTATGAAGCACTTTACTGAGAGGGTGGTAGATACGTGGAACAGCCTCCCAGCAGTGGTGGTAGAGGCTAATACAGGGAAAATTCAACGTATGAAGTTATTTTAAAAATGGGGAAATGTTTTATGCTGGAGTTTTTACACCGCTTCCCCTGTAAATGAGACTGAAGTTTTTATTGGGAAATATATAAATACGCACCGCTTGACCATCGGCGACCAGGTTCTTATTAAAACGAACGATCCGGATCATCACTGGATGAATGAGATATTTAGAGACATATAACGTAACAAACTTATTTTAGAAAGTTCATTTAACTAATATATCACATTATTATATACACATATATATACCGGTATATTATATATATTACATTATATTATTATGCTATTTATATTACATTATTATATTATTTATATTTCATTATATTATTATATATATATTACATTATATCATTATATTATTTATATTACATTACATTATTATATTATGTTATTATATAATATATATTACATTATATTATATATATTACATTATATTATTATATTATTTATATTACATTATATTATTATAGTATATATATATTACATTATATTATTATATTATTTATATTACATTATATTATTACATTATAAATATTACATTATATTATTATATTATTTATATTACATTATATCATTATATTATATATTTATATTACATTATATTATTATATTATATTCTAGAAAATAAAATAGAAACCTAATATAGTATCCATTTCTTTCCTGAATTAATACTATATTTATAACACTCATGCCATCACTTGTCAGTTTCATCAATAACCTCACTGACACGGCTGGCGAATTTCAGATCTTCACTGGACAGAAGCTTTCACAAACTAAACTTGACATGCCGAGGCTAGTGACCTGGGTCCCGAGGAGACGACAACACATTAAAGGGCCAAACGTCTATATTGTCCAGTATGTATAGATGCCATCATGGGGCCCCCAAATACACTGTCAACATATACTGCTTGGAGCTAACACAATAAAGAGGGGAAATGACAGAGGCGTTTAAATACAGGAGGGAAGGGTAATTTTGATGCAGGAGAAACACCAAGACATAAAATAAGAGGCTTAGATGTAATATAAGAGAGTATTCACTGAGAGGCTGGTGGAGCAACCTCCACCTCCAGCAGAGGTGGTAGAGGGTAATACAGTGAGGGTATTAAACATGCATGGGTTTAGGCATATGGCTCCTCTCCTGAATCTAAGACGAGACCAACGACAGCAGGAGAAACGGGCGACTCGAGGGGCTAAAATGTTTTGGCATGGAATTTTTTGTTTCTCCTTTCAATTAAAAGAAGAGATGGAATATTATAATGGGTTAATCGATGGCTGAATGCCCCCCACCCCACCCCCAGACCAGGGAACTTCACCTGTGCGTCCGGGCTACTATATGGGTTTGTCTGTCTGGATGAACGTTCCCATCTCCGGTGGTCTGATGAGAACTTTTTTACTCTCTACTGTACCCCCAACAGATACCTCTACGGTGGCAACTTCATCTCAGTATTCTGTCTGTCGATTGTTCTGAATCTTCGTGACTCCTTGTTTGCATTTATAACCGTGTAGGAGGAAACTCCATTGTCCTCCAGTAACCCATCGGTCTTCTCCAAGATTCCCTGAGGATACGCACTGAAGGCAGCCAACGTATAATAACATAAAGTAACAGAACGACGGCGCGAGCCAAATGACAAATGGGTTCCAGTGAGGACAGAATATGGAGATTACCAGAACCTTACAGTGACAGTCGCAATACCATGAAAAAAATCCATCAAACGCCCGGCTCGCAATCTCTGTTCCAGTTCATCCCAAAGGTTCGATTGGGTTGGGGTTCTGTACGGTGACCTGAAGGGGGCATCCCAAGACATTTTGGACGATGCTCGGCTTCAAGTTTTGTGGGGAGAGTTTGGGGGGAAAACCCTTCTTCTATCCCAGTGTGACGGCGCCCGGTGCACAAAGCGAGCTCCATAAAGACACGGCTGGAGGAGTTTGGGGAGGAAGAACTTGGCCGGCCGCAGAGAGCCCCGAGCTCGACCCCATCCAACACCTGTCGGATGAACTGGAACAGAGATTGTGAGTTGGTCCAACGTCAGTGTCTGACCTCATGAATGCTTTCCTGGATAAACGGGCAAAAATCTTGTGGAAATCCTTCCCAGAAGAGAGGAAACTGTTATATCTGCAAAGGGGGGCCGACTTCATTTAAATGTCTCTGTATTTAGAATGTGATGTCAAGTGGTAGAGGGTAATACCGTGAGACATAGAAACATAGAAAGTGACGGCAGATAAGAACCAGTAGGCTCATCCAGTCTGCCCAACCTCTGAGTTCTTTCCTTTAGTACCGGCCCTTATCCTATATCTAGCTTGGCCTTATGCCTATCCCATGCTTGCTTAAATGCCTTTACTGTATTAGCATCTACCACTTCTGCTGGAAGGCTATTCCATGCGTCCACTACCCTTTCCGTAAAGTAATATTTTCTGATGTTACCATTAAACCTTTGCCCCTCTAGCTTATGACTTTGTGCGCTTGTTGTGGTTTTATGTTGATTCCCTATTTAAATGTTTCTATCTTATCCCCCATCTGTCTCGGGGCTGTATATACAGTATATATATGTATAGAGCACAGTGTATATATGTAAGATCCTTTAACCTGTCCTGGTAAGGTTTATCCTGTAATCCATGAAGCATTTTAGTAGCCCTTCTCTGTTAACTTTATAACCAGAGTTAGAGTTGCAGCTCGGCAGCAGAGCTGACATTCCGGTTTTCTTGTTGTGGTTTCTCCAGAGATTTCATGCAGTAATTAAAGTCAATTTTTCTTTATGGAGACAGTTCTGAAATGTATTATTAATTATTTAGGAACTTCGGTTTGCTTTGGCTTTATGTTCTCCTAAATTAAGTGATTTGAGCCAATTTCCCTAAATGTCATCATTCACCTACCTTCGCTGGGAGTTGGATTTATTTGATTTAGGCACCGTCCAGCACACTGGGCTCATCGTAAAGGCAGGAACCTGAATCACTTTTTCCGTTTTGAGGCTGAATGTTTCTGTATCTGCGCCAGCATACGTTAGTAATTTGTATCTGTAATCCAAATCCAAATCTACTCAACAAAACTCCATATCATACTGCCCTGTGGTGTGCGTTAGAATGACTCAGTCTTAATCACAAATCAGACTCCCTGACCATTGAAATTCTATGGACGAACGGACTTCTTTAGCATCGCCATAAAGCATCAGCTCAGTGTGGTGATTGAACCAGGAAACTCACTCAAAATATCACATGAGTAACAGCAACGCCGGCTCCGGGTCTGCAGATAATGTAGCCAATGGAGTAGCTCAGCTTCTTGGGCGTTGACAGAGCTGGGAGGTGGGCTTAAAGGAGTTAGTTTGGTTTAATTGGTATACATTGTTATGGGTGGGGTTAAGGGTGTTAGGTATGTAAGGGGAGCCATTTTTTTTGTGGTTTCACTAACCTGTTCTGTCCCACCTGCCCTCTCGTTACGTTCCCGTGTAGTTGTTAATTTGAAAAGCCCTGCCGCCTAAATAGCGCGGGGGCGGCATGTAGTTGTGGGGATAGGAGGTTGGGTTCATCTAGAGGTCAGCTATTGAGCTAATAGGCAGGGTCAAAAGTTCAGGTCAGAAGTAAAAAAAAAAAAAAAAAAAAAATAGCCTTGGTTATATAACTTAGAAATTGCTGGATGTGCGCGTGCTGTTTAGTGATTCGCCGCCTTTGCCTCGCGGGCACCTTTGGTGCCCCTCGAGACGCCTCGCGCTGCGCAAAAAGGCGCGAATTTGCGCTATAAATAGGAGCTGTGGGAGCGCTAGCAGTCATGCCACAAGGCGAACTGCTGAGCTGTGAATACTTACCTGTAAAGGCTGGTATTTCGGCGGTGCAGGAGAGCCGCGGGCGAAGATGGAACTTCTTCTTGAGAAACTCCCATCCCCCCCATCCCTGTTATGAATATTATGATGCTTTATTTTATATATCTGTCGTGTGCTTTTATCTGGGTAGAAGTTGTCCCTTCTTGGGATGGACTGGTGTAATGGTGTATGCCGTCTGGCTTTTAGGGCGGATGGCTTGGTTATATATGTGTATATATATATTTATGGTTTAAGTTATTGGAGGTGAGACTCTGGGTTTGGGCCAAGAGTTTCTTTAAAGCTTGTGATGTTTGTTTTAAGCTCAATAAAAGTACACGGCCTGTTTATTCCAATTCGAGTACGGTGTTTTTATTTCAAGTTATACAGTATAAGGATACATTGTTGGTTGCAATATCCCTTACAACTACATGTTTGGTTTTCCCCGTTTTGTCTCAGCGCCGGGGATAGTTTTAGTCGTTTGGTAGAGAGAGTTCTGGTTTGGAATAACTAATTTGACTTGGTTAAAGTTAGTCTGGTGCCTCAGAACATGGGGGGTGTCTTGGGAAGCCCCTATGTGACAGGGCCAGGCTCATATGTTCATATGAAGTGTAGCTGGGTCATGGAGCGTCCGTGTCCAGTTCGTGATATTTTATATTGTGTTTATTGTGTAACCGGCCCAGAGACTGAATGTGGCTGCAGCTCCGGCCTTCAAAGAGACAATCAGGTAACCCGGCTGGGGCTCTTAATCAGCCAGCACAGCCCTGTCTGCCCCGCCGGCACCTGCACTACAGGGGGGATAACACAGGTGGGGGAACCCATTGTATCCCTTAACCCCATCACCTGATACATCCCCTGTATACTGATGGGATTTGTGATGGATTGGGGGTTGGGTTCGGTGTTCATTGAATTGAGGTTATATATAAAGTTCTGTGTGTTTGTAAATAAAGTTCTTGTTTTACTGTGAATGGTGGTCTGACTGATCCGTGGATAGTAGGAGCTCCGTGTGAGGGACTGACTGGTGATTTCTCGGCCCTCAAACAGGGGTACCAGCCTTGGGTACGGAGACCCTGTAACACCCTACAATGGATGTTTGGTTAGGTTGGGGGCACTTGGTATATGGCGGGGGGGGGGCAATGTTTATAATGTTGATATTGCTCATAATTTTGGGGGTAATTGTTTATTGCGGGTAAATGTTCAATTGCAATGGTCTGTTTTGACAATGACTTTGGTAAGTTGTAAATTGTTAATAAAGCTGTGGAAAAATATATTTGCACTTAATAAACATGTCTTTATTGGGGAAAAATGGGGTGTGAGTCCTAGTTATTGGGGTCATTCAACTATCAGGGGAGTTTACTGAAACAAAATGAGAAACCAGATTTTTTTCAATGCCGACCAATAGGGGTTATATTACTGTATACAGCGCTGGGGGTTATATTACTGTATACAGTGCTGGGGGGTTATATTACTGTATACAGTGCTGGGGGGTTATATTACTGTATACAGTGCTGGGGGGTTATATTACTGTATACAGCGCTGGGGGTTATATTACTGTATACAGTGCTGGGGGGTTATATTACTGTATACAGCGCTGGGGGGTTATATTACTGTATACAGCGCTGGGGGTTATATTACTGTATACAGTGCTGGGGGGTTATATTACTGTATACAGTGCTGGGGGGTTATATTACTGTATACAGCGCTGGGGGGTTATATTACTGTATACAGCGCTGGGGGGTTATATTACTGTATACAGTGCTGGGGGGTTATATTACTGTATACAGTGCTGGGGGGTTATATTACTGTATACAGTGCTGGGGGGTTATATTACTGTATACAGCGCTGGGGGTTATATTACTGTATACAGTGCTGGGGGGTTATATTACTGTATACAGCGCTGGGGGGTTATTACTGTGTACAGCGCTGGGGGGTTATATAACTGTATACAGCACTGGGGTTATATTACTGTATACAGCGCTCTGTTATTATCGTATACAGCCTTGAGGGTTATTGCTCAAACAGACAAATATTTGTTTTCAGGGAACTTCCTCTTTAAGATGAAAGCTGCTGAGGCTGGAACTGGTTGTTTGAAATAAAATAAAAGAAATAGAGTTTATTTTGGCTGAATATTTTTCCAGTGTTTGGAAACATAAATAATAGGAAGTTGCTTAAAATCCCTGCGGATCGCATCCCCGGACTACGTGTTACCGCGACGACGCAGAGGTGAGTGAACTCGTCATGTTGAACGCAGGTACTGGATCTGCTGCCGGTACTCCGGCTCTCTCCACATCTTGTATTTTTACCCTAAAATGTGTATTTAAGAAGGGCATGGAGGCTCCTAATACTCGCGTTTTATTGTAGACACGCTCTCGATACAAACGGATCAAATCAGATTTATAACATTGTTATTTCTTACATTGCTGATTTAAATGAAATGTCATTCAGATTGTATTGGGCTGAAAACTCTAAATTCATTATTTGTGATCAAAATTTTGAAAAATATAAACAATTTATGCGTGAATTAGAGAGTCAGAGATGGAATCTACTGAACTATTTATTTACTTTCTGGGGAGAGTTTGGGGGGAAAACTCTTTTTCTATCCCAGTGTGACGGCCCCCGGCTCACAAAGCGAGCTCCATAAAGACATGGCTGGAAGAGTTTGGGGAGGAAGAACTTGACCGGCCGCACAGAGCTCCAACCTCAACCCCTTCGAACACCCTCGGGATGAACCGGAACGGGGATTGTGAGCCTGGCGTCTCGTCCAACATCAGCGCCTGACCTCACAGACGCTCTACTGAATAAACGGGCAAAAATCCCACAGAAACGCCCCAAAATCTTTTGGAAATCCTTCCTAGAAGAGCGCAAGCCGTTATGTATCTGCAAAGGGGGGGGCCGACTCCATATTAATGTCTCTGTATCTAGAAAACCCCTGTTGGTGTAATGGGCAGGTGTCCCATTACTTTTGGCAATATGGTGTACTTGTGGTGGATAAGGGGAACAGCTTCCCAACAGAAGTAGTAGAGGGTAATACAGTGAGGGGATTAAACATGCGCGGGATAGACATACGGCTCCTGAATCTAAGACGAGACCGACGGCTGATTAAGGTTTGAGTCTTTACAGCAGGAGAAACAGAGACGTAATTATCTCTTCATTCAGCTTCCTGATGGACTTGGTGGGGTTGAGGGGTCCTCGTCTGCCCTCACCTGGTGGGTTTCCTCAAGCTGAATAAGCGAGCCGACCGCTCACTGGGGTGAAACGTTGTCAGGAGGTCCCGCGATGGATCCAACGCTCTGCCAGCAAGTGGTTTCCTTGGTCCCCCGGTAATAAAGTAATAATTCTATGAGCTTTCTCAACGCAAGAACGCGGATTTTAGACAAAACACATGCATTTTCCATTATTTACAGAAAGGATCTTTGTGTTAAAAAAAAAAAAAAAAAAAGTTTCCAGAAAATAAACCAAATCCTATAATTTTTTCCCCCTAGATGTTACTTTTCTGGGGGTTGTTTCTCGTTGCCCTGCGATCAGCGAAAGGTAAAATAATAATAATAATTCTTTTTGTAGCCATTCTATTTCTTTGTAGAAATCCATGCGTCGGGAGCAGAAATAACTAAAGATGAATAAATGTTTAAAGAAATAAACCAGATAGACCTCCCTTGCCGGCGTCCCCCATGGAGCTTGCTGGTGACCCCCTAACGGTGCGTCCGTCTCCGAGCTTTAGCTTTATCAGTGTCATGGTGTCTGGAAGGGAGGCGAAACACGTCGGCATTTACACGGAACTTATAACGATTCCCGTGTTACATTTGCTCCTGTGATGAATGTATCTTGTGATGGGTTTCCATGGATACAGCTTTATCTATTGTTGTTGCAGCCGGTGAGGTTTGCTACGACAGACTTGGGTGCTTTCCTGATGGTCCACCTTGGAGCGGAACGGCAGAAAGACCCCTCGCCGCGGAGCCAAGTCCCCCCGATGTAATCGACACACGTTTCCTCCTTTACACCGAGAAAAATCAGGACAGCTACCAGGTAAGAGCGGCCTCAGGGACACGGATATGTCATGCACATATCAACACGCAGAACACATATCTAGAGATGTAGGCAAGATTTATGGGGACATTTAACCCCACTTTACTTGCGACTTTTAGTGACTCTCAACCCCTTTGTCTCAAACTTACCCCAAATATTACGCCCGAACTTTAATTATTGAATATCTGTAAACTTGATTAACTTTGTAGAAAGTATAAGTAACATTCACACAAAATGTAAACCTAAATTTAAATCCTGACGCTGACTTTAGAAGAGAAGCAAGTTGATCCATACTCTGTGTTATGATCGGCGTTATAGGAGTGAAGAGCTTTTGACTTAATTTAATAAAAAAAATATATTTGTTCTCAAAATATTGTAATAAATACAAATACAATTGGAAATCGATATCCGCAGAGGTTCCGATATACCGATGGGTGAAGGAAAAAAATATTAAAGTTAGTTTCTTAGTTGCAAACCTTATATCTTTTAGAATGGTTTCAGTAAGAAGTTCAGTTCCTGGCAGATAATGTATAGAAGCAAAGTCTGTCTTATCAGCGGCATCCAACCTACCCCGGCGTGGGCAGGGGGGTAAATGTCATCTACAGAGAGCTCTGTTTATTTGGTATTAACACTATCTTACCCCTGATTTCCCAGATTATCAGCGCCAAAGAGCCGTCCTCCATCACCAATTCCAATTTCAGCACCGCGAGGAAGACCCGCTTTATCATTCACGGCTTCTTTCAGAGCGGCGAGATGGCCTGGATTGTGGAAATATGCAGGGTAAGAACGGATAGAATTTCCGCCAGCGTTTGGCACGGAATGCAGACGTCTTTGCAACCTTCGGAGACGAGCAGTAACACCGGAAAAAGGGTCTCGGACGCTGTCGCTCTTTCATTCTTACGTCACGAGATCCGTCTTCTGAAGCATCATTTAGTATTTT
Organism: Spea hammondii; assembly: GCA_029215755.1. Lineage (NCBI taxonomy): Eukaryota > Metazoa > Chordata > Amphibia > Anura > Pelobatidae > Spea > Spea hammondii. Next base: position 34,103,496 of record JARDYJ010000011.1, on the reverse strand, counting down.
ACTTCATTCATTCACAATATCAACAGGGCAGAAAAAGTATAAACGAGACTCGGGGAGAGCTGGTCCCCTGTACCCATCTCCCCAAAAACAGAACCCCTTCCAAGGCCAGGACCCATAGCCTGTAGGGAGGAGGATGGCCCCCAGGCCCCCTCACCCCCCCCGGGTTAGCCCCCATATTGAGAATTTTAACAAAAAATCATTCAATTTGTTAGATCTTTGTTAGATCAACTGTTTTGTTTTTTTGTTAGATCTACTCTAAAATATGCAATATTAACAATCTTTTTCAGGGGGGGCTAACCCGTAGCCAGACCCTCCTCAACAAAAAATTCAACAAAATGTTACTGATTATGATTTTTTGTTGAGGGGGGAGCTGGCTATGGGTTAGCCCCCCCCCCCCCCCGTGAAAAAGATTGTTAATATTACATATTTAAGAGTAGATCTAACGAAAAAAACAGTTGATCTAACAAAGATCTAACAAATTGAATGATCTTTTGTTAATATGGGGGGGTTAACCCGGGGGAGGTGGCCCCCTCCAGGAGCCCAGGGCACAGTGGCGTTCCTGGCACTCAATGGGCTGAGGATGATGAGCGTTGAGATGTGCAGGTGCCGTCCCAGGTGTGATCACAAACATCTTTCCCATTTTTTGTTACAGAGGCTTTTCCAGGTGGAGGATGTGAACTGCATCTCCGTCGACTGGAGTGGCGGCTCCATAACTCTGTACTCACAAGCCGCTAATAACATCCGCGTCGTGGGGGCAGAAGTGGCCTATTTTGTGGACGTCCTTTCGGTAAAATAAAGATTCCAGATCTCAGGGCGGATTAATTTCTGTCTAGGTGTCTCATAAAAACACTGATTGACGTGTGCAGGGAGTTAATCTGTGTGGCGGCCCCTTTGGTGGGACGCGGATTCCATCCTGCGACCCCCCAGTTCCATCCATGTTTTTTAGGGGTAAAATGAAAAAAAAACAACTTTTTTTGAAGTCCATGAAGTCCCATGGTAGGGCGAGGTATCACCAAGTTACCAAAACTGCTGTCCACTTCCTTGGCACTGAAAAAATAATTACCTGCTGACAATCCATGGATGAGGAAAGTCATCGGCACTCTTTTAATCTTTCCGGCAATGCATGGGTTAATATCTGCTTTTTAAACTTGTTTATAGGAGTTGCATTTTTTTTTTGTGGTTGGAGACTCGTGAGCTTCGCCCAACGTCTGTCTTATTTTCTCCGGGACCCATTTTACTTCAGAATCACCATGAACCTCTTTGTATTTTTTGCTAGGAAAAGTTTGGCTATTCCCCATCTAATGTTCACCTGATCGGTCACAGTTTGGGCGCGCATGCCGCAGGGGAGGCCTGCAGGAGAAAGAAAGGAATCAACAGGGCAACAGGTGGGGCCAAAGTGCCAGGGGATGGTTGCCTGGTCTGCCCAGGGGGCAAGTAAAGTCAAGTCAAGTCTAATTGGCCCTTACTCCCCTCCTCAGTTACTGAATACGCATACTTTACACACATTCTCCTATTTGCACAAACATACACACTCACTCACAGATTCTGACTAACAAACACTTACACATACACATTCATGCTCACACACTTGCACATACACATTCATGCTCACACACTTGCACATACACATTCATGCTCACACACTTACACATACACATTCATCAAGACAGCTGGTTACTTCCCGGTGTCTCACTATATAACGAGTAGCAACAATTAGAATGCGTGTCTCCCCAATGCACACACCATAGTAATAAAACAGAAAAAAACACGCTTCAGTACAAAATCTATAAACAAGATTTGATCGCAATGAAAGATGTTTCGTTTATACCAATATACAGCAAAACATCAAATACAAAGAGAAATAGAAAACATACAATAGTATCATATTGTCTCAATTCAGTGATTGTATTAATGCCATTATTATCCACTCACATATCCCAGAGGATTGCAGTCACATAAGCAGGTTAAGCAGGCAATGCAACAAAGGAGTGGAAAAAGCAACCCGGGAGCATTAGTGGCAGGAAGAGGGAGGTAGTTCTGCCGCTTTGCAGATTTCTGGTTAGACGAGATGGGGGAGAGAGAGGATGGGAGACATATAAACACATAAAGGGAGGGAAGTTGTTTTTTTTTTTAAAGAGGAAAAAAGTTACTGAGAGACCAGAATCTATTCTATTTTTAATGGATATTGGAGCTGGTAACGAGATCAGAGATCAACCAAAAAACATAAATAACCTGTTGTTTTTTTTCTTTCTTTCTTGAGAGCAGGAAAACACCTCTTTTTGTTATTCCCACCCATGACATACAGTCCGTCTCCTGAGTCTGTTCATTACATCTCTTTTGCTCCAATTTCCAAGGACTGGACCCAGCTCAGCCTTATTTCCAGAACACTCCTACCGAGGTCCATTTGGATTTGTCTGACGCTGACCTGGTTGATATCATCCACACTAATGGCGCTCCTTTTATCCCCAATTTAGGTGAGCATACTGTATATTTTAATGGTAAATGTATCATGATGGTTGGATCATCCATAGATTAAAAAATTGCTGAGCCAATGTATGAGAAAAAAAAGTATGTCATAAAACCAAAGAAGATCTCTTTCTATACAATCCAAATGATACAGTCGATGCTTTATTTTGTTAATAAAAATAGTATAATATCTCTGACAATCCACAAACCTTTCAGCCTATTACAATTATATTATGTCATTTCTTGACTCAATCCACCTACAAAAACGTGTTGACATATTAAACTTAACCAATACAGAGAAAAAAGTGTGCCTTCCTCTCCCTCTTTATCCAGAAATTAATAATATTAATTATCAGTATTTATAAAAAATAATACTATTTTATTTATTAGGCACCAAGATATTACACAGGACGTATTTGGCAAACTTAATTTTCCCACAATTTTGGAATGTGTAATTCCCCAAAGGTTTGCATTTAAAATGGTGCAAGACAAGGTTGTCCCTTTTTACCGCTACAAATTGTATTAGGATTTGAAACTGATTGCTGACACAGTCAGTCAAATCAAATCATAAACATAAAAGGCTATAACATTAGGTAAAACAAAGTTTCATTAGATATAATATTTTACTTTTTGTGACTAATTCTTTAATATCTTACATCAAAGGATTAATTAATGAGAGCCTAATAACACTCTTGAACCAATAAAGTTTTTTTTTCTATAAATCATACAAAGAAGTGGATCTAAGAATTTCTCAAATCTAAATATAATTTGGATTGGTGACCAGGGTATTTAAATATCTCCGTGGTATCAAATTTACCAACTTGTTAAATTATTTAATTTCCAGATTATAATTAAGAAATGAAATAATATCAAATCTGATCTCCAAATGTGGTCTAAATATGAGATATTACCGTATTTGCTCAATTATAAGACGAGGTTTTTTTAGAGCACATGCTCTGAAAAATAGCCCTCGTCTTCTAATCGGGGTCGTCTTCTAATCAGACCTCAAATAGAGGTCTGATTATGAGACTAAGATCCAGATCCAGACCTGGATCCTCCTGTCTGATAACCTCAGCTGCTGCCGGCACTTCCACCGGCTATTACTGCGCGCCGGCGAAACTGCGGACAGCAGTGGAGGTTGCACGTACCTTCTCACAGCCGGGGAAGCAGAGCCGGTCGGAGAGATCAGAAGAAAGACCGGGACCCCGGCGGCACTGTGCCGTCCCAAAGTCATCGGCGGATCCGGTAATTTCCTGGAGGAGGCGGGGCCTAGCGGGGTCACACAGCGGCATTGTGTGTGATCCCGTGGGAGCTGCCGTAAGCGCCTGCTGAGGCATCACAGTGAGTGAAGTCCCTTAGTTGCTTGAGTGTATATTAGGGTCTGGGTATCTAAGTGTCAGAGTGGGTAGGTAAGTGGGTATATTAGTGTCTTGGTGTGTAAGTGTCCCCCTATATGCCACTCTGCCCCATGTTATGCCTTTTAACCCCCTATATGCCAGAGTGGCATATAGGAGTATAAGGCATTTCTGGAGGCAGAGTGGCATTTGGGGGTTAAAAGGCATAACATGGGCAGAGTGGCATATAGGAGGGTAAAAGGCATATCAGGGAGGCAATGTGGCACATAGGGGGTATAAGGCATTTCTGGGGGCAGGTTGGCAAATAAAAGGAAATAAAAACAAACAAAAAAAAGTTTACATGAATTAAACTTTTTTCCTTTAGGGTGGTCTTATCAGGCTTTTTCTTTTTTTTTAAATTAATATTCAGATTTGGGGGGGTCGTCTTATTATCAGGGTCGTCATATAATCGAGCAAATACGGTATATCGAAAGCGAACTTCAACAATAAAGATGGTGGCATTATAAAAAAACTGTTTGATCTTTTTAAGATAATATCATAAATATGACACATATTACACAGAGATACATTTTCATTGAATAAGATACATTAGATAACATCCATTTGGAAACAAAATGAAAAAAAAAAAAAGAATGCATTTATTCTTGCAAACTCGCTATGGTTACTGGAAAAAAAGGAAAACCGACTTGGCTAAATATAGAAAAAGCACATTGTCATCATCACGAAATCCTTAATCTTAAAATTGCTGATAATTTGTAGATACCCAGAAATTTCCCTTCTACAAAAATATCTATTAATATGTGGGATAGGTTCACTCAAAACATACCTAAAAGAGATTTCAACTTATAACACTGCCACATATAATAACGCTATTCAAAGAGTACCGGCTGTACATTTGGTGGACATTGCCCAATACGGCCCCCATTCGGAGTGGAGCCTTCAAATTAGATTCCAAAATTCTGAAAGTATTGTATATTGAAAGCGATTTGGTGCTATTTATGCCCATTTGGTAATTCTTACATGTCTTCAGGTCTTGGAATGAGTCAGGTCATCGGCCACCTGGACTTCTTCCCCAACGGCGGAGAGCAAATGCCTGAATGCCCCTTTAATGCTGGTTTACCGGTCCCTTCGGACCTAACCATTGAAGAGATATTTGCAGGTACATTTCTATTCATATAAATTAAGAAATTAACATCATAGAAAGCAAGGAAACAAGGCCAGACCCCCCATGAAGTGGATGAAAATTAAGCAAAAAGCTTTAAAAGAAATTCACTTGCTCTCTTATCCGCTCATTCACTCGCTCTCATGCTCTCTAAATGTTTCCCTACCTTTTCTGCAGACCACTTCTGCTTTCTTTATCTAATATTTTCTAGAACGATTTTGGTGGAAGTTCACCTAAGGATGCCACCATTTGCCAGAGATTCCAATGACGTCCTCTCGCCCGATCCTCCAATCAAGTGAGTGGATGTCACTGAATTCACCTCCATTTTGCTCAAAGGTGAGCTTCCGGCAAAATTGGGGCGCTTGTGATGACTTCCTCCGACCCGATTGGAGGATGGAGTGAGAGGACGTCACAGGAAGAGCTGCTGTTTTGGCAGAAGTTTCCACCAGGTAACAAAGATGCGGACAAAGATAGAAGACAAAAGATAAAAGAGAGAAGATGAAAAGGAGAAGATACTGTCGAAGAACAAAAAGATGCGGAAGTGGTTGGCAGAGAAGGCACAGAAACAGTTACAGAGCGTGAGAGAGAGTGAACGAGAATGAGAGTGAATGAGTGAGAGTATGAGAGAGTGAGGGTGAAAGAGAGTGAATGTGGGCTCACATTCTAGAACTGGAAAGCCTTTACGGTGTCATCTCTGATCACTGCCCGGGAGGATAACATGAATTCCAAGAAAACCAGTTTTCAGTAGATTAAATCTTTATTTATTTAATTCGTATTTCTGTATTTTTATGTTTTTAAGCAGTAATGATCGGTTAATATCCACAATAAATACATAAGACGTTATTTCACAGATCTCGCGAGCCCCTTGCTATGTAACCACGTGAGCTCCGTCCGGTACTATACAGAGAGCATCACCAACCCCGACATCTATACCAGCTACCCCTGCGCTGATTACCCCACCTTTCAGTCTGTAAGTATTTTCCGAAGCGCTGTGTGGGGTAAGATATATAAAAATATATTTTTTAATGGCAGGAAGCTGCAGCAAAAGATCTACAGCTTCTTGGTTAGCCCATTGTGGTTGGGACATCGGTCGGTTTGTTTTATTTTTTGGGCAATTAATTGGGGACCGAGGGCTCTGTGGATGGGCCATTCAAAAGAAAAGGGTGTTTTCCCTACAGTTTGCACTTTTTGGGTATCCAAAAGGGAGCTTGGGCGGGCCTAGATAGGGGCTTTTCCAAAAAAAATACATTTAGCTCCATTCCACGAGGCAAAGGAACTTTATGGTGCTTTAACTACGGTCAACCCTATGGGGCAGGGGGCAAAAATGACCCCAAAGATTTTTTGTTTTTTTTATACTCTATGTGGAAATTGGAGCTACGGGGTTAACCCGGGAGTAATTTGGGGCTTTCTCTCCTGATCCAATCTTCTTTTTTTTCCCGCAGGGCGGCTGCAGAACTTGCCCCAGCGCCGGGTGTCCAAAGATGGGTCACTACGCCGAAACCTACCGCGGCGTGACGTCCTCCAGCCAAGTGTTTTATCTGAACACACCGTGATCCGGCATTTAACGCCTAATGAAAATGCGCCGTTTCCTGCGACGGGAATTGAATTCATAGGATTAGTTGCGTTTGGCGCATTAATAAAGCTCAATGATGCTCTTTTAACTCTTTATTGACACTTTTTAGTTCATCTGCGGGTTGGTTTAGTGCAGGGGTAGGCAAGCTTCGGCTCTCCAGATGTTGTGAACTACATTTCCCTTGATGCTTTGCCAGCAGTGTGACTGTAAGAGCATTATGGGAGATGAAGATTGCCTACCCCTGTTTTAGTGTCCCCCACAGATCCAGCTGTTGCTCTGCAATTCACATCACCCCGAGCCAACCAATGTAGACTAAAATCGCGTCACTGAATTAAACTTCGCTTGTTCAGCAAAACACGTCGATGGCGTCCAGAGTCTTTCCAGCGATGATGAGCGTGAGAGGATTCTGAATACGATAGACAATAACTTTGGGTGTAAAAAAGATTAACTAATGAACATGGGAAGGGCAGATTTTGGGGCCCCGGATTCTTTGCTGCTTTATGTGGCCCAGACGTTGCCCCGGTTGGCCCCAGACTTGGCTTGACTTGACTGTGGGGCCCTGTCTGAGCCACATGATGCAGCAAAGAAGCCATTTCCCCCGAACCAGATCCATTATACTGAGATGGGGAAAAGCAGGTCATGTTCTGTGAATTCCCACAGTTGCGATTTTGCACCGGAAGCTTTGCTGGTTCTGAAGGGGCCGTTTTGCCTGCAGTTTTGAGAACGTATTTACCCTTCTCACCATATAAGATCTCAACGTCTTCTGGGGTCTGCTGCTCAACGACTGAAAATGGGGCTGGGTAATTAGGATGACTACTGATGTGATGGGGTAACTGGGATGACTAATGGTCTTTTTGGTTCATTAAAATAACATGAAATTGATCAGAAATCCAGCGCAGACGGGGTTAATGCTGTAAATGACTATTGTACCTGGAAATGGCTGATTTTAATGGAATCTCTTTTTAGGCGTACAGAGGCCCTTTATCACTCCCATCACTCCTGTGTTCCAATGGCCCTTTATCACTCCCATCACTCCTGGGTTCCAATGGCCTTTTATCACTCCCATCACTCCTGTGTTCCAAGGGCTCTTTATCACTCCAATCACTCCTGTGTTCCAATGGCCCTTTATCACTCCCATCACTCCTGTGTTCCAAGGGCTCTTTATCACTCCAATCACTCCTGTGTTCCAATGGCCTTTTATCACTCCCATCACTCCTGTGTTCCAAGGGCTCTTTATCACTCCAATCACTCCTGTGCTCCAATGGCCCTTTATCACTCCCATCACTCCTGTGCTCTAATAGCCCTTTATCACTCCCATCACTCCAATGGCCCTTTATCACTCCCATCACTCCTGTGCTCTAATGGCCCTTTATCACTCCCATCACTCCAATGGCACGTTGTGTTCTCTGATCCAAGTTTAAGTTTAAAAGGCTAATTGATGGTTAGAAAAACCTTTTTGTAATTATGTTACAGCCAGAAATCTCCTTGTTTCCCATGAAAAAAGCTGAGTGACCTAAAAGTTGGACATCCTGATAGTATGCACCCTCCTGTACTTGGATCAAACCGGGGAAACTAATTCATAAATCAAGTCAAATGATGGAAGCCGGCAATCTAACCTTGTGCTGAAAATAAGCAGAAAGCAATTTATCTCCCACAAATAAAAAAAATATATTAAAAAGCCCGCTACCCGCTAAATTGCATCTCATAAACACGACGCATCGTGCGCAGACCAACAAGATCAAAGGAAGACATCTAAGTGACTTATGTGAAAGTCATTGCCACAACAGAAGCTCATTAGAGTCTGTAGCCCGAGCATTCTTTCTGCTTGTTCTGATTTTTTTTTTCACCCAATATGAATAATGGTTTAAAAAAAACAAACAAAAAAAAAACTAATTTTGCTCTTTGTTTAGAATTTTTTTTTCTACTAAAAATGGGATGGGGTGGGGGGGTTTCTCCTGGGAATTGTTGAGTTAATTGATGAGTGTGAGCGAGGTTTATTAGCCAGGAGCGTGGAATTAATATTCCTTTCAGTGGAACGTTGGGTTTCCAGCATCGACATTTTTAAAAAAAAAATCTTTTAGGGTTTTTTTTTTTTCACATTTCAAAAATAAATTAATCTAAAGTGAAGCAGCGTCTGGTTGGAGTCTGCCTGGATCTTTTGCATTTTGTTAGGATTTTGCCGTTGCCGAATCTGATTCTGCGCATGGGCGGTGATTACGCAATCAGATACTAAAAATTATTATCTTTTTTTCCTCCTTGTCAGATACAAAGCCTTACAACCAAATACACAAACGTTTGACCTTTGTGACGCGGCAACAAAATAAAACTGACTTCTGGGCTTAAAAAGAAAAAACAAACCAAAAAAAACCCAACCGTATTAACACCAAAAACACAGTGTTAGAGTGTGTGTGTGTGAGTGCGTGTTACCGTATGGCAGCAGAGTGTGTGTGTGAGTGTGTGTTACCGTATGGCAGCAGAGTGTGTGAGTGCGTGTTATGGCAGCAGAGCATGTGAGTGCGTGTTACTGTATGGCAGCAGAGCGTGTGAGTGCGTGTTACTGTATGGCAGCAGAGTGTGTGAGTGCGTGTTATGGCAGCAGAGTGTGTGAGTGCATGTTACCGTATGGCAGCAGAGTGTGTGAGTGCGTGTTATGGCAGCAGAGCATGTGAGTGCGTGTTACTGTATGGCAGCAGAGTGTGTGAGTGCGTGTTATGGCAGCAGAGCATGTGAGTGCGTGTTACTGTATGGCAGCAGAGTGTGTGAGTGCGTGTTATGGCAGCAGAGTGTGTGAGTGCATGTTACTGTATGGCAGCAGACTGTGTGAGTGTGTGTTACTGTATGGCAGCAGAGCGTGTGAGTGCGTGTTACTGTATGGCAGCAGAGTGTGTGAGTGCGTGTTATGGCAGCAGAGTGTGTGAGTGCGTGTTACTGTATGCCAGCAGAGTGTGTGAGTGCGTGTTATGGCAGCAGAGTGTGTGAGTGCGTGTTACTGTATGGCAGCAGAGCGTGTGAGTGCGTGTTACTGTATGGTGTTAGCATGTGTCGTGTTGGAGGTGAGCCGAGGGTTAGTAAGACGGAGGAAGGCGATTTATTTGTGTGTGTAAAGGCATGGTGTTAGAGTGAGTTTTAGTGTTAGTATGAGTGTCTCTTAGTGCTGGGGAAACAATGAAGAAATACTTCTTGTGGCCCCCACTCACCCGAGCCTCGCTATAATAATAAAATTTATTACAGAAAGCAAAAAACTCATCCTAATGCAGTAAAAATACTCGCAGAATCCACATCTGCTCGCAGGAGCAATCCTCTGGCGGGGATCTCTGCTGCTTTTCTCTACCTCTTTGCGCCTGGAGGCACGTTGCGTCTGGTGAGTGTCTATTACAGAGGATGGGTTCCTGCCAAAAAATGATGCTGCATTTACAAGAAAAAAAGCCTGTTCCTGTTAAAAAAAAACAACAAAAAAAACATATCTGAAGAATGAGGTGTGACCGGCCCTTTAAGGCACTTGTTGCCAAATTCTACAAGATTCGTATCCATGAACTAAAGAAACGTCTATCATGAACAGATTGGCTTATGGATGAATATAAACAATATTTCTGTATGATATATATGTAACTTTATAATATGTCGTTTCATGTATGTGATGGGAGGAGCCGTTTTGATGTAAATATTAGACTGTGAACCTTAAATGGTTTTTTGGGTTTTCTCAAAATATATCGTTCCTCCCATCAAACTCCTTCTTAATGAAAGAAAAAACCTAAATACACGACTATATAAATCACGTTTAATTCTCACTAATCTGTGGGCTGGAAAAACGGGCGACTAGACGGGCCGACGGGGGCCGACAGTTTCTAGACGTCGGTTTCGGTTCGCTTATCACTCTTTCGGTTTGGATGAAAATCTGGGGGCATTTTTAATTCGGGAACTAAATTCGCTGCCCCGCGCCCTCATTCACTCTCCAAATGTTTCCCTTCCTTCTCTGCCGACCACTTCCGCACCTTCTTGTTCTTCATCTTCTCTCCTTTATCTTTTATCTTATCTCTTCTACCTTCATCCACATCTCCACGATCTTCTGCCAAAATGGCCGCGCTTCTGGTGACGTTCTCTCCCCTGATTGGAGGATCGAGAAGAGGCCGTCACTCGAAGCACAGAGTGCAGCTCTGCGTCGGGTTATGTCCGGGGCAGATGCGGGCGTGGATAGAAGGGAGAAGATGAAGAAGATGGGGAAGCAGTGGACAGAAACGCAAGTGGTCGGCAGAGAAGGTAGGGAAGCATTTGGGGAGAGTGTGAGAGTAAATGAGTGTGAGTCAAAGGGTCCGCAAATTCCGGGTTAAAATTCAGAGCTTCTTGGTTTTCATCCGATTCGTGGGGAGTTGGTCTCGTTTTCGTGTCCGTGTATGGATTGCAGAATTTTCTGTGATGCTGTACAATGGTTAAACAGGCGAAGGAGGAGACAACGTATCGGGTGACATAAAAGAAGAAATGTGTCTGTAAGAAGCGCCATCGGAAATAAACGCGTCCGACACACAAACAGAACGTCAATCTTTTTTTTAATGACTTTAATGGAATTTAAAGGAAAAGAAAAGTTGTTTTCTCTCTGTGTCTCCTGAAGACAGAAACTTCTGGATTCCTCAGGAAATGTGCAAATAGGATATTTATTCCCAAAAGCTGGAAGCCAGAAATGATGGTTTTTTAACAAGGGTTTAGGGTCTGGAGGATCTCCTCTCTGACGGTTCCGCTGCCGCAGAACTTATACCTGGAAAAGAAGAGAAACGTTCAGGCGTTTGATCTCACGCTTACCGCCAGCCGGATCCGGAATGTTATTATTTAGTTTGTTTCCTGCTAAAGAACTGAATCCAAGCAGTTCTTCTTCTTATTATTATTATTATCATGAATATTATTATTATGAATATTATTATTATCATGAATATTATTATTATGAATATTATTATTTTATTATCATTAATATTATTATTATTATTAGGAATGCAGAAGAGGCACACCTTTGATTTCGGAGGTGTGGTTAGAGGTGTGGCTGGGGGCGGGGCTTTGTGCCCTATTGCTATCTATTTTTGAGGCATTTAGAAGAATAATGGATTTTAATTTTATTTAAATGTTTAGGCTTCCCATAATATACACTTTAATTAATACAATAGCTGCTTTTTACCTAAAATTTGCATTCTTGTCTTTTATTTAAATGACTAGAGGGATTCATCAGAACCCTCCTTAAGTATCAGGTCTTTTTTCCTGCACCTTGGAGGTGCGTCCAGCATGCGCGGGGTAATCATCACCGCCACTTCCAGTTCTGTCCAGATCCAAGGTTCCTAACCACAACCCCCCCCCCTCCCGGCGCATGAGAAGAAAGTGCTCCACTAGATTGTAATGAGAATCCTTTCCTGCCAGTGATTGGGGGGAGCGGGGGGTCCGCTGCGGGTCTCGAGAGATTATCAGGGAAAGTCGTTTTATCTTCTTCTTGTCTGTTAAGATACTTTAATATCCATTTATTTTAGTGGGGAGCAAAAACTGCCTTTTTAAGTAAAACTCTTACGTTCTTCCGTCTTTTCCGTATTGCACTGTTGCAGTTGAGGCCCCCAGAGTGGGCAGGAGGGGGTTAAGGACATTGTTGTTCCAGACAAATTTCACTTTATTGAGGGGTCCGACGTCGGTCTCGACATTAATGTAAGCCGTGTAGGAGTTCCCGGTGTTGATGTAACCGCTTTATGTTCGAAAAAGAGCGAAAAAAAGAATTATCCATTTTATTTCACTTTCTATGTATAAAAAAGGGAGAGATAAAGAGAGGAGAGAGAGAGAGAGGAGATATAGAGAGAGGAGGAGAGACAAAGAAGAGGGAGAGGGAGAGGGGAGAGATAAAGAGGAAAAATACTTCTTTACTTACTTGTATATCTGATACTGCCGGGTGTTTCCGGAGGGTCCGTATAAAGCCACGTGGAAGAATCCCTGAGTATTCAGGCTGCCGGCGATCTGGACCGTCACCTTGTATCTCCAACCTGCGGGAAGTCACAGAATTCACAGGCAGTAGTAACATGCGCCGTCCGTCCCGTTTCCCGGGGGTCAGAGGGGAGAGGCGGATGAAGTCTACGCTGCCTCTCATTGGAGGTTCAGCTGCTTTATGTTCAGCTGGATCTCAGTAACGATGGATCTCAGTAACGATGGATCTCAGTAACGATGGATCTCAGTAAGGATGGATCTCAGTAAGGATGGATCTCAGTAAGGATGGATCTCAGTAACGATGGATCTCAGTAACGATGGATCTCAGTAACGATGGATCTCAGTAACGATGGATCTCAGTAACGATGGATCTCAGTAACGATGGATCTCAGTAACGATGGATCTCAGCCAAGGACTCACTCATCGACCATCTTGGTCAATGTATATATTTGGAGGTTTAGATCTGATCGCTGGACACAAGGTATCCATATATATATATCGTGGAGAAGACAACCACAGACCCCGGGCAAACTCTGCTCCCATTTGCCCCGTGTCGGGGTATTTCCGGTGATGGATAAGTCTTTCTAAAAATAGTTACATTAAATATTTTAGATAGAATGCAAAAAAAAAAAAACAACAGAAAACCTACGTGAAAAGTTCCTGGCGTCTCCGGTGTTCAGGTAAAACTTTTGGCTGCTTGACGTGACTCCAGAATATCTGTCCGCGAAGTGACCCATCAAGGGGCAGCCACCGGAGGGACAGGGGAATCCGCCTCCCTGCAGGGGTGGAAGAATGATGTCAGGTTCCTAGATCTAAATCCTGAGAACCACGAAAGACAACGGGGACCCAGTCTCCTGTCTATCATATTATAAAGACTCAAACCATAGTCATTCCCATGCATGCTTAATACCCTCACTGTATTACCCTCTACCACTGCTGCTGGGAGGCTGTTCCACTTATCTACCACCCTCTAACACACATAGTGTGATCCTGAATGAATTAGAACTGTGTTTGAGCTGATCCATACTTGTCCATTTTAATCAAACTTATCCCCCACCCCCCCGAGGCAGCCGGCCGGCCGCCCCCCGCCAGTCCCGTCAGAAAGTATTTATTGCCCCTAGTAGCTTACAGACTGTAACGAGCTGTAGGAAGAGGCAGGGAAGCCGATGAAGCCGTCCGGAGTGGTGATGCTATCCGTGTAATATTTGTAGCTTCGGAGATGGTTACAAGCCACAAAGTCTCGGGTTCCTGGGGAAAATAGTAAATAAAGCCGTTATGACATCATAGAGCAAAGTGTCCGCTATTATTGTAAAATATCGTGAAAGGGTAACAGTATCGTTACCTTGCCAAATTCCATCAAGATCCACGATCTGAGAAAGGGCGTTTTTGGCGCATCCCGGCATCTCTTCTCCTCCGTTTGGGAAGAAGTCCAGGTGGCCAACGGCCTGGCTCATCCCTAAACCTGAGCCGCGATCCGGCGATGGACGGGGGAGAGGGAAGCATTAAGGACTCGTTCCATGTCATTAAACTTATATTTAGGTCAAAACATCGGATTCTACTCCTAATTTCCACTTTCTACTCAAACAGGCAGAACCCCTAGGGCTGCGACCAAAACTAATGGGGTAAAAAAAAAAGTGAGGACCTGCTTAATGTCAGCGAGGATCTCAGAGGGTGAGTGAACACTCAGCATCTCATGGACCACGACAGACAATGGGGGCTTTATTGATTGCCACCCAATGGTGGAAAAATGCCCACCGGGTAATGGGGAGGAATTGGGGGGGATTAATGCCCCCAAATAGGGTTTTACCTAGATTGGGAATCATCGGCGCCGCGTCCGTATGGATGACATCGACAAAGGCGGCATCTGATGGATCGAGTCTGACCTCGGCGGGGGTCCCCTGGAAGTACGGCTCCGCGGGGTCCAAACCTAACCGGGAGAAATAACAAAAAAACCGAAGGCGCAGAATTCTCCGTTATTTGTTCTTTCCTCGGCTTCTCTAATATTTGAAATCTGACGGATCTGAAATAACTTTTTTTTTTTCCCTTTACTGGTTTTTTAACAATTTGCCCGAGGAGTAAAAACACACAGGTCTGCAATATAATGAAGTAAAAGTGCAGTCATTTTTTCATGTCCAAAAAACTGCATTTTTCTTCAAACAAACTGCAGTCATTTTTTGTAAGGGTAGAATTTCTACTTCCCCACCTGAGCCGAAGGGGTTAATCGCGTCTCTGGCGCGTCACCTACCGGTTATTCTGGAAATTCCCCGCTTTCTCTTTCCGACCTCGCCGGCCGCGTGGGCACCGAGACTGTGGCCAATGACGTGGACTCGGGATGGAGAGTAGCCGAAGTTTGTCTAAAAATCATTTTTAGGAATTAAACCAATTATGGGCAAAAAACACCAGCAATAAACAAAAAACGACGTTTACGAGAATTCTATCAGTGACCCCTTCCTAATAGTAAAGGTTTTCAGGAATTCCAGTACTTTCTGCAGGGATTTCCCCCCACAGACCTCTAACTGCACCCAACACAATATTAATAACATTGGGGGGGGGATTGGTTTCATTCCATCTGAAGAAGAGACCTCTGAGGTCCCAAAAGCCCTGCACCTGTTTCTATGATGACCCAATGGAATCAGCTTCGGCTCCGTCACAGCTTTGCTAATTTTCCAGGTTTTTGGAATATGGAATTTTTAGTCATTGATAAATGGAGTCGAGCTTAATTTCCCGGACGCCGACAGGTGATTAAAGCCTAAATTTCAGGCAGTGACACCGGCAGAGGGGGGCTGCTTCGGGTCCAGAATTCTTAGACTGACCTAATCTCAGAGGTGGGAGAGAGTGAGGTGTGAGAGAGTATAAAGGAGTGAGTATGTTTTGGTGTTAGTGTGTGTGAGGGAGTGAGGATGTGTTAGTGTGTGTTATAGTAAGCGTGTGAATGGGTGTTGGTGTGTGTATGTGTTATAATGAGTATCTGTGCTAGTGTGTACGTTAGTAACTGGGGGAATTTTGGGCAGAAAACTTCCAGAATTATCACTCAGTAATTATTTAATTTCTTCAATGTTTGGTTCTAAAAACGACGGCTCTAATGTGAAAAGTATGAAAAAGTCTCTGATCGCGGTACAGTAACCGATTTAGTCACTTTGCGGTCACATTCCGGTCACGTTCCGGTCACATTGCGGTCACATTGCGGTCACGTTGCGGTCACGTTGCGGTCGCGTTCCGGTCGCGTTGCGGTCACGTTCCGGTCGCGTTCCGGTCGCGTTGCGGTCCCGTTGCGGTCGCGTTGCGGTCACGTTCCGGTCACAGTATAGTAACGCACCGATAGGAGGTTGATGAAATACGCCACTTCCGCCCCGACCACGCGGATGTTGTTTGCCGCCTGGGTGTAGAGCGTCCGGGATCCGCCGCTCCAGTCGATGCAGAAACAGTTGACGTCCTCGACTTGTAACATTGTCTGCCGAGAAATATCTTATATATTAGTAATAAATGATGCATTTACTGCTCGTTCCGCCGGCAGCGGACAGCCCATAACCCCCCCTCCCCCCCGCGCGGCACGATTCTGTACGATGGCGGAATGTTTTTGGAAAGTCGGCGGATCTCAAGCGCATTCGCCTCGTTCCCAACCACAAGAAATCTGCAAACTAAAGGCGTAATAACAAAACAGCTTATATTTCATGCACTGTCCAGGGTTCTCACTCCTCAGTCCGAGCTGCCGCCCCCCGCACTTTCTCCCAAAGGCTCGCACTCTCTCCCCACCTTGCACATGTCGGTCAGCCAGCTCTCCTCTCCTTTGTCGATGAACCCGTGAATGATGAAGCGGCTGTTTCTGCTCGTCTTAAAGTTTGACGAGGAAATCGTGGAGGGGTTTATAGCGCTGACCTCCTGCGAGAGACACAACGACCATTTCATAGATTATTATTATCATTATTATCATTTTTAGTATTATTATTACTATTATTATTATCAATTTTTTATTATTATTACTATTATTATAATTTTATTATTATTATTATAATTATTATTATTATTAATATTAACAAGGGCAAAAAACATTTCGGAGGCAGAAATCCCAGGGCATCCATAATCTACCCCAGCTTGTTTTCCATGCCCCCCTCATTTATCCATCACTCCCTTTTATTCTCTCCTCCCCATCCATCCATTATCTCTCCCCAACGCCTTTTATCTATCTCTCCACCATCCTTTTATCGATTTCTCCCTAAGATTTTTATCCCTCTCCCCACTAATCTTTCAGCCATCTCTCCCTCGCCCTCCTCTCCCGTAACGTTTTATCCATCTCTCCCACCAACAATTGATCTGTCTCTCCTCTGGGGCTTTTATCCATCTTTCCCTCCAGCCTTTTATTCTTTCCTCAGCTTTTCATCCATCTCTACTCACAGAGCGTTAATATTATGTCATTATGGCATCATGGGGTAAATATTATGTCATTATGGCATCGTGGCGTTAATATGATGTCATTATGGCGTTAATATGATGTCATTATGGCGATGGCCGCTCATGGTTCCCCCTGGACGTACCGGCTCTGCTCGTATTGAGTAGATCCCCAACGATCGCACCTTCTGACCCCTTCAACCACCCCTCAGGTGCGATGTACCCTGGGGAGGGTAAGTGGGGCTGCTGGAGCCCCCGCCGTTACCCCTCGGGCGAGGCGCTTGTCGGGACGGCGTACCTGAAAGCTGCTGGGGTTCTCTCTCGTGAACATCAGGAAGCGAGTGTTGATCTTTTCGGGGGACCATGGTAACTGGCCTATCGGCCTCTCCACCGTCCCGGCCCACGGGACCGAGTCTGTAAAACACCCGATCCGGGAAAAGCAGACCTCTCCTCCTGCCAACACACGGATACACGCGTTTTACACGCGTGTCCAGCGATAACACGACGTACGCACTCCCCACCCGTCCGTCCCGGCGGAATGCGGCTCCTGAGATGGCTTCTTACCTTTCACAGCCCCGGCGAGGAGGACGAGCGACCACCACGACAAAGCGATCATCTGGAAGAGAGACGCCGCACGGTCATTCACCGCGCTCGCTACCGATACTCGCCGGCGGCTCGCAAAACCAACAGAGTTATAGAAGCCAAAGGAGGAAACATTTTATCCGCGTTCATGGAGGAGCCGATCTTATCAAGAAAGAGGCAATAAAACTTTAATAACAAATTAACCCTGTAATCTCAGGTTTATCAGACGCACGATATGAACGAGGCTCCGGTCCAGGTGGCTCTCGCCCAAAACTCATTCTCCAGTCCGACAGGTTTCATCTCCGGTATCAAACCGGCAGGACGATATTTACACATTTATCGTTATACACCCCAATATATATCATTATATACCCCAATATATATATATATATATATATATATATATATACAACGTTATATACCCCAATATATATATATATATAACGTTATATACCCCAATATTTATCGTTATATACCCCAATATATATATTGTTATATACCCCAAAAAATATATGTAACGTTATATACCCCAATATATATATATATCTAAAACTTTATATACCCCAATATATATATATATATACACAACGTTATATACCCCAATATATATATATATATATAACGTTATATACCCCAATATATATATATATATAACGTTATATACCCCAATATATATATATATATATATAACGTTATATACCCCAATATATATATATATAACGTTATATACCCCAATATATATATTTTTATATACCCCAATATATACATATATATCGTTATATACCCCAATATATATATTTTTATATACCCCAATATATATATATATCTAAAACTTTATATACCCCAATAAATATATATATAATGTTTTATACCCCAATATATATCATTATATACCCCAATATATATATATATATAACGTTATATACCCCAGTATATATATTGTTATATAACCCAAAAAATATATATAACGTTATATACCCCAATATATATATTTTTATATACCCCAATATATATATATATATATAAAACTTTATATACCCCAATAAATATATATATATAATGTTTTATACCCCAATATATATCATTATATACCCCAATATATATATATATATATATATAACGTTATATACCCCAATATATATATATATATAACGTTATATACCCCAATATTTATCGTTATATACCCCAATATATATATTGTTATATACCCCAAAAAATATATGTAACGTTATATACCCCAATATATATATATATCTAAAACTTTATATACCCCAATATATATATATATATATATACAACGTTATATACCCCAATATATATATATATATATATAACGTTATATACCCCAATATATATATATATAACGTTATATACCCCAATATATATATATATATATAACGTTATATACCCCAATATATATATATATAACGTTATATACCCCAATATATATATTTTTATATACCCCAATATATACATATATATCGTTATATACCCCAATATATATATTTTTATATACCCCAATATATATATATATCTAAAACTTTATATACCCCAATAAATATATATATAATGTTTTATACCCCAATATATATCATTATATACCCCAATATATATATATATATATATATAACGTTATATACCCCAGTATATATATTGTTATATACCCCAAAAAATATATATAACGTTATATACCCCAATATATATATTTTTATATACCCCAATATATATATATATATATAAAACTTTATATACCCCAATAAATATATATATATAATGTTTTATACCCCAATATATATCATTATATACCCCAATATATATATATATATATATAACGTTATATACCCCAATATATATATATATATAACGTTATATACCCCAATATTTATCGTTATATACCCCAATATATATATTGTTATATACCCCAAAAAATATATATAACGTTATATACCCCAATATATATATATATATAACGTTATATACCCCAATATTTATCGTTATATACCCCAATATATATATTGTTATATACCCCAAAAAATATATATAACGTTATATACCCCAATATATATATATATTCCAAGTCTCTTTAAGTTTGATTATATTATTTAAGTGTCTGGAAGGAATCTGCGTTAATTGATGAAACTCCCCTCAAAAGGGAAAGAACTTGGACTTCTGCCAAAAAACCTAAAAATTATACTTTTGTAGCAAATTATTCAACTTAAAGGGACAGGTTAATGATGCAGGAAGAAGAAAGCATTTTATGAAGTTTAACAGAGATTCTTTACGAAACGGGAAAAATGTATCACTTACCTGAGTTAGACGTGGACGCCCCCCCCCCGACAATTCTTGCTACCCATTGGCTACTTCAAGCAGGACAGGGGGGGTGAATATATTATATGGGGGGTCTCCTGCATGGCGTTTATCTGGGAACGGGGCGGGGGGCAGTAAATGGGGGTAGAGGTTGTGCTGAATGCAGAATGTAAAGGGGACACCCCAAAAATGTAAAGAGACCTCAGCTTTCATATTCATGAAAGTACAGAGGCCGGCCGGGGGGGGGCTTTAATTACCTCCATTTGGTTACTTTTTCTGCAGCAAACCCAGAAATGTGTGAAAATTCTATTAATTAACCATTTCCAGGGACCAAAAAATATACCGACACTAACAAAAAAAATGTTTTGAAATTGTACCCTTTCAGTGCTGGTACATGTTTCATGAATGTCCATTGGCACTGAATGGGTTAACCTATCCGTGATTTCGTTTTCTACACATTTGCTGTGAGTTTTTGTTTACTTTTTTGAGCAGCGTTAATTTTTCCCCCCAATTATATATATTTGTTAATTTCTTTGCTTTGCTTGCTTGGGAAGCGATAGTTAGGGGCACGGTTGGTGGACCCCCCCCCACAACCCCCCACACCCCCATATGTGAAAATATTCATTTTCTAGCAGAATCTTAAAGGGAAAAGTCTTAATAATGGCAATTCTTGCTGTTCAGTTGCTATAGCGATGTATTATAATTATTATTAATTTATTCATTGAGTTATATATCGGCATCATATTCCGCAGCGCTGTACAATGGGGATAAAGCTAAGTAGGATGCTGCTCACAGGAGCTTACAATCTACATATAACAGAACGTTATTCCAGAACCCCCGTTATTATGACCTAAAACAGAGACCGGTCTCAGTGCTGGGGGGCTGGGATGGGAATTTATGCCGATTTACTATTAATAAAGGAAAATAATAATTTCAGAAAATTCCCCAAATAAACAGATTATGATTTTTTAAACAAATAAGGAAGGAAAATTGACCCGGAACGTAGTGGGTTAAATAAACTGCGATTAATTGCGTTTTTTCTAATCGCGATTATTTGCCCCGGAATTGACTCACCGTCTCGGGAAGCGTCTGGGAAATGCCGCCACACGAGGAGCCGCTCGCCAAATATACGGCGAGTGGGAGGGGAGAGTCCTATCAGGTGAACGCTCACTCACAGCCGAGTAACCTTCGCCCCCCCCCCCAAGATGCACTTTAACTCCCAGCAGCCAAAAGCTGGCTGAGCTTGATGGGAATTAAAATAAAAATAGTTATTAACAACACTACGAAAAGGCTAATGATTTACATAAAAAAATGGGGGAGAGCACGGCAGCTGCAGTTTAACGTTGATAAATATAAAATAATGCAGATTCGGGGTCCCTGCGGTGACAGAAGAGAGGGGCCTGGGGGTTATTTTTTCTGAGGACTTAAAAGTAAGAAGGCAATGCATCAATGGGGAGGAAAAAGCAAGCAATGGGGTTATAAAGCAAGAGGCATTAGTAACAGAAAGAGAGAGATGCTTCTGCCACTTTACAGATCTCTGGTCAGACCTCGCCTAGAGTAGTGGGTACAGTGCTGGAAAACCCATCTACAGAAGGACATCGACACATTGGAGAGAGCTTAGAGGAGAGCTACAAAAACGGGGAGCGGTCTGCAGGATAAAAATGATCAGGAAAGACTGAGGGGTCTCAATATGTCCGGCTTTACGGGGAAGAATAGAGAGGAGGGGGACGGGGGAGAGAGATGGGGAGAGACGAGAGAGATAAAGAGAGGGGATGGGAGAGAGGAATTTAAACATAGAAAGGGATTTAACAAAGGACAGGAGGGACGTTTATTTCAAAGAAGCAGAAAAGAGACCGGAATCTAACACTAGAGAGTCAGAGGGTGAGATGGAACGGAAGAAAGTTTTATGCTATCTGAGGTGGTAGATATGTGGAACAGCCTCCCAGCAGAAGTGGTAGAGGGTAATACAGTGAGGGTATTAAACATGCATGGGATAGACATACGGCTCCTGAATCTAAGACGAGACCGACGACTGATTAAGGTTTGAGTCTGTCTGTCTATCCCTGGGTGAGCGGCTACACTCCGGGTCTGAGACCCCTTTATCTTCTGACTCTGTTTTTGCCTCCGGCTTTGGGCTCTGGGGTAATTCCCCCTAAATCTGAATTATACTTGTTCCTGTTATGTAGCGTAACTTGGGGTGCATTTAAAGTATTTTGGGGACCGCGGACATCACTTGAGATATCAGTATTTATCGTGTCTGACCAGACTTGCCCCGGGGTGGGGTGGGGGGGCAGTTTGGTGTTCAAAGTCTGCAAGGATCAGCGTCTTCGCTGCCTGTCACTGAATGGCGAAAGATCCTCCGAAATGATCTTTGGAACGAGACGCTGCAGAGGAGTTTATTGTTCTGCAAGAGGGGCAGGTAGCGGATCTTTGCAGTGAATGCGCGGAGCGTCGGGTAGCAGATCTTTCCAGTAAATTTGCGGAGCGTCGGGTAGCAGATCTTTGCAATGAATGCGCGGAGCATTGGGTAGCGGATCTTTGCAGTGAATGCGCGGAGCGTCGGGTAGCAGATCTTTGCAGTGAATGCGCGGAGCGTCGGGTAGCAGATCTTTGCAGTGAATGCGCGGAGCGTTGGGTAGCGGATCTTTGCAGTGAATGCGCGGAGCGTTGGGTAGCGGATCTTTGCAGTGAATGCGCGGAGCGTCGGGTAGCAGATCTTTGCAGTAAATGCGCGGAGCGTCGGGTAGCAGATCTTTGCAGTGAATGCGCGGAGCGTTGGGTAGCGGATCTTTGCAGTGAATGCGCGGAGCGTCGGGTAGCAGATCTTTGCAGTGAATGCGCGGAGCGTCGGGTAGCAGATGTTTGCATTACATGCGCGGAGCGTCGGCCGCGTCCCGCTGTTTTTCTTTATTATTTGTGTTGGAAAACATATGTCTCAAACACAGGAGGAAGCCAAGGTCACCGAGGTATTTTCTGTCATCGCCTGATTCTAAATTAGTCTGTTTATTGAAAGCCCAGGTTGATCGACGAAGTCTGTTATATAACCAAGGACTCCGTAAAACATACACAGAGGGCTTTAACCGCTCCATCGCCGGCGGGGCAGCAGCTACTATCACCCTCAGCCGGCCAGCAGCAGATCCGACAGACATGGAGTCCGCCAGCGGCTGGATGGACAAATTTACATAATATTAGGCTTTTTCACATAAAAATACATTATGACTCTTAGCGAGAGCTCCAGCGCCGAGAATCGACGAATAGAACGCGTTACTGTGACTAATATTTTTATTTGTACCAGAAATCCTGTATTTTCAGAAAAACGTGGAGTTTTTACGTTGGTCTTAAGACAATGTTGCACCCCAATTTATCAGCCATACTACAGGGTCTCCCAGCAGGACCGGGCTCAGGATAATGAGGAGCTCTGGCGCTTTAAGGCCGGTGGCCGCCTAATGACATAAGAGATACGACCGGCAGCTCATTATGTTTTTAGGATCTGATTGGCTGATTGGGGGGGAGGGGCCAGATGTCCGGTTTCCCAGAAGTCGGCACCAGGCTGCAATGCTGGACGTGGCCCATGGAGGGGCTCTGTTCTGTGGCCCCGGGGGGTTCCCAGCCCAGCATGTTTATCACTATGTTTGCAGCTTGCGGTTTTCGTGCCCAACCATAAAATACGTGGAACGGATCCAGGATCATCGGCGTTTATTTAATCTGAGAATCTGTTTATCAGATGGGGGCCGGTAATTCCGTGTTGTGTAATTTCAGGGAGTTCAAGGTGCGCCGTTATATAATTAACAGAATTGATAAGAAATAATATAGACAGAAAAACACAATAAACCCCGGCTGAAAAAACAAAAATAAAATGAAATTGTGTTTTGAACAAGTCATACATTTTTCATTTCACATGGAAAGCGGCAAAAAAAAAATTGTCTCTGTTTAGATCAGTCAGTCTCTATGTGGGCCCTAATCCCTTCATGCCCCTTTTGTCTCCCCTAATGCACCTATTCCGTCCCCTGTTCTCCACATTCCTCCCCTGATGCCCCTCTCTCCCCCCTGATGCCTCTCTCTCCTGCCCCGATGCCCCTCTCTCCTCCCCTGATGCCCCCTCTCCTCCCCTGATGCCTCTCTCTCCTGCCCCGTTGCCCCTCTCTCCTCCCCTGATGCCCCTCTCCCCCCCCTGATGCCTCTCTCTCCTGCCCTGATGCCCCTCTCTCCTCCCCTGATGCCCCTCTCTCCCCCCTGATGCCTCTCTCCTGCCCCGATGCCCCTCTCTCCTCCCCTGATGCCCCCTCTCCTCCACTGATGCCTCTCTCTCCTCCCCTGATGCCCCTCTCTCCTCCCCTGATGCCCCTCTTTTCTAGAAGGTCAGAATGTTTGCTGAGTATGAGGGTATCGCAGGGTTCTACAGCCCTAAAAGCCCCGATAATGTGTATAGAAACAGCAGGAAATGGCTTAATAAAGTAAAATGTCGTATTTTTTGTCACTGTGGTCAGTAGGCCATTTCTCCAAAGCAGCCATTTTGTTTCCTGCAACTTAATGTAAAAGCTGACCATGAAAAATAAGATCTAAAAGAGCCAAAGATGTTCACGTTTTTATAGCTCTGATGCAGGTTAATTTATAATTTGTTTGTCGGTTTTATTAAATAATCCAAAGCCATTGGGTTTCTTTGGACCCTCAATGCTTTTTGTGGACATTCGGTATCCAGAAGTTGCTCCGTTTTAGACTCGGGGTCCACAGCATGGAGGTGATCTCTGTCTCTCAATAGCTTCTGAAGTCAAGGAACCTAAGTCATTTCTTATGGTTTTGCGGACATTGTTGCGGTCTTGGGGGGACGGTGAGGACCCCATGGAGAAGATGCAACCACCGATACCCTACCCACAGGGACCAACACAGAGAGGGGCAAAGCTCATCATCATAATGCTGGTGGTCTCTTCGATAGAGTGACAGGGTGATAATGACTTCATCAGAGTCCTTATTCGGTCTCAGCAAAGGGCCAACGAGGTCCGCCATGAATGCTAAAAGTGTAACGACTCCTGATTTTAGCGTATAGGACAGCTGGACCTCTGAGAAGAATTCGCTTCATGTTGGGTGTCAGGGTCACAAAGCCGACAGAGGGAAGCCCATTTCTCTTGAGCTCCACGTTTGAGAGACGTTCTGCTAGACCAAGTTACCTCACCGTATGACATAAATCATCCTAGTTACCTCACCACATGTAACAAACATGTCATCGGGGTCTCTGCATCCCGGGGGCCTTTATTTATCATTTTAACTCCCTCACCCCAATTAGCAAGGCGAGTTCCCGTGACGTTATATTTTGCAAGTTACAGCGTAACTCAGGTGACCACTTGAGTAGATCCAAGGGATGTGAGATGTACAGCTGGGCCTGTGGGGGCCGCTAACCCAACCTACATGTTTAACTAAATGTAACCATCTACAAATCCCAACACCTCTGCCAAAAGCCCACCTTAACCCTGCAACCCATTCCTCCATCTTTCCAACCCAGCAACCGGACCCCCAGCAAACCCCCAAACCACTTACAAAAAGGCTTACGGACTGGACCAGGAGATCTCCAGATCCATCTATACCCCTTCTGTGGATTATGAGGTTCCTGTTCCTGTGTTAGGTTAACCCTTTATTCCTGCCTATCCAGTACGGGCATTCCTGATCTATGTGGCATTTTCTCACTGGTTGTTTTAATTTCTTAAAATGTACGTCGTTCCTGTCTCTTCTCTTTTATTTTCTCTGTTTCTGCTCCGGTAACTCTTTTCTCCTATACCTGCCCTCTTCCTGCCCCGTCCGCTCTAACACTATATTTAACATTCTCTCCTACAGCCCTCTTAAAGCCTACAACACAATTCTCCATCCCCCTCCCACAATTCCTCCCTCGCTTAATGCCCCTCTACCACCTGCCCCAGTGCTGCCTTATTATATAGGAGACAGTTTATCACCCGATCCATTTACCCCATAATATATCAAACCACCAGAGGGCACCAACTCTAATCCCTTCACTACCAGCTACCCTCCAAATCTTTCCAGGATATCTCCGAATTCTGGTCGCTCACATATTTCTCTCTGCTTCCACATCCACCATCCTTTCTCCATATTTTATGCTTCTCTATTCACCGCTCCCTCTAGATTGTAAGCTTGTGAGCCAAGCCCGCTTTATCTAACCTATCAGTACATCTTAGTCCGTCAGTTCTAGTTTTAACGGACCCTTTGAATGTATGGACTGTAAGAAGCGCTTGTTGGTGCTATATATATATAAATAAATAATAATAACATAAAATAGAATATAGTATTGTACTGCATGACAATAATGAGACAAAAGTGCATTATTACGCTTTATTAATGCATTAAACACGACGTATTAATTTATTTAAATGCTGTTTCTTTGGCTTTATTGAGATATTCAGGGCCAATAAATGTAATTATCTCTCGATGTCTGTAAAGGTTTGTTATAAATCCTCTAAGAGTTATTCAGCCGATGCTGTCGGAAATGGCTCGTTTCCGTTTGGGGTTAAATGCCGGATCACGGTGTGTTCAGATAAAACACTTGGCTGGAGGACGTCACGCCGCGGTAGGTTTCGGCGTAGTGACCCATCTTTGGACACCCGGCGCTGGGGCAAGTTCTGCAGCCGCCCTGCGGGGGGAAAAAAAGAGAAAGAGGTTGATCCACCAGAAGCTATAAGGGAAGCTGGGCTTCCGGGGGTTAATCACGTAGATGACTTTATACAAGCTCTCGACACTTACCGACTGGTAGGTGGAATAATTAGAACAGGGGTAGCTGACGAAGGTGCTGGTGTTGGTGATGCTGTCGGTGTAGTACTTGATGGCGCGCAAGTGGTTACAGGTAACGAAGTTTACGACACCTGTGAAATAACACGATGTGCGTTTATTGTTTAAACGGATCATTAATGCATAAAAACAGCCCTTTGGAGCTTTGGGGTTCACTAAATACGTAACAAATCCCTTTACCCAAAACTGGTTTCCTTGGCATTAATATTAGCCTCCCCGGCAGCGGCTGCCATCATTCCGTATCACAGACGGCACAGAGCTTTGTTAAAAAATGGGTTAATTTTCCCATCCTTTCACCTCCACAATGTCTCTTAATTCATACACCGCTCCAAAAAGCTCACGGTTTTTGAGTTTTATCAATGGAAAAGACATTGGAATCCTTTAGGACGGCCTGGAATATTATTATTATTATCGTTATTATTATCATGTATTGTTTTATATAGCGCCATCAAATTCCGTAGTGCAGTACAATGGAATATCTAAGTCTGTGACATCTTCTCTAACCCTAACATCCATTCTACTCTCATAAGTTTCTTCAACAAAAAACATATTTATAGTCAAAATGTTATCCACTAGCGCTTCCTACTTATAATTATAATTCATTTCTAAATATATGTGAACGGAAACTCACCGTTCCAAATATCCTCCACATTCACGTTTGGAATTTCAATGTTCTGTGGACATCCAGGCATATGGATCCCACCGTTGGGGAAGAAATCCAGGTGGCCAATGACTTGACTCATTCCAAAACCTGAAAAATATGTTCAGAATTATTAAATTGACATAAATAACACTAAACCGCAATCGTTCCTTATAGAATATATAAGGAGGAAGCCCTTGGGGTGAAGTGGGGTAGAATGGGTGAGAATAAAGGCCTCGCCATCCCCAATACGCCCTTAATGAATCCTCGCTCCACAAGTTATTTCTGTTTATTAAATGATTTTATTTTTAATTTCATGGGAAATGCTAGTTTGGCTTTTATATCCCTCTGTGACATCGCAACTAGTTTTTAGTTTAGCAATTTTAGCAACTTAAGGAAGACCCAACCATCAGGATTAATTTCGAACTAATATATATATATATATATATATATATACTCACCTAAACTGGGGATCAAAGGACCGGCATCGGTGTGGATGACGTCAACCAGGCCAGCGTCAGACAAATCCAAGCGGACCTCGGTAGGAGTGTTCTGGAAATAAGGCTCAGCTGGGTCCAGTCCTTAGAAATAGGAGAGACGGACTGTTATGGAAAAGTTGGGGGATTTTTCTGTGCTACAAAGGAAGAGAGCGAGAAGGCGAGAGAAAGAAAAAAGACAGTGAAAGAGAAAAGGGAAGTAAAAAAGAGAGTGAGAGAAACAGCAAAGAGAGTGAAAGAGAAAAGGAGAGAAAAATAAAGAAAAAGAGAAAAAAGGAGAGAAAAGGAAAGAACTACAGCATCCTAGCTCTCCATTTAGATTTTTGGTTGATCTCTGATCTTTTTACCAATTTCACTATCTGCACTGTGTGAGGGCGGCCCGAGTCCCGAGAGACAAACTGAGGGTGAATCCCATCCGGAGGACTCACTATATTCCAACATCAAGAGCAGAGATAAGCGTTACAATGCTGATATGATACTCTTTCTTTAATTTATGACAGATGGTCCCTTGTATCTCGATCAGATCCTGATGAGGAATACGTTCTCCTGACTCCCCAATAGTGATTGTGTTGATTGTGGTGATTGATAGTGATTGTGGTGATTGATAGTGAATGTGGTGATTGTGGTGATTGATAGTGATTGTGGTGATTGATAGTGATTGATAGTGATTGTGGTGATTGATAGTGATTGATAGTGATTGTGGTGATTGATAGTGATTGTGGTGATTGATAGTGATTGATAGTGATTGTGTTGATTGATAGTGAATGTGGTGATTGTGGTGATTGATAGTGATTGATAGTGAATGTGGTGATTGATGGTGATTGATAGTGATTGATAGTGATTGTGGTGATTGATAGTGATTGTGGTGATTGATAGTGATTGTGGTGATTGGTAGTGATTGATAGTGATTGTGGTGATTGATAGTGATTGATAGTGAATGTGGTGATTGATAGTGATTGATAGTGAATGTGGTGATTGATAGTGATTGTGGTGATTGATAGTGATTGTGGTGATTGGTAGTGATTGATAGTGATTGTGGTGATTGATAGTGATTGATAGTGATTGTGGTGATTGTGGTGATTGATAGTGATTGTGGTGATTGATAGTGATTGTGGTGATTGATAGTGATTGTGGTGATTGGTAGTGATTGATAGTGATTGTGGTGATTGATAGTGATTGATAGTGAATGTGGTGATTGATAGTGATTGATAGTGAATGTGGTGATTGATAGTGATTGTGGTGATTGATAGTGATTGTGGTGATTGGTAGTGATTGATAGTGATTGTGGTGATTGTGGTGATTGATAGTGATTGATAGTGATTGTGGTGATTGATAGTGATTGTGGTGATTGATAGTGATTGTGGTGATTGATAGTGATTGTGGTGATTGGTAGTGATTGATAGTGATTGTGGTGATTGATAGTGATTGTGGTGATTGATAGTGATTGATAGTGATTGTGGTGATTGATAGTGATTGTGGTGATTGATAGTGATTGTGCCTCACCTGTTATTCTGTAGATTCCTCTCTTTCTCTTGCCGGCCTCCCCTGCGGCATGCGCGCCCAAACTGTGGCCGATCAGGTGAACATTAGATGGGGGATAGCCAAAGTTTTTCTAGTGAAAAAAAAAAAGACAAATAAATGACAATGATGATTCTGAAATAGAACCCACCTGGCCTTAGGGGTCCCAGAGAAAATCATCACAAACATCGGGGGACTCATTTATAAGCATAGAGCGATTTCTACAAATCATCTCGTTTAGTTCTGGATAAAATATTATCAATTTCGTATTTGAAATACAGATTTGTAAATATTTGCAAATTGTATGTTTGGCAGACCACTCTTTGTTATTAATAAATAATAATAATAATAATAAATTAATAATAATATACTTCACAAGAGTAATATTTTTGCTAAAAATTATCTAAAATGCATTAGAAACCTTGGCATTTAGAAACTGTATACAGAAAGTTCCCAGAGAACTAAACGTTTGTCAGGATTCGTTATTTTACCGAGAGGATGTCCACAAAATAGGCCACTTCTGCCCCCACGACGCGGATGTTATTTGAGGCTTGTGAGTAGAGCGTTCTGGAGCCGCCACTCCAATCGACGGCGATGCAGTTCACATCCTCCACCTGGAAAAGCCTCTGCGAGAAAACCGGGAAAGGGTTACAAAGTGTCACGTTTTTTAATGATATGACCTAGGGTACCATCTAGAGCAGGGGTGGGCAATTAATTTTCCCATGGGGCCACATGAGAAATTGGAATGGTTTTAGAGGGCCAGACCTCTACAAACTACAAACTCCGAAGCCTTGTCCATTTTGTTAACTTATGTGCTGTTTAATAAAGTTATTCAAGCCTACGTCATTGGTAGAGGTGCTTGAATAAGTAAGGCCTGAATAACTATTAGCACAGCACAGAAGTGAACAAAATGAACAAGGCTTCGGAGTGCATACCGTATTTTTCGCTCTATAAGACGCACCTGCTGATAAGACGCACCTAGATTTTAGAGGAGAAAAAAAAGGAAAAAATATTTTGAGCTAAAAAATGGGCTAAAATATTTATTACAATAACTGAATAAGCTATGAACACAGTAAGACACACGCAGTAAGACACACACAGACACAGTAAGACACACACAGACACAGTGAGACACACACAGACACAGTAAGACACACACAGACACAGTGAGACACACACAGACACAGTGAGACACACACAGACACAGTAAGATACACACAGACACAGTGAGACACACACAGACACAGTAAGACACACACAGACACAGTAAGACACACACACACAGTAAGACACACACACACAAACACAGTAAGACACACACACACAGTAAGACCTCCCTCCCTAACCCCCCTTCTCAGTATCTCCCCTCTAACTCCCTAACCCCCCCTTCTCAGTATCTCCCCTCTAACTCCCTAACCCCCCCTTCTCAGGATCTCCCCCCCCGCCCCGGTCACTTACCTTAAACTCCTGTGTTGGAAGCGTGAGGCGTTTGTCTCGGGTGCCGGCGCTTCACTGCTGATCGCCGGCGTCTGACGTCATATGCCGGCGCCCAGCGTAAAGCGCCGGCACCCAGCGTAAAGCGCCGGCACCCGAGACAAACGCTTCCAACACAGGAGTTTAAGGTAAGTGACCGGGGCGGGGGGGACACCGGACTCATTGGTGAGTCACCAGGACACTCTTTGCGGGCCGGTCCGAGCTATTCAGCGGGCCGGATGTGGCCCGCGGGCCGTGCTTTGCCCAGGTCTGATCTAGAGAGACCCAGACTTGGCCAGAAACTACAGATATTATCAGCCTTTAATACAATATGTTGAAAAATTGAAACATTTTGGAGAATGATAGCGGAAATGTTACGCGTTCTCACCCTGCAAATATCCGAGAGCCAGGTCTCCTGTCCGCTGTCTGTAAAGCCGTGAATCACAAAGCGGGTCTTTCTGGAGGTGCGGAAATTGGAAGAGGAGATGGAGGAAGGGTTGGTGGCGCTGATGGTCTGGGAAAACAGGTGTAAACGAGTGTGACTATCACGTTAAATGACATATCTGCAGATACAAACATGAAACCAATGACATCATGGCGGACGATTGGCTCACATGACAGCTTAAGAGTTACTAATAAAAGAGATTCCGAAACTGCCCTGTCCACTGGGAAATATTTCTGCTAAAGCCAGATATTTTGGCCAAAGTCTCATTACATTTCTATCTCATATTCTGAAGTCCAGGTACGGCAAATGCCGTTCAGATCCATGTCTGGCTCAGACTCAGACTCAGACTCAGACTCGTCCGCATTACACTCAATGACTGAAATATGAGGCATTAATGAGGACGGACTCAAGGAGTTCATGCTCCGGCTCGGTAGAATGTTGGGGAGTCAGAACGATCTCCGTGTTCCTATTGGCCGCTCTTACCTGGTAGCTGTTCTGATTGTTCCTGGTGAAAAGCAAGAAACGGGTGTTAATTTTTTCGGGGGTCCATGGTAATTTGGCGATGGGTCTTTCTACCGTTCCGGCCCAAGGTTTAACATCAGAAAAACACCCAATTCTGCTGTAGCAAACCTCGCCGGCTGCAACGACAATAGGAAAATATTTATTACATCATAAAGCTGTATCCATGGAAACCCATCACAAGATACATTTATCACAGGAGCAAATGCAACACGTAACCCGGGAAGCGGGTAAATCCATCACTAAATCGTTATAAGTTCCGTGTAAATGCCGACGCGTTTCGCCTCCCTTCTGGACACCAAGACACTGATAACGCTAAAGCTCGGAGACGGACGCACCGTCAGGGGGTCACCAGGAAAACCATGTACAAATAAAAACACTAGAAAAATATATATATATATATTTACCTTTTACTGATCCCAGGGCAACAAGAAACAACCCGCACAGAAGCAACATCTAAGGGGAAAAAGATTCGATTATTTACACGTAGAACGGACAGTGTGTGAAATGTGCCCAAGATCCATGTTTTTACGGTGAAAAAAACATTTTACTTTATAGGTTTTATTGCAGCGGAAGAAGACGAAATAGCAGGGTTTTTACCCAAATACAACCTGAATGGCGCTTTATTAAAATATCCCTGAGTTTTAGACATTGAGCCAGATCAGTAAAGGGTTTATTGAGTCCGAAGTGTTAAATTTGTGGCCAAAATCTCGAGAGTTAAAATTTTTCTTTTGTTACTTTTGAGATTTTGGCCTCATAGTTCAACATTTTGGTTTTTTAGATGTCGACCCCCCCAAAATGTCTAACTTATGTAAGTAAAAACTTGCAGAAACCGAGCATTGGGGGTCTTTGTACGTATTTGCCGGGAAAATTAAAAGCCGCCGGCCGACCAGCGCTGGTATAAATAGAGACTATATTTCCATCAGGCATTATATCGAGAATATATCTATTTATTGTAAGTTTGGTCTTCACTCACCTCGGTGTCTTCAGTGGCAAAGTCGAAGTGCTCGGCTGCGATGCCTGCGAAAGGTATATATATATATAATGTGGAGCCCGGCGGAGGAGTGGAGACAAACGACCCCCCCGACCCTCCCCACGAGAGCTCCATTAATGATTAAAGAACCTTCATCCCGTTGCTGTTAATCTTGATGTTCGGTAATAACAGATGTCCCCCTGTAACTAAAACACCTGCAAACACTAACACTAAACTCACTTCAACACCCATTCACGCTAACACCATGCACTTACACACACACTATCTCCCCTTCTCTCCCTCACTCCACTAACCCCCGGCTATTCCCTGACATTTTAGTAACATACGCTGACGCACAGTCACGCTAACACCATGCACTTACACGTACACACCCCTCGCTGCCAAACCGAACACCTACCGAGACCCCCAAAAACACTCCCCCCAGAGCATTCACACCCCCTAGATGCCTGTTATCTACCCCTGGCTGTGACAGCAGAAATACCCCCAACATAACACACAAACAGGGAGGGCAAACGACACAGGGTAAGGGGGCTACAAAATGACCCTCAGCCTCGTGCCACAACCCCTTAAATAACTACCCCCTAAACCCCACCCCCAAACTGGCACCAAGGCCTAGCCTTACTCGAGATCCCAGTCAGGGCTCACTCTGGCCATGCTGGCCCCCATGGGCAGCTATATCATATAATACCACACACTCACTCTACCACCATACACTTACACACAGTGTTCCGCTCTCCCATCACCAGCGCAGCGTGCCAGCTCTCCCTCTTCACTAAAGTTTGTGCTTTGTGCTCGTCGGTTACCGGCCCCCTTCACTTAACCCTCCCAATGCCCCCAAAACACATGCAATTACCCCCCCAATCCACAAATAATAAATTAATAAATATAAACAGGGGTCCACTGCCAACCAAAGAGGTGGGGGTGATAATGGCCCCCTCTTCCCCCTCCCAGTGCAGTGGGGCAGGGGGTGATCCGCTTTGTGGATATCGGGTGATTTGGGTCTCTCTGTAGTTTAAAAAAGACCCACAAGGTCAGCACTTCATATGATTTGTTGGCTGAGCGTCAGCGGAGATAACGCAGAAACACGCAGCGGCTCTCTTTATATCAAACATCAAATCCATAAAACCCCCGACCCGCAGGAAACAAAAAATCCAATTAACGGACATTTTCATAAGGATTGGTGAGCAGCGAGGGGAACGAAGGGTTACAAGACACCGGGACTCATTCACTAAACGCAGAGCTGTCAGGAGAGGAGCGTTTCAGCTCCTTATCTTCAGTATTTATTATGCCATCACTGGAAGAAGACTAAGCTGGCCCTGTATAATGTATAATTCAACAGATGAAGAAATGATTTATCTATACATTATACAGGGCATCTCACTGATTTCTCTATACATTATACAGGGGGCCGGTCACTGATTTATCTATACATTATACAGGGGGCTGGGGCACTGATTTATCTATACATTATAGAGGGGCCGGTCACTGATTTATCTATACATTATACAGGGCATCTCACTGATTTCTCTATACATTATACAGGGGGCCAGTCACTGATTTATCTATACATTATACAGGGCCGGTCACTGATTTATCTATACATTATACAGGGGCCGGTCACTGATTTATCTATACATTATACAGGGGCCGGTCACTGATTTATCTATACATTATACAGGGGGCCGGTCACTGATTTATCCATACATTATACAGGGGGCCCGTCACTGATTTATCTATACATTATACAGGGGCCAGTCACTGATTTCTCTATACATTATACAGGGGCCGGTCACTGATTTATCTATACATTATACAGGGGCCGGTCACTGATTTATCTATACATTATACAGGGGGCTGGTCACTGATTAATCTATACATTATACAGGGGCCGGTCACTGATTTATCTATACATTTTACAGGGGGCCCGTCACTGATTTATCTATACATTATACAGGGGCCGGTCACTGATTTCTCTATACATTATACAGGGGGCCGGTCACTGATTTCTCTATACATTATACAGGGGTCGGTCACTGATTTATCTATACATTATACAGGGGCCGGTCACTGATTTATCTATACATTATACAGGGCATCTCACTGATTTCTCTATACATTATACAGGGGGCCAGTCACTGATTTATCTATACATTATACAGGGGCCGGTCACTGATTTATCTATACATTATACAGGGGCCGGTCACTGATTTATCTATACATTATACAGGGGCCGGTCACTGATTTATCTATACATTATACAGGGCATCTCACTGATTTATCTATACATTATACAGGGGGCCCGTCACTGATTTATCTATACATTATACAGGGGCCAGTCACTGATTTCTCTATACATTATACAGGGGCCGGTCACTGATTTATCTATACATTATACAGGGGGCTGGTCACTGATTAATCTATACATTATACAGGGGCCGGTCACTGATTTATCTATACATTATACAGGGGGCCCGTCACTGATTTATCTATACATTATACAGGGGCCAGTCACTGATTTATCTATACATTTTACAGGGGGCGCGTCACTGATTTATCTATACATTATACAGGGGCCGGTCACTGATTTCTCTATACATTATACAGGGGGCCAGTCACTGATTTCTCTATACATTATACAGGGGTCGGTCACTGATTTATCTATACATTATACAGGGGCCGGTCACTGATTTATCTATACATTATACAGGGCATCTCACTGATTTCTCTATACATTATACAGGGGGCCAGTCACTGATTTATCTATACATTATACAGGGGCCGGTCACTGATTTATCTATACATTGTACAGGGGCCGGTCACTGATTTATCTATACATTATACAGGGGCCAGTCACTGATTTATCTATACATTATACAGGGGCCGGTCACAGATTTATCTATACATTATACAGGGGGCCGGTCACTGATTAATCTATACATTATACAGGGGCCGGTCACTGATTTATCTATACATTATACAGGGGGCCGGTCACTGATTTATCTATACATTATACAGGGGGCCGGTCACTGATTTATCTATACGTTATACAGGGGCCCCGTCACTGATTTATCTATACATTATACAGGGCCAGCAAAGCTCTTCCTGCAGCAGAAGCTCACTGGGATTGGATCTTTATAATGTTTTTGTGAACAGAACTCTCAAGGAATCCTTTGGCTTCGAGGTCCAGCATCCAACGAGAAGACTCAGACTGCCTGTAAAGTCAATACAGAGGTCTCTTGGGCCCTTTATTACCAGGGGCCACTAATCATCCGACCGCATCTCCTGCTGGGATAACGGGAACGATCAGAGTCTCGCGGCCTCCCGAGATTTCGTATCTCAGATATTTTGTGTCGCTGGCAGAAAGCCAAAGCTCGCCCCTCTGTGAAATTTCTAAATTCCGACAGATGGCGGAAATAATTGTTACAAAGATAAGGTTTTGAGCGATGTTGATGTCCTCGAGGTCACTGGAAAGGTGCGTTATGTCACTAAACGAGTGAGAAAACAAACTTATATAACTTCGGAGATAAAGTTAATGTAACAAGTGCTTATCGGGGGCCGTGAACTGCGAGATATTTATAGATATCCATATCATTGGAAAAAAATAATGTTTGCTATTTAAAAAAAAATTTTTAAGTGTATACAAAAAAGAGGTTTTTAAAAATTCTCCAAGCCAACACACATCTAAGTTGGACCATTGCAAGTCCCCACCCCCACTGGGGGCAAAACAAAAAATGTAAGTACATAAGTACATGTTTTTAAAAGGAAAAAACGGGTTACAAAGACCTCTCTATTAATAAAAGGAACCACAACTGCCCCTCCTTCCCCGTCACAGAATAAAAAGCTATGAATGCCATGAACTCCAAGTCGCGCCCCCCCCCATCCCCAACGCGGTATGGAAGTTACACAGTCACTGTCCACTAGAGGCGGCATCAACCAATGAAGAGCAGCTGCCCTGCAGAGGAGGCCCCTGCCGACGACCAATAGAGTCGCTCTTACGGACGTGGAGCCAGGAGACCAATGGTCCGGCGTCAGGATCCATAAGAACGACTCTATAGGTGTCCGGCAGGGGGCTCCTCTGGCATCTGCTGCCCTTCATTGGTCGATGCCAAAGGAGGCCCCTGCCGGCTATCAATCGCTCTTGGCTGGCTGGCGACCAAGACTACTGACCCCCCCCCAGTCTTCAAATGTTGCAAACCTGTGGGAAGAAAAACTGATCACTCACCTTTTCAGTGCTCATCGAGTGCAGATCAGCAAAGCCGTTGATATTCATTTTCAGCCCAAAGAAAAAGGCCATCCAAAGAATGAAAGAAAAAGCCAGACGCAAAGGAAAATAAAAACACCATAAAAATGTTTTAAATAATCAATGTTTGCTCAAACACAGCAGATTTTAAGACTGCTGCTGCTGCATGTATGTCTACTCTGGCTCACGAGCGCCCCCAGTGTTTAGAAGATGTATTGCACCCTCCTATGACTTGGACGAGACACTTTCAAGTCTATGGACACCATTAAAGACAACGGGGCTAACTTGAGGGTTGACTCAACTGTCCACTCAACACTTAGATCCAAGAGATCCCCACCTGACGAGTCGTGACATAACAGTGACATATGACGTATCCCGATAATGCCGGGATGTACCTTAACCCCTTCACGACAAAGCCGGCACATGTAGGGGCTCACAATGCGTTGTCATTAATGGGTAAGGGGTTCAATTCTGCCAAAAACTATTATTTTCTAAAATCTAGCATTTTCTCTCATGTAAACAGTAATATCTAAGACGCATTTCAAGTATTTTACCATCAAAAGTATAAATCACAACCCACCCCGCACGCAACACTTAAACCATTCAGCACTTTTCTTACCTTTAGGGATATTTGGGATAAACGCAGAGATTGTCTCCACACCTGCTTTTTGTGAATTCTATTGGCCGTTGTAAATATTTGAACGTGACAAACTGCACTATATTTTTGAGAAACATTCTACTAAAATACTTAATTTTCAGAAAAAAACAGAACATTTGGGTGATTTATTGACTAAGCTGCTGGCACAGATAACGATAATTACTTTTTAACCACTAGATGGCAATAAAACATCACAAAAACTATATCGCGATTTTATGCTTAAAAAGGTCATTTTGTTTAAGCCACTTGTTACATTTTACATTATTACCAAAAATAACATATTTTTAAAAGGAAAATCTGCTATAATCATTTGATACCGAATGCTCTCCACCTGCCCATCAGGAGTCACGTTGTTAAGTTTAGAAAGATGGTTTATTTTGGGG
Organism: Spea hammondii; assembly: GCA_029215755.1. Lineage (NCBI taxonomy): Eukaryota > Metazoa > Chordata > Amphibia > Anura > Pelobatidae > Spea > Spea hammondii. The sequence continues at coordinate 34,065,566 of JARDYJ010000011.1, read as the reverse complement.
CAGTTACTGAGGTTTGGGAATCATGGTGTCTTTTGGTGGAGTAAGAGGGTTTTTTGCCCTTATGGTGGGGAAGCCAGAATTAAACTTGAAAACTGGTAGAAAATGGAAACATAAGTAAATCGGTCCTCCGTAGAACTCTATAGAGCTATAATCACAGTCCTCTATGGAGCTCTATAGAGTTATAATCACAGTCCTCCATGGAACTCTATAGAGTTATAATCACAGTCCTCCGCAGAACTCTATAGAGTTATAATCACAGTCCTCCATGGAACTCTATAGAGTTATAATCACAGTCCTCCGCAGAACTCTATAGAGTTATAATCACAGTCCTCCGTGGAACTCTATAGAGTTATAATCACAGTCCTCCGCAGAACTCTATAGAGCTATAATCACAGTCCTCCGCAGAACTCTATAGAGCTATAATCACAGTCATCCGTGGAACTCTATAGAGTTATAATCACAGTCCTCCGCAGAACTCTATAGAGCTATAATCACAGTCCTCCGCAGAACTCTATAGAGCTATAATCACAGTCCTCCGCAGAACTCTATAGAGCTATAATCACAGTCATCCGTGGAACTCTATAGAGTTATAATCACAGTCATCCGTGGAACTCTATAGAGCTATAATCACAGTCCTCCGCAGAACTCTATAGAGCTATAATCACAGTCCTCCGCAGAACTCTATAGAGCTATAATCACAGTCATCCGTGGAACTCTATAGAGTTATAATCACAGTCCTCCGCAGAACTCTATAGAGCTATAATCACAGTCCTCCGCAGAACTCTATAGAGCTATAATCACAGTCCTCCGCAGAACTCTATAGAGCTATAATCACAGTCATCCGTGGAACTCTATAGAGTTATAATCACAGTCATCCGTGGAACTCTATAGAGCTATAATCACAGTCCTCCGCAGAACTCTATAGAGCTATAATCACAGTCCTCCGTGGAACTCTATAGAGCTATAATCACAGTCCTCCATGGAACTCATTCGTCCAGCTCCACGAAAACAAATCACGATATTATGACTCTCTGCTACAAAACATTTCCTAAATACATCTGGTTACACTTTCATTGGGTAGAATGTGGAAGCGAAGTCGCGCAGGCCTTCCCGTATCTGCATCCATTTCAATCACTGCTCAGTTTCGCGTCTCCTCGATGAGGAATGTCAGCGTGATTGTTTATGGTTTTTAAATTGCGCGCACGGGTTTATCACGGAGCCATTATGTTACAAATATATTTTGTGAACATAAACTAACGGCACTGTTGTGCGGTGATAAAAATGTTACCTAATGTGTGCGCCATTACGGCAAAATCCATAAATGAAAAGGCGCGCCGCAGCTGCGGAGTGTAACATCTCGGCAGATTGAATGCCTGTCGTAAAAGTGAAATATGAGTCCTTACAGTTATCATTTCTCACGCGATCTTTAACTCTTTGGCAATATATCTGTTTCATTTTGCAAACCAGATGCTAGAGTTGGGGGGGGGGGGATGTGTCTCGAGCCTCGGAGATCCCGGAAGCCGCTGGCACGAGGCTGGTTTTACAGGAGACGAGGCAGAACTGTCGCAGCACTCATAATGGTCAGCTCTGGGGCAAAGATGTAAATGTGGAGCAGTAACTATGGAAACCAAATGACTGTTCCGGCTCATTGCACCAGATCGCTTGTTTTAAACATGGCCGATGCTTCCCATGAAGTTGCAAATGTGTAATGGCCTTTGGTTAGAGGCTGATTTGCTTGAAATTATTTGTACTGTTGTGTTGGGAAGGCTGGGTTACGTTGAGCCAACAGTTTAGGTGAACGATGTCCGCCTCCCGGACTCCTTCGGGGTATCACCCAGCGACCGGTGACTCCCAGCATTGAAACAGGAATCTTTCAGCAGATAAGAGCTGCTGGTCCCAGCCATATTTCCCAACCCTACTTGGTCTATCTTCAGAAATGCCATATCTCATTGGAAGAACCTCTACAAACTTCTGCTGGAAGGCTGTTCCATGCATTCAACACCTCCTCAATGACGTATTATTCACCCACATCACATGTTTATTCAAGGGGGGGGGGGTTTCAGCCCTTAAGGTCAGTGCTGGACATCTTCAGTCTCCAGAGCATCTTCACAGCTGGTTAGGTTTTGGATATTCCTCTGATCTTGATGTTCACGCTCCGTGCCGTAGTCATCTAGTTGGTATCAAGCAGTATCGTTCCGAGTAATACCCCATTTCGTGCCGGTCCTTCCCACCGCATTTTTGACAGATACTCGCTAGATATGTTGGTGTCCGCGTTGTAACCGTGGGGCTTGGATACATTGGGAAAGCTCGATGCAGACGTCTTCTCCAACGGGCCTTCCAGCTGCCGCAAACAACTCTACAGAATTGCGATGGCCGTTGGGTCAGGATCTCCCCGGATCGCGTTTTGTTTCGAAAGGGTTTTTTTTTTTGTTTTGTTTTTGTTCCTTACCGAGAATCCAATTTATGCCTTAAAATGAAGCATAAGTTAGAAAAGAACACAAAGTGAATGCATCATCATTTTGGCAGAACGTTTATTGATACAAGAGATACAAAGAAGAAGAAAGAGAGAAGCGTTCAGGGTTCATTTGTTCAAAGTGGGTCCATAAACTGGCCAAAGAACTTAAAAGCTCATCCGAAGAACCCATTCATACGGAGCGTTTAATGAACACGAACAGGAATTATAAATAATTCACTTCCATTGCACATCTTAATGTGCGATAAGACATAGAACATTATATTATATAAGATGAAATGGAATAGTGCTTTGCAACAGGGGCCGTGTGATGTTTTAATCAATCGGGGGTTCCGCACGATGCTGAGAGTGAATATACTGCTCAGAATTGCCCAGATAATATTTGTTTTACCCCAAGTGCGGAGCTAAATAAAGCTAAAACTGACCTTATACCCGACCTGTCACTCACACTAATCCTCGCATTAACTGGTTAACCATTAACACTGGACTCCAATGCCACATACGTTAAAACGGCTAAAAAATATTCTTAATAAAATATTTCTACTTAAACTTTCTCGGGATGCTTCTTCCCCATCCTGGTTATTTGCTGCCTTAGTGTCTTTTAACATCTTTAATCTATTTGCACAAGGCGGGGAGGGTGGGATACACTGGACAAATTAACACAATGTTTTTAGGGCATATAAGCAGAAATATTCCTAAAAATATCAGATTCTCTTTGTTTAATAATAAAAAAAAACAACGTAATCTCAATCATGCGGCACATAAGCTCTCCGTATGAGACGAAGGGCAGTTTGTGAGCTGGGGGTCGCTGGAAGAAACCATAAGAATTTATCAGCGAGTCAGAACACAGGGGTCTCACACACGGGGGTCTCACACACGGGGGTCTCACACAACAGTCTATTAAGGCTTGTAGAGTTTGTATTTGAGATTATTGTGTAAGATTTGGTAAATATTGTGCCAAGACCCCCCAGTTGCCACTTTCAATGTCAATCAGCATGCATTGTAGAGTCTACATGAACTGTGAGATAACACTCCAAATTCTTTGTGAATAACTTAGTAATTGTTGCTTCTTTTAAAATACAGGGAGGTTTGTTATAGTTTAAATAATAATAATAATACAACTTCATGTTTTTTGCATCAAAACACCCCATACATGTGCCAGGATTCTCTACCATATTGAGTGTAATAAGTACAGGCGTTTATTCCGAACTTGGGGAGCCGGGGGGAACATAAAACCTCAATCTGGTGCCGCGTTCGGATTCATTGATTTCCTTTCGCTGGCTTTTGGGCTGATTTCTGAAAATGAAGAAAAAAAACCCAAAGCTTAGAAAACGATGTTACTGTGTTTTATTTTTTTAAATGAAAAAAAAATGCTGTTTACGTGAATAATCAGCCAGCAGCTCAGGGGCTACAAAAGTCTGCCTGCACTATTAGCGCCTCTTTGAGGTCATACAGGTATATGACATCACCGCAGTCGCATTGTTTCAGTAGCGGGGAGCAATTCTCTATTCACACCCGCTTCATTCTGTTACAATAATCAACAGAGCTCTAGCTTTCAATGTGTTTTGCTGAAATACACTCATTATGACCAAATGTTCATGGGTTAAAAAAATGTACATAAAAAAATGTTTTGGTTCCTAAAAAAATAATAATTGTAGGTTTGTTAAAATATAAATACTCGGAGTCGAGGAATTAAAATGCTGTGAATTTAGTGGATGAGACCCCCTGCGCACATTGTCAATGTTTACATCTTAGTATAGGTGTATGAATGAAGATATTTGGCACGGAACTGACATCCAAAATGCCATTTCTTGCCTTGTTTTTAATGTAAATATTTCTGATCCGAGTTCTTGAAGCTTATGAGAGGTTTTCTGAGATATGAAGGTCCCGTTCTCCTTCTCTGAAATCAGAAGAGTATTTTTCAAAGACACATTATTGCTGTAAAATGCCCGCTTTTGAAATACTCCACGTCCGGGGTTCTCGTTTTGTTCGGATCGCGTGTTTGTGAGGAGTACTCGCAGGCTGCTGCATTGTTCGCTTGTTCAGAAATAATAACAGTTTTTGCATTTGAATGAAGATAAAAGGCAATCAGACGCTGTACAATCAGACCGCGGCCCCCTCCCCCCCAGCCAACCGCAGCTCGGCAATCCGCCAATTGCGATATTATATCAAAAAAATACCAGTTACTTTGTTCCAAATCAACTTTAATTTAATATCTCGGGATAAAAGAGCGTACCGACTGCAAAAAATCTATCTCTGTACGGAGAGCTTCGTGGGCGTCCTCCAGATCCTCCTCCTTATACGATTCCAGCTCCTTTTTCAACCTGTGGACAAGCAGATACTTGGTCATGTTATAGTGACGTAGACAGTGACGGGGGCTGTGGGGGGCTTAAAGAGGTGCTGAATTAATTGATAACCTAAAGCTTGTGTTTTTTATTAATCAGCGGAATTTATTTTTTTGGAGATATTTGAAAGTATCTTACCTCTGGGAAGAGAAACGGGCGACTAGACGGGGGCCGCCGGGGGCCGATCTACCTGCAGGTTCTGGGGTTTTCCACTAATGAGTTTTACGATGAGTTCAGCTGCGCATGAATCCCACTAAAGCTAGCAGGGACTCGGCTGATTGAACTCAGACAGGACTCTGACGAAAAGAGCTTTAAATTTGAGTTTATCCCCCCAACTGCACAGAGTTTTAGTTACTTTTCTCACTCCGAGAGCTTCTGTAGTGCGATCAGAGTAAATACGAATTTCTACCGAGAATAATGAGGCTTAATTACCGCCTCGGCGCCCCAACCCTGCCATCTGCATTATCATCCCTTCTAACCCATTCTGATAATATTATACGCGTAACCCGCCTGCTCGTTAGCACCGTCCCCCATACGGACGATGAAACCCCACAGCTCCAGCCTTTCCTTCCTTAAGGCCAAATAGCATATTACGGATGCAAAAAAAAAAAAAACTATTCAGACGGGCACGGAAAAAAAATCTAAAAACTGTCCTAAAAGGCAGAATGTCTGCAAAAGCATCCAATACGGGGCGAGAAAATCAACAAGCAGATTGTTATTATAGAAACTCATTTGGCATGAAATATATTGCCGGGAAGATGGATATCTTCCGCTTATAAAACTTAACATAAAATTAAATTGCAAATATTTCTCAAATCCAGTAGAAGTGGCGGCCGGAGGCAATGCGGCAGGAATAGAACACATCGGTTCAGCTCTGCTGGGTGTGTTGCCTGCGATGATTTATATATATTTACTTATAAAGGGGAAAAGCTCCGTTTTGCCTCTCTATGACTTTAATAAAGGTGGTTTTGTTTGTTTATTCCGCACGCCGAGCAAATCGGAACGTCCAATCGGATCTTTAAATTCTGCAAAACAGATTGTCCTGCAATCCCCCAACTCCAAGGTGCACTCGGACGCGTGAAAATACATCGGTGGCAAGAGGCAGCCGGTGGCATCGCTTTTCAACACCCCCCCCCGCCCCCCACTCCCGGAGCACAGGGGATTTAAATGGTTAAAACGCTACATTTTCAGTCCAAAAAAAGGTTTATTTTTCTTCCGCCCCAAGGTCATTCATACAGTGCGGGCGAAAACGTTACCCAAATCTGAGACTTCATTTGAAAAACACCCAGCTTGATGAAAAGCTTTAAACAAATAAAATAAATAATAAAAATAAAATTATTACTAAAAAAATTAAATTAAATGTAGCACAAAAGGAGGGAAAAAAGTCAATTTTGTTTTGCTGGCTCTGAAACGTGAAATGTATTTCTTCTGCTTCTAATCAAGTAAGACATTTCCCCAGCCGAGACATCGTTTATAACGAGCTGATGTGAAAATGTTTTTCAAACTGCGGTATTTAATTTCCCCAAATTGCACGAGGGGCGAGCGGGAGCCGTATATATATATTTTATGAAAACAGATGCAGGATTCCCATTGTCCAAAATCAAATAAAATTACGTGAATTATGATACTTAATTGCCGCAAAACACAGGCCGTTAGCGGATGTCGAAAATGGGAATAAACAGATTTGATTAACTTTTTTGTAGCGTCAAAAGAACATTTTACAGAGATTCCGTTTGGGGGCCGACCTGTTTATAGGGCAAGAGGCTGGTTGGAACAGATTGTAAACTCTTCTGCCCTTAAGCCTCGATCTTACTAGTAGCTGATAAATTACCAATTCTTTGTTTTTAAAAATAAATGTAATTGGATTTGCCATTTTTTTCTCGCATTCAGTCACTTTTTATATATAATTTGGGGGGGTTAATAAAATGAATGAATTTATAGGATTGCAGGGGTCCTGGGGTTCTTTTCGATGGATTTACGTGTGTTACGGGCACTCACTGGGGGGGGTACTTGCTGTTATAAGCTACAACTATATGTCTGCTCACTGTCATTAACGGCTGGAGAAACCACACCATATAAAATCATGAAATATTTCTTTTAGGGGTTGTTATGCAGACCCCCGGCCCCTCTGTAGTTTCTATTCTCACCTTGAATATTCTGCGTCTGATTGAGGCTTTTGGCTTATATTGAACTTTTCGTCTTCTAATTGTTTTGTTATAGCGATGGAGTCAGATAATTTATCTTCCATATCTGGAAATGATGTGCATTTATTGATAAAAATAATACTAAAACATTATTATTATTATTAATAATAAAATATTAATACTACTAATAATAATATCAAACACACTTCGTGTGGGGTATACACAGGTGGGGGTCTGATGGGCAACTGGAGAGCCAGGAAGGGAAAGTGGGAGTGGCTTCACATTAGTCCCATTTATTGATAACCATATATGGTATTTTTCTTCTCGCACTATGCCCCACCCACTAATATAGAAAAAAACAAACAAGGCTTTTGGGCCCTAGGGGCCCCTGTTATATAGCTCCAGCTGCAGGTGTGTAAATATGTCAGTATATCGTTCTGCCTGGTGGTCTCCCGCATCCTCCTCTAATCTAATAACACTTTGCTCAGCACCTTTCAGGTGGAGCTCCAGTTCCGCCAGCTCCATTTTGGCCGCATTCCTCTGCTGAAGCAATGCCGTAAAGTGAACATTTTCACCTCTTAAGGATTCGATTTCTGCAGAAAACAAAGAATTATGAGGTTTGTGGATTCGTCAACCAAGAGCTGCTGCCAGATTTACCTGCGTAATATCTGACAGGAGGTTCTCTCCGTTGCCCCACCCTTACAAAGTTTGCCTGAACCAATCAAAAACAATCAGCAACTTAACAAAAAAGGAGAGATAAATTAATAAGAAAGGGAAGTTAAGACAGCCGCTCAAATAGTATATACATGGGGGGTTCTAATACATATACTGTATATTGCTTGTTGCTTGTATACAATGTAGCATGTAGGATTGGGCAATGGGTGCCTTTTAGGGATTTGTGTAACTGAGTGGGGTATTTAGAAGAATAATGGGGTTTTTTTCCCCCGTTTAATTTATAAAGCCGTTTCCTGCTGTTTCTATACACATTATCGGGGCTTTTAGGGCTGTAGAACCCTGCGATACCCTCATACCGAGCAAACATTCTGACCTCCTAGAAAAGAGGGGCATCAGGGGAAGAGAGAGGGGCATCAGGGGAGGAGAGAGAGGCATCAGGGGGAGGAAGAAGGGGCACTGGCATTTCGAAGAGGGACTGACAAAACTAAGCAGGGACACTTGGGAGGTATGCTGCTAATGATTTGGTGCAGTTTTAGGGTTGAGCACACATAAGGTGAGCCCCCGGTCCTCTGGTCACTGCAGTATTGGATACTGGGCAGGACCCCCTAATGCGGTAAAATGACAGGCTTTCGATATAATATTAATCTCATCAGAGAAACTCTTTATGTGGTGAGTATCTATAATTCATATGACATCATCAATAAACACGTCTGCCCCATCCTGTCTCATCAGCCTTCTCTCTCTGGGTTTTTGTCGGATGAAAAGGAGCGGACTTTGGAAGTGGACACGTCTCTCCCTGTACTAACTACTAATTTAATGATGTGAACAGCATGGAGAGTATAAGAGACATAGATTTTTTAAAGTAATAAATGTGCCAAAAACTGCATTTTCTATAGAATCGGCTTTTAAAAATGTATTGACTGGATAAAAAATGTTTAATTAAATGTTTAAACCCTTCATAAACAGAATTGTGCGTCACAAGAGCATCAGGTATTAACATGTCAACGGTCCGCTTTTTTAATGGTACTCCCGCTCAAAAATCAGGCGACGCTCAGAGCCATGAAATCTCTATTTGAGGGTCGGCTCTGTTGAATACAATAATTGTAGGTGGTAGATACCTTAGAGAGGGTGGTAGATTAGTGGAACAGCCTCCCAGGAGAAGTGGTAGAGGGTAATACAGTGAGGGTATTAAACATGCATGGGATAGACATACGGCTCCTGAATCTAAGATGAGACCAACGACTGATTAAGGTTTGAGTCTTTACAGCAGGAGAAACAGGGAGACTAGATGAGGGCCGCTGGGGCCGATTTGCTGACAGGGAATAGGTTTCTATGAGGAAGGTCAGTCCCACTCCAATCGCCAGAGACGCAGAAAGACCTGCTAATGATGGTCACTCTTTGTCAGGTTTTAGGTTAGAATCTCACGAACTTCTTGTCTGAATGAAGGTAAAACATTTCATTTCATAGTTTGGGCTAAAAAAGCAAATATCCCTCCAGCTCCTAACGCTCTGCCTTTCAATATCGCCAATAATTGTCCTAAATTAATATTTAAAAGGTCTAGCTGGGGAAGCGCATTAGTGGGAACCCTGCGGGGAGGTGGTTTAAAAGCATTCTCTGAACAGACCTCAGAACTTAATTCAGTAAAGAGGATGATTCAATTAGCGCCGACCAACGCGGCTTTTAAATGATCCGCACACTTAATTCTTTTATTTCAATAAGGAAATGGATACAGTCCGACTGGGCCAGGAGATGATGGAGTCTTTAGTCAAAGCTGCTACATTTTATTGGGCCAACATAGCAAAGGATGTAATGTTGCGTAAGTTTTCAGGACCTCAGAGGTCTCGTCTTCAAATGGAATTAAGACTCCATTATGGTTAGTGCACTAATGGGATAGACAGACTCTCTAAAATGGTTTGCGGCCTTAATAAAACATACCAAGAATAAGAAATATGATAATAAGTGACGCTGATGGGAACCTCTGAAGTCTTTCGTATCAGCGTTTTAAGATGAAATGGTCCAAGAGTGACAATTTTGTAGCTTTTATTGGATGCCACCTCAGCTCCTGGCTGGGAGGGATGGGAGTTGCTGAGCAGATGCTTGGCCCGTGTACCTTTATTGAGTGTTTCCTCCTCTTCCCGGAGCAGCCGGGTCTCGGCCTGGATCCGCTCCCTGACCAGGACTCCTCTGTCACTCGTCAGCCCGTATTCGTTGTTAAAACGGACGACTTCCGTAAGGAAATTCTCCTCTTCCTCCTCGATTTCTTTCTTCAGCTGATCCTAAAAAACGATGAGAAATGCTATCAGTTTTTTAAGATTTGTGTCGATTTGCAGGGTCTTCAGAATATGCCGGTTGAGGTCTTTCCTCCTTCTTTCTGCCGCGAATGCAGGGGCGCACTAAGGCGAGTGCACCGGACCCGGGCGAGCGAGGCGCCCGCCGGCGTCACATAGCGCGAGTTACATGACCCCGCCGGTGTAAGGCCGCAGCAGTGAGGCAAATGCGCCCTTCAGACAGGCCTTCTAATTATTAAAGGGTTAATAACGCATAGTTTTATCTATTATTTAGAATATTATCATTCATTATCTTAAATGCCTCGGTCATGGCTTTGGTGGAAATATAAATCAGAATAATAAACGTCGTAAGGTTTTTCCGCCCCGGCCGGGATTCAGGCGCTCTTTTAGTTACTGAGCAGACGCGACACACAAGGGCCGAGCGGCGGTCCCGATCCTCCGTCAGCAGAGCGTCCTTCTGCGATCCCAGGATTTCCCGCCGTTTCTCCAGGAGAATTCGTTCAAACCGTTTTTCAGACAGGAGATTTACCTTAAATGCAAATACGGGCAGAAGTGAGATATTCTGATCAACGACCCAAATTAGGGCATTTTATAATAAAAATGATATCGTCCTGCGAGACAAACGATACAAAAAATATCGTCTCGTCCCGGTGAGGGGTATCAGCGTTCAGTGCGCGTTATGTCTCTGTACCTCTGGCAGGGGCAGGCTGGGCCAAAACTACCGTCTCATGGGGGCAGGAGGACAGTGGGTTCACGTAAAGAGATCGTCTGTAATCCCGCAGCGATAACACGAGTGATTATAGAGTGAGAATGTAAATGTGAGTTAGAGTGAGTGTGTGTGGTGTGAGTGTGTAAGTGAGTGTGTTAGTGCCAAAGCAGTTACCAGCGTGGGGGAACAATGGGCCCGAAGGGGCACTCGGCTTTTATCTGCCCCCTTAGGCCACGATGTCTGATTAATTTAAAAGACCGAGCTTTAGGCTCGGGGCAGAAATACATCACGGGGTAATAAATGGGGGAGATTTTCCTCGTTATTCGGGAGAGACATGGCGCAGGGGCTTCTCATTGGAATAAAAGCTTCGGCCTGTCCGCAAAGATCACTCCCATCACTTCAGCCAAAGGGACAAAGCTGGTTTACAGTACCTTGGTTTCAAGGACCGCTTGAGCTTCTTTAAGGTTCTCCGTAACGTCGTTTATCCTCCTCTGGCAGAGCTTAGTTTCTGATTTCACTTTAAAGAAAATGAAAATACATTTTACAGAATTTCAGGATATTCGGGCAACCATTTTTACAGAAAATTAACCCCTCACGCTAGGGTTGTGTTACAGGTGTGTGTGGGGGGGTGCTGGGGTATTTGGGGGGTTGTGTTACAGGTGAGGGGATGTGCTGGGGTATTTGGAGGGTTGCGTTACAGGCATGGGGGGATGTGCTGGGCTGTGGGGTACGATGTGTTACCCTCTTGGATCAGCCGCCTTTGCTCCTGGGCCTGTCGCTCTGTGAGCAAAATGTGCTGGAAGAGAGAGTCCAGACTCATAGCACCTTCTGGACTACTGCAATCAAACCAGTGCTCTTCACTGCCACTCACTGCACCTCCACTGCCACTCACTGCTCCCCACTGCCACTCACTGCTCCCCACAACCACTCACTGCTACACACTGCCACGCACTGCACCTCCACTGCCACTCACTGCTCCCCACAACCACTCACTGCTACACACTGCCACTCACTGCTCCCCACAACCACTCACTGCACCTCCACTGCCACTCACTGCTTCCCACTGCCACTTACTGCTCCCCACTGCCACTCACTGCTCCCCACTGCCACTCACTGCTCCCCACAACCACTCACTGCACCTCCACTGCCACTCACTGCTTCCCACTGCCATTTACTGCTCCCCACTGCCACTCACTGCTCCCCACAACCACTCACTGCAACCCACGGCCACTCACTGATCTCCACTGCCACTCACTGCTCCCCACTACCACTCACTACTATCCACAGACTCCCACAGGCACCCTGTTACGGCTTCCACAGCTGATCGGTATCCAGCCGCTATAACTCAGCACACAAGGCCTGGTCACCGTGACAACCCTGAAACCCTGAGGTCAGACCATTGGACCCGATGGGGGGGATTATACCGGAGACACGATAAACCTGACACGAGAATTTTTTACATTTTGTATAAACTTTTTAAATTTTGCATACATTTTATGGAATAATTTTTTGTTTTAATTGTCATTAATCACATTTTAAGATATATGTGGTTCAAGTATCTCGTTTTGAGTAAGGACCTTATAACATAATTTAGTAATTGGGCCCCGCGTCATGCGCTGAATATTCCGCGTGGCCCCCGTGGACAGCTCCCGGCTGTCTCTTTGATTTAATGGCCTCTTGCTGTGACTCGGATTCATGGCTCTCAGACATTTTATTGACTCTCCCATTAAACGCTGAGCAATTTATTTCACATTCTCCACCTCTCAGACTAAAGGAATGGATTGATTTTGTGGGCCGTTACTGACCGTGAGAACACCGGCGCTTTATAATCCTGCGCTAAATGGGCCAGGTTTTTTAATGTAGTTATGGATGCGCGGATACATGCGCCCGCATCATTACCCATATGGATTTGCAGAGAAGATGTACAGCGACGTCGATGCATATCGTATATAATATATAAATATGTACGCGGGCGTCTCGCCCGCTTCCGTGGACTTTAAGTCGCTTTTGGACGTCGCTCTGTGTCGCACAGCTTATGCTCCCCGCTCGCTCTCTGGGGTCCCACGTGCAGAATGTGATGGCGCTTTATAAAACAATAAATAATAAAAAATAAATAAGGCTCTCTCTCTACGCCTAAGATTACAAAGTGATAGTCAGAGACAGACTTACCGGCACGTTAAAGCCCTGCATCCGACAGGAAAAAAATGGGTGATTCCATCTCTTGGCTACATTGTAACATACAGAACATACACTAAGTGGTGAGCTCTCTGCCACATCGCTCTGTTATTGAAGTCAATAAAGTTTTACTTATTTGAATTTTCGCTCCTTTCTCATAAAGCTGAACTAGAAGGCAACGATTTACTAAAACCGGCACAGAATAATTCTCATTTTTTGTTAAAAAAACTATGGATTTGTTTGGAACCTGTAAGATGATGCGGTTTTAAGCCAGAGAAGCGAAGGTTACATCTTAAAAAGGAGATGGAATCGTTTGATAGAATGTAGATCAAAAGAATGAAAATAATTGGATTTGGCTACTTACGCTTTTCCATTTATTTTTTTATTAGAGTGCAGAGTTTATCGTCTATGATAACGGGGCGTTAAGTAACGACGTGAGATCCCAGCTCCAAAGTCTCCTCGTGAAATGCATCTTAATTGATTCAGATAAAGATCATTCTGTGATTTTGAGGCCGAAATAACTCTGTACGTCTGCAGCGCAATATTCAGAAAATGTAGTGTTTTAATTTTCAGATTCCAAAAATGACAAAAAATCATTCCGATTTGGCTATTCTTCCTATTTTTCTTTGAAGACATGAGCCATGCATGTTACATCATCAAACATGTGGCTCCCAAACATCCATGACACATCGTTACCTAGATTCAGCTTTGGTGACATCATAACGCAACTCGTGAGGTTAAAACAGTTGCAACTTTTCTGGGAATATCTGCATTTAGCATTTTTTATATTTATTTATTTGTAGCCATTCCAAACATAAACATAAACAAGAAAACATCAAGAGATGAAGTCACCAAGTGCTGTGTCTCCCTTTCTCTTTCTGCCTGAAAATTCATTTTCTGCTAAAAATCCATTTTTCTTGCCCTTAGAATTGATTTTTTTTTGATCCTTACAAGAGACAATAAGGAATAACGCTGTCTTCCTGATCGCCACCACTAGAGGGCGATCTCTGACAGCCGTTAAATTACATGCGCAGGAAGCAGCAGGGGGGGTGAAATGGTTAATTAGGGCAAATGAATGAATTGTATCTTTTATATCACAATCTGTGGGCTCGCGAGATGTTTATGGCTAAAAGTGCGAATACGCATTGTGTGGCCTTAAGGACAAGCCGCCATCTTTCTTTTCACAGACATTGTCGGGTATGGAAATGTTTACTCGTATACCTGTGGGTCTCGTGATGGACCTCGGGCTACGGGCTACACCGACTAGTGGATCCCTGAGCCAAAAGCAAATTTTCGGGGGCCTGCCCCCACCCACCAATCTAATTTTACCCCAGTCTCAGGGTGAATGGGCAGATTCTCAGGGTTTTACCCCGGTCTCAGGGTGAATGGGCAGATTCTCAGGGTTTTACCCCGGTCTCAGGGTGAATGGGCAGATTCTCAGGGTTTTACCCCGGTCTCAGGGTGAATGGGCAGATTCTCAGGGTTTTTACCCCGGTCTCAGGGTGAAAGGGCAGATTCTCAGGGTTTTTACCCCGGTCTCAGGGTGAATGGGCAGATTCTCAGGGTTTTACACCCGGTCTCAGGGTGAATGGGCAGATTCTCAGGGTTTTACCCGGGTCTCAGGGTGAATGGGCAGATTCTCAGGGTTTTTACCCCGGTCTCAGGGTGAATGGGCAGATTCTCAGGGTTTTTACCCCGGTCTCAGGGTGAATGGGCAGATTCTCAGGGTTTTACCCCGGTCTCAGGGTGAATGATTTAATGATATATGAGCATCCTGATTGGTTCTTTCCTCCCTGCACACCCTTTGTAAAATGATTAAGTTATTATTATAAAGTTCAGCTACTTACATGTGATTAGAAAGCAGGTTTTCTTCGGTACTTAATATATTAAGATTTTTTTAAAATATTTAATTAAATTAAAATAATAAATGGAAAAAACATCAAAATATAGAGTGTCTCTGCTCCTGACATTCTCACAAGAACCTCTTTAAAAAATAGAATAGAAAATTAGAGTGTCTCTCTACGGCAAAGCCCCGCCTCTAACCACACCCCTAAAGCAGAATGCCAATTTTTGGCCGTTCGAAATGTCGGAAGTGATGGATCCACGCGGGGAAAAGCAACTCCTCAACCATCAAGATAAACGAGACAATAAAGAACGTTTAGAGACGTTTCCCATCTGCAAATTTAATTAAAGAAAAAACCTGCGGTCTAATAATTTTGATGGAAAAAATAGTTTGTTTTTTATTACAATTATTTTAATTACAAACCAAGAGGGGTTTAGTGATAATCATTCTGACAGATTTATCACCCACAATAAAATTTGCCCTTTCAGATGAAATCCCATAAAAAACAGCGGCAATTAGTTTAGCGGTGAATGAGAAGCGGGTGAATGAGAAGCGGGAGAATGAGAAGCAGGTGAATGAGAAGCCGCTGGAATTTACTGTTTCCTTTTGATCCCAATTTGTCGACGAGGTGATGGATTTACTGAAAATCAGGAGGTCGAGGAGGTAACATCCGGTTACTTAGCAAATTCGATCAGTTTTCTTGTTTCCAGGACAGTTTTTCACGTGCCGCCATCATCCAAACCAGCCCATCCCATTAAAAAAATTTCAGCTCCTTTTGATATTCCCAGTTTGAGCTATCCAATACTCTCGCACCCCAATTTCCTGATGCCCCTCTTTTCTCCCCTAATGCCCCCTTTCCTCCCCTGATTACCCTTTTTCCTCCCATGATGCTCCTCTCTACTCCACTGATGCTCCTCTTTACTCTCCAGATGCTTTCCTCCCCTGTAGCCCTCTTTCTTCCCCCGATGCCCTTCTCTCCTCCCCTGTGGCCCCCTCCACAGCTCAATGGGCTGGTGGGCGCGTTGCTGCTAGGTCAGCTCAAGCTCCCCCCTCGTCTTCTAGCGCCTAGGGTCCTACATTTCAGCAAAACGCTCTTGAGACAACAAGCTTCCCTGTTCCCTCTGAGGTGAAACATTCAGGACTGAAAGAGTTAATAAGGGGCTCCTTCTAACACACCGCTCCCTGCAATTTCCATCCATCCATCCATGTAGCTCGGCGCAGCCCCGTACCATGGATTCCTCATACAGAGTGTTTGTTTAACTGTTTCCGCGCTTGGACGTTCATCTCAATACAACCAACCCCCCCCCCCGGAGAGGACGAGCCGATTGGCTGATGATATTAAGGATTTGTTTTTTTGGTTAATTAATGCAGATTCTAACACATTCTGTAGCGCTGTAAAAAAAAAACCAGCAAATCAGCAGCGGCTGAAAGGTCTCTGGGGCTCTGCCCGCCGTCACGATGCGCTCTCTTCCACGGCCCCTCCGGGAATACGGTTACCGCCGAAGGTCTCTTTCCAACCGGCTCCGTCTCCTTATTAAGCTGCTTTTCCCAGACTCAGCGATTTTATGGCCAATTACAATTTATTTCGACCAACAGGAATGCTGTGAAAACGGGCAGCAAGTTTACGAACAGAAACAGAATTCTAACGCGGAACGTTTTATACACACGGAACGCGCTCTGCATCTTGGCGGAACTTAAGACGAACTGTTATATGAACTGAGAGGGTGGCAGATAAGTGGAACAGCCTCCCAGCAGAGGTGGTAGAGGGTAATACAGTGAGGGTATTAAACATGCATGGGATAGACATCCGGCTCCTGAATCTAAGATGAGACCAACGACTGATTAAGGTTTGAGTCGTTACAGCAGGAGAAACTGGCGACTAGACGGGGGCCGCCGGGGGACGATCTGCCAGCAGGGTCTGGGTTTTTTCTCCCAGTACTTTATTTGCACCCATAAGATAAAAGCACGTGATGGTGTGCAGTGGCTACCAAGTGGTGGACGGTGAAGTCGGCTGAGAGTGATGATGGGGTAAAAACTGCGGGTTTCACACAAATGATTTTTTTTCTTGTTTTTTTTTTCACATTTTGTTGATAAATCTCCGGCTGAGAGGTGCCCCCCCCGGTCTCGCTTTCGCCCCCTTTTATGATTCCCGTTATTAATGGACGCGTCGGCCGTAAGATATGCGGCGGGGCGAGAGGAGATCGTTCCCTCCGCGGCCGGATAATGCGACGTGGCGGCTCGGCGGCTCTCGGGTTCTGTCTCGGCTCAGAGGCATAAAAGAGACACTTGTTGGGATTTCTTGCGCTCTCTTATTAGAGTCATAAATCTCCCGCCGTGTAGCCGGAGAGACTTTCCACTTCTTTCAACGGGCGAGGAAATGACTTTACAGACCAAACATGGATCCCTCCGGACGCTCGCGACAAAAGCTCCAAGATAAATGGACAGGGCGCCCGGCTGCTGCGCCTTAACCCCTTCACGCCCCGGCGATTCATTCCCCGCCGCGGGTTTAACCCTTGTTTGTGGGTTGGGATTGGAGGGTGGGAGAGGCACCAGTTCCTCATTACCTCCAGACATGGAAACATTTGGCACCCCCTGCTACAGATAAGGGGCCACATTGGCCCCCGCAGAGGGTCATCCCAGTCACGTGTCCTGTGGGGGTCACTCAGCTCTGCGCAGGGTCAGTTCCTTTGACCTGCATGGTGGTCTTATTGGGGTTATCACGGTTTCTACAATTAGGGTCCGGACGGCTGTGGGGGGCGTCTGCGGTTATTATTGAGAGGCTCTCGCGAAGCTGCGGTTATTGTTGCCTGTAAAGGCCAGACAGCGAGATCTGACATTAATACCCCCCCCCCGATTATACAACAACTGCACCGAGTGTCACCTGCCAGGAATCCGACTGTCAGCTCAACTGCACAAAGAGACAGCAGATCGGCCCCCGGCGGCCCCCATCTAGTCGCCCGTTTCTCCTGCTGTAAAGACTCAAACCTTAATCAGTCGTTGGTCTCGTCTTAGATTCAGGAGCCGTATGTCTATCCCATGCATGTTTAATACCCTCGCTGTATTACCCTCTACCACTTCTCCTGGGAGGCTCTTCCACGTATCTACCACCCTCTCTCTAAAGAACATCTCTCTCCTATTTCTCTATAACAGAGACGGTCGGGTCAGAATGTCCAGAAAGTCTCTGCGGGTTTTATTGTTATCTGGTGGCTTCTCTACGGCGAGACCCTGACCTTCACCATCTGGTTCCCGCGGACCCTCTGGAGAAATAGAGGCGACAAATAAGTTTCATGGGCGAAAAATACAGTCACTCCCCCTCTTTTGTTTTGCCCAAAATCTTGTATTATGTCCCCGGTTCTGTGAGGGAAGCAGATTATTCCGTCTCCGTTTGTCTCAATCTGTCGTCTCTTTATTTACCCCGAAACGGCCTCCACAATCCAACCAATAATATCAAATTAAATAAAGACCTCCGAGGAACATTAAAATAAACGGAATTAGCGAAACCATCTGGAGATCTGGAAGCCTCCTGCTCGGCGAAAGCCGCGTTCTTACGGATTTCTCTTCTAGCCGTCAAAAAAATGGGGGAGAAAAATTGGAATTGATGAAATTGCGCGCATGTTCTGCGTATAAAACGACGTCTCTCTGTGACTCCCGCGTAACGCCCGACGCTCATCGAGACGCAAGCTGCCGGCAGCGATCATTTATAGAAAGAGATACTTATTACTCATCAATCGGGTTATTTATATTCAAAAAAATCTAAATAATCTCAATTATAAGCAAATGCAATAAATAATATTAATAATTCTATTTTAAATTCATAGAAAAATGAATGCAGGGGCCGGATAAGCGGCTTAATACCCCGTTACCCCGTTACATGGCACCAGGTTTGTTGCGGGGTCCGGGGGTGTCCACGTCAATACTATATTCGAATTATCGCGACATTCCGACAGCAAATAAAAGTATCTTTCAGAATGACTTTAAATCGACTTCCTGTAACGAGATTTTAGGTTTCTATGTTAAAAAATCACATAAAAAATCTTTTTTTTCTACTTTACCCAGTTTTATTTAATGCTTTCTGGCCCCTGTTTAACACTTTGTGTTCCAGAGGAGGTTAGAATCTGTAACAGTCAGGGTTAAATGACCATGAAATCCCGTTGTACAGCGCTGTGGAATATGATGGCGCTATACTATATAAAGAAATAAATACCTAAAACCCCGACAGGGGGCACCGCGTCTCCGGCTTCGGGGGTTAGCAGCAGACGAAGAGTTATTACCTGCACAGCGGGGGCCGGGTTCATATGTTTTAGAAATAAAGGACTCGGCTCATTACTGTCACTTATTAATTTATATAGCGCCATCATATTCTGCAGCGCTGTACAACGGGGTAAACAGGGCAGAACAAGCAGCGCATCAAGTAACAACATGGAAAGAAAAGGTAAGGAGGGCCCTGCTCACTCGTCTTAGATTCAGGAGCCGTATGTCTATCCCATGCATGTTAATCCCCTCACTGTATTACCCTCTACCTCCTCTGCTGGGAGACTGCTCCACTTATCTACCACCCTCTCAGTAAAGTAAAACTTCCTTCTATTTCATCTCTGACCCTCTAGTTACAGCGCGCATTTTTGTGTAAACGGGCAGACAGCGAGCCAATTACCGAGACTCTGTTGGGTAACAAATTGGTTAATGCGATAAGAGGGCTTCTGAAGAATTCAGAGTTTGAATCTAAAAATGAAAGGGCAAAAGTACCTCCCGAGGAGAGCCGAGGAGGGCCGAGGGGGCCGAGGAGGGCACATTAACCGGCTACTAATCACGCGTGTCTGTTCTGTACAACATAACTATGAGGAGAACAGATCTGGTCGCCGGCCAGCGCCATCTGCCCAGCCGGGGTAACATATGTTTCTTTGTTTACTTAAGAACAATTGTAAATTGATACATTGTGTCTGCCCGGCCCCGAGCGGCGCATGTGCATGGAAATGCCAACATCTAGGTACAGCGGCTGCACGCCCGTGGGCATTAACCTGTTAAATCCGTCAAGGCTTATTTTATTGGCTTAAAACAGAGTTTGCATAATGAATGAAAAACATGTAAAAACATTGTACAGCGCCGTGGCGTACGCCGGTGCTATAAATCCAAAAATAATTATTATAATCTTTGTGAAATTGGTGAAATAAAATCATTAAAATTCCTCTGGGGTTCGCGGTTGGAAGCGGATACATTTCTTTTATTTGAGGAAACGTGTGATTTCCCCGCGCCGTGGCTTTAAGGACCCCAACGCGTACGTCCCGCTAACATATATTTTATTCGTCTAACCGGCTGTTATTTCTTCTAGAAATATCTCCCTTACGCCACACTTGGGGAATAAACCTGTTCGGAGAGAAAGGTAACGCGGCGTTATTTACGCGGCCCTCGCGAGGAAAGAAAAACGGGCTTCGTATTATTCACGAGACAATAAAAATCGTCTACGATGATTTTAATAACTCCCCCGCCGGGCATTACCTTCCCCGTGTATTTAACATAATAATATAATATTTCCCCGGGGGCGCCGCACCTGACCGGGTATATTGTTTATTATCGGAGTGATTAATTCTTTGGAATTTGTACCGGGAATAGGAGGAGTGGGGGGCAGATAATGTGATCAAACTGCCCTTAGAAAAAAAAGTTACATATCAAGTGGGGTAAAAGTGTACGTTGAAGGATGGCAAGAGGGGCAGAGAGGCTGGGATGGCACCACGGGGGTGCAACGATTTTATGAGGAGGGAGGTACCAGAAGCTTTGTTCATTTGACTTGCAATGCCTCGTATGGCCACCAGGGTGTGTGGCAGCAGCAGTGAGGCCATGACAGGATCCTTTCTCCGCTTCTTCTATAAGTTCTGTGGAGCATGTATTATATCATCACAGAGTTTGTGTCCAGGCTCGGTGTGGCGGGATGTTTGCCCCTTGCCCCCGGGATAAAGGTTCTCACCCTTGACTTAGAAACAATCAGCATCAGTCGGATACTCCACATGGGTCTACACGTCCTGATATTTCAAAAAGAATAATGCACCCTTCCAGACCTCTTACCCCTCGCTATACGTTGGCATTGGGTGGTCTGCTGGAGGCTTCCTCTGAATACAATAAAGTCATTCAAAATGCAGGAAACGTATAATTCCTAAATATCTACTAATTCATGTCCCAGACACTCAGGGCGCAGCAGTACCCTTCACAGCCTTTACACTGTTGGTGCGCCTGTGGGACCCTCTATGTCTATTATTGTTTGCTGAGCTTGTGTGGGACCCTCCAGGTGCCGCACCCCATCACAATCTTTCCTGTACCTGTTGGAGCAGACTGCTGTGCCTTTGTGGTGTCCCCTAGGTGCAGTACCCTACCTGACCATTCCTGTACCTGGTGGCGCTGTTGGCTAAAGCTCTATGAGGCAATCTAGGTACAGTACCCTACCTGACCATTCCTCTACCTGGTGGCGCTGTTGGCTGAGGCTCTGTGAGGACCTTTGGATGCAGTACCCTTCCTGACCATTGTTGTACCTGGCGACGCCGTTGGCTAAAGCTCTATGAGGCAATCTAGGCAGTCTGTGAGGACCTCTATGTGCAGTACCCTACCTGGCCATTGGGGTACCCAGTGGCGCTGTTTGCTAAGGCTCTGTGAGGACCTCTAGGTGCAGTACCCTTCCTGACCATTCCAGCAACTGGTGGCGCTGCTGCCTTTCTGTCGTTTTATCAGGGAGATTCCAATGAATAGGCATCTATTTTATTATTAATATTATTATTTATTCATTTATATAGCGCCATCACATTCCGCAGCGCGGTACAATGGGAATCAGCCCACATATGGGTGACATCGTTTACCTTTGTTTAAGAGAATAACGAATTCCCCAACATGCGCCAGATTCTGTGCCTGCTATTCGCTGCTAGCTGCTGCGAGATCATTAAACCAGATTAACTGCGTCCCCTTATATCCGGATAATTTATAAAGGCTGGGGTGGGGGCAATAAAAGAGTGTGGGGTTAAATCAAGATGCCACATACAGCGCTGGCTGCATCACACGCCTCTGTCGGCTTCTCAGCCATGCGCCAACAAAACCCGTAAGGATCTCTGATCGCGAGGCTCTGCAGTGTCACCGGCTCCTGTGAGTGACAGCGAGCGATGATAAAGGGGGCTTCCCCTGACACCCTTAGCTCGCTACCCGGGAGTTTATCCAATAAACCCCCTTTCTTCTACTAACAATGCGGGATTTAAAGATGTTGGCCGGTCACCTGTGTTCAAGCAGGGGTTTCGTTTATGGTTCACCAGCCTGAAACAATCTGTAACATTGTATCGTAGCAAGATATGAAACGGTTAACTCTAGAGTCCCATCCTGCTCCACATCACCCTCACTACAATCACACCATCCTCAGCCAAGCAGTCCCTCAGCAGTCTCTAATAGATTGTAAGCTCCTGGGAGCAGGCCCTGCTCCTCCTGTACCAGTCTGTCCCCTCGAGCGTTAATCTTATTGTCTATTTTAATGTTATTGTTAAATATTGTCGCTGCCCCCTATTGTAACAGCGCTACGGAGTCTGCAGGCGCTATATAAATAATTGTAACATAAAGGTTAGCTCTCTGGCCAAGTACAACTCCCATCATCCTCGGCAAGCCTCTGCCTCTCGTCCTGATAACGTCGCCATGCACTCTAAAAGCATCCGTTTTGGGGTAAAAGACCATTTCTTGAGTCTGCACGTTCTGATTGGCTTACTCCTTTTAAGGGTTAATAACCTCCCAGAATGTTTAATGTTCCTGCGCAGAATGTCACGCTTTGCCCCAGGAAGTAACCCCCGGCTCCATTTATACCCCTTCTGGGTAATTCTATCTCAGGCCTCCTTTACAAAAGGTGACCCAGAAAAAAAGGAGGAAGGAGAGTGAATGAACTCGTGATCTTATCTCCTTGGGGTAATTATCGGAGCATGTTCGGGAGCAGATGGGGGGTTGTGACTCACACACTGGGTATTAGGGGCAGATTTCACTCCTCGGGGGGCTACTCCCAGTTCCTTGAGAACCTTGAAGGTGCCGATTGGGCTGTTTTGGGGGATTCTGGCGGCTGCCGTAACAAGTCCTGGGTCACAGGGGGCAGAGGAGAAGGGTTAATGGCTGAACGCTGGCCCAGCTTGATGGGAGTGGTCAGAAGAACTATTGCCATATCAGCTATGGCATTGTTGACCCCTACGTGTCCCCCGCTCCCGGGTCAGATCTTTAAATGTCCAAGGTGAGGGGCAAAGAGACCCCCCAAAAATGTGTGAAGCTTCATCTTCTGGTCTTTATCTGGGTCAGTGCTGGAAATGCTGACTTAACGATGATAAAATTAACCTTTTAAATACATTATTCGAGTTACGTTTAGTTTCGATGACTCTCAAGGGCCCTCAAGCCCCCCCCCCCCGGCACAAAACCCAACAATAAGCCCCATTCAGGGGCAGAGAGCGGCTGGCATTGTTCTCAGATCAAACTGCAGGCTGCCGGCTCGCACGGGGCATGATTAAGCGTAGCTCAGAAGCCGTGCCAACTACCACACCTTCCCCTCCGATCCGTGCCAGGACTCGTTATTCACCCGCTGACATGGCCATAAAGCGCTGACTCCCAACACCCTGAGCCAGAACCGGGAGCGGGCGATGGATACAGGCTGCTCGCAAAACACTGCCAAGCAAACCCCAGCGAAAAAGCCCCCCAAAGCCCCACATCCAGATACTGAAGGGTTAAACTGTGGAAGGGCAGACGGCTGCACGACAGAGGGCAAGCGCTGGGAATTTGCCCCTTTAACAATCTGGGAGCAGAAGTGTCGCAAAGTATCTTCTGGTAGTTAAGAGGTTAACGGCTGCCTTTGTTCTCCTCTATATGTGAAGCTGATGAAGCTGAAGCTTTTTGCCCCTCCTGGGGTTTCTAGATTTACAGATGGGATGCCCTCTCCCCTAAAGCCCCTGCACCCCCAGGCCCCGCCCTCTTCCCAAATCCCATTCTGTTCTGCAGCAGCCTCCCCTGCCGCCTGTGCACAGACCTGCTGCCCCCAGCTGCTGCCCCCAGCTCCTGCCCCACAGAGGAGGAGGCAGCTGTTCCCCCCTTACACCCCCCAGTCTTGTGACCCCCAGCCTCCTCCCCTCCCCCCACCCCCAGCCCGGGAGAGAGGCAGATCTGCCCCAGTCGGGGTCGGTGGTGCGGCAGACAGCATCCTCTGCTCAGTGTGCGGATCGAGCTCTGCGGGAAGGAGTCCTCCCTGCGCCTGGGATTTACCCCCCTGGATCGTGCCTGTTACCCCTGGGCTCCGTGGCTGAGCGGGGCAGTTCCCCCAGTACCCCGGGTGGCAGCTGCTGCCGGTCTCCGTTCATGGATGTGAACTTGGAAGTTGTGGATTTACCCCTGGGGGCAGCTGCTGGCTGTGTGTGATAGGGAGGGGGGCAGTTAGCCGGCACGTTTCCTTCTCTCCGGGGCAGATCGTTCAGCGCAGCGCGATGTTTTATGCCACCCTGTACTTCGTGTTACCCCTGCTGGGTAAGTAGTGGGGCAAATCACTGCATGCGTGGGCTTAGTGGTACCAGGCTGTATATAGGGGTCTGTGCGGGGTATAGGGGTCTGCACTGTGTATATAGGGGTCTCTGCACTGTGTATATGGGGTCTGCACTGTGTATATAGGGGGTCTGCACTGTATATAGGGGGTCTCTGCACTGTGTATATAGGGGGTCTCTGCACTGTGTATATGGGGTCTGCACTGTATATAGGGGGTCTCTGCACTGTGTATATAGGGGGTCTCTGCACTGTGTATATAGGGGTCTCTGCGCGGACGGTATACGGGGGAATATGGAATATATATGGAGGGTATAGGAATGATCTGCATGTATTCATGTCTGGGGGCTGCTGGGGCTTCAACCCCGGACTCCGCGCTCCTTATTCACTAAAAACTAGAAGCAAAGTTGCCCGGGCTGTACCCTGGGTGTACGAGCAGTGTGCCCGGGCTGTACCCTGTGTGTACGAGCAGTGTGCCCGGGCTGTACCCTGTGTGTATGGGCAGTGTGCCCGGGCTGTACCCTGTGTGTATGGGCAGTGTGCCCGGGCTGTACCCTGTGTGTATGGGCAGTGTGCCCGGGCTGTACCCTGTGTGTATGGGCAGTGTGCCCGGGCTGTACCCTGTGTGTATGGGCAGTGTGCCCGGGCTGTACTGTATGCACCCGCGGTGTGATCGGTGCTGCGCAGATCGCTACTGTAGGGAGGACAGTTAGAGGTAATTTCGTGGGGCAGTTTTTGGGGGTAATTTTATGGAGAAGGGGGACTTTACGTTCTTCTCTTGCTTTATGGGGCAGTTGCGTTTTTCTACCCCACCCCAGGAGGTGGCAAAATATAAACCCCAGGCTATGGCAGGGTTAATGCCCCAGGAGATGCCAGTTTCTGCCCCTGTCTGTGCCTACTGAGGAGGTGCCAGATTCCAGTGCCAGGGCAGTGGGGGTTATTGCCCCAGACAGGGCATCTTTTATTTAATGCAGTCACATAATAGGTGCGGCTCTGGACACAGGGCTGGCTGTGCTTGGTGGGAATTGTAGTGCTTAGAAGTTCGGTGGCAAATAATACTAATAAGACCCTTTTTTGCCCCAGACTGTTGTTCCATTAGATAGGAGATGCCTAGAACATAAACCTTCCAAAAAACAAGCCTTTGGCTGATTTAGGATGATGGGAGTTGGAGTCCGCACCGTCTGGAAGTTTGTTGCTGAGAATAATGGGAGTTGTACTCCCAGCAGATTATAAAAGCTTTCGCTGCTCGAACCCCCAGGAATGGTTTTTAATATGAAAATATGAATTGCTGAAATCCTAAATAAAATGTCATTTTTCGGCGTGCGAGGGTCCCAGGGCGGGCTCCTCATTTATGGTTATTAACCCTTTATTTGTGAGAAGTTTTACAATTTATTAGCTAATTAACACGTCCTTTAACGAGAGCAGCAGCATGCGGCATAATACATTTCACTTGGCAAGCCAAGGGTTACTATGAGTGAAATCCCTCTTTGCCAATTAATTGGGTCGCACGCTGGAAATCATCATTTACGGAAAGATCCCCAAATCCTGTATGTTATGGGCTCCGTCAGGGGCCTGATCGCTGACCCAAACTGGTGGAAGGGAGGGATCACTCACTGGGATCGCTTACTGGGATCACTCACTGGGATCGCTTACTGGGATCACTTACTGGGATCACTCACCGGGATCACTTACTGGGATTACTCTGGTTTCCGCCCCCCCCCCATCATGAGATATTCATTTAATGTGATTTTTTTTATCCCTGATCCTCCCCAAATTCACTCCCTCCGGGGTCAGGGCCGACTCTCTGCTCTTAGAGGCCCAAGGGCGGCCCCTATAATCCATCTGATGGGTTTTGACGGGAATAAACAGGTCTCTCCCGCTTGCAGACGTCTCTCCCCTCATCGGGGGCTCCAAGTAATGGTTTTCGGGGCAAATGGGTGAGAATGGAGAGGCCGAGGAGAGAAAGTCGGGGAGCGGAGCAATAAATCAGTTTAATGGAAAGTGGGGGGGGGATTATTTGCCCGTCCAGGAGTGACAGAGCAAGAGAAAACGCTTCAGACTTCTGGGACGCAGAGCTGACAATCCGTCTCCTTAGTTCTTGGCGTCAGACGGTAACTGGTGGCTGAAAGGAGCTGCTGTTCTGGAGCTTACTGGGCCCTGGAACCAACTGGCAGATCGGCCCCCGGCGGCCCCCGTCTAGTCGCCCGTTTCTCCCGCTGTAAAGACTCAAACCTTAATCAGTCGCTGGTCTCGTCTTAGATTCAGGAGCCGTATGTCTATCCCATGCATGTTTAATACCCTAACTGTATTACCCTCTACCACTTCTGCCGGGAGGCTGTTCCGATCAGACCCCAAACATAAAGTCCCTCCCCACCCCAATAGATGAATTTTCTGCTTCCGATTCCCTTCAGGCTGCTGCTCATTCCGCTCGCACGCTGCGCCCCGTCTGGATTCTCGCTCTGAATAGTTTCAATTGATATATTTTGGCCTCGGTTACAGCTGGTGACGGCAGCCCTGGGGCGGCGGATTATCCCTGCCCCATGATACGGAGCGAGATCAAAGTCTTAACCTTCACGACCTTTCAGCAATTGGAGCGGCCATGCGTGGGGCAATAAAATCAGGGGCTTTATATCCCTAAGCTTCCTGCCCCCCCCCTCGGCAGGGTCCTGCTTGCCCCGCGGAGCAATTATTGTTATTTATTGATTTATATATCGCCATCATAGTCCGCAGCGCTGTACAATGGCTACAAACAGGGTATAACGATACGGACAGATAGAAAAGGCAAAGAGGGAGCGGCTCAAAGAGCTTACAATCTAAAATAATTTCTAGATCCATAAACCGGCACGTGTCGAAGCACGTTCGTTTTGGTGCAAAGCTTTAAAAGTGGTCTTGTCGCCATAGCAACCAATGAAATTGTCCATGAAAGAAGTTTTACTTTACTGAGATGAGTGGAACAGCCTCCCAGCAGAGGTGGTAGAGGTTAACAAGCTAAGGGAATGTAAAGAGCCGTTAATCGTTGCGATTCACTTTGGGCCGGGTTTTGCTCGCTGACTAAAGTCGCGCTCTGTGTTTTTCCTCCCCGCTGCAGACGCCTTTCTGTCCGCGGAGGTGCGGAGGTCTCCGTCCGGCGAGCGCCTGGACTGCGTCAGGGCCAACGAGCAGTGCCTGAAAGAGCAGGAATGCAGCGCCAAGTACAGGACACTCCGCCAGTGCGTGGCGGGCAAGGAGACCAACTTCAGCAAAGCGATGGGGCTGGAGGCCAAAGACGAGTGCAGGAACGCCACGGAGGCCCTCAAACAGAAAGCGCTCCACAGCTGCCGCTGCAAGCGGGGCATGAAGAAGGAGAAGAACTGCCTGCGCATCTACTGGAGCGTCTACCAGAGCCTGCAGGGTGAGTGCGGCCCCCGGGGGCCACGGCAATGGCCTGGAATAAAGTGTTAAAGGGGCCCCTTGAAATCTCCGGGAGCCAGAGTGCGGCTGCCTTGCTGGTGAAGGGTTAAAATAATCAGCTCGCACGGCGCCGTACCATACCTGCCAAGTGTCCCTGTTTGTTTCCAATTCTGTCCAGTCCCCAAATCCCTATGCCCCGCCTCCCGCTCCCTGATGGCAGCAGCTGATTAGTTGTTGTTGATACGGAAAACTTGCTTTTGGCGAAACATTGTGCCGGAAACGCGAAACTCGGTCGCACGAGGGGTTAAACCTAACGAATAGAAACTTACTGCATTCATTATTATATCGCCGTCATACTCCGCAGCGCTGTACAATGTGTTATTATTATTTATATATCGCTGTCATACTCCGCAGCGCTGTACAATGTGTTATTATTATTTATATATCGCTGTCATACTCCGCAGCGCTGTACAATGTGTGTTATTATTATTATTTATATATCGCCATCATACTCCGCAGCGCTGTACAATGTGTGTTATTATTTATATATCGCCGTCATACTCCGCAGCGCTGTACAATGTGTTATTATTTATATATCGCCGTCATACTCTGCAGCGCTGTACAATGTGTTATTATTATTATTTATATATCGCCGTCATACTCCGCATCGCTGTACAATGTGTTATTTTTATTTATATATCGCCGTCATACTCCGCAGCGCTGTACAATGTGTTATTATTATTTATATATCGCCGTCATACTCCGCAGCGCTGTACAATGTGTTATTATTATTATTTATATATCGCCGTCATACTCCGCAGCGCTGTACAATGTGTTATTATTATTTATATATCGCCGTCATACTCCGCAGCGCTGTACAATAATACATAATGGTATCATTTGGACCCTAAATGAGTTAAGGGGGGTGAATCTGAATTATTTGCCCCTCGCAGGCACCCTGACGTTGTGTGACCTGATTAAGCGCTATGTGCTTTGTGATGTCGTTCCTTTAATGGGTTAAGATCTCTGCGCGATATACCTGCCTCGCGGGGTTAATACCTGTGGATCTGTTGAGCCTTTTCGTAAAGAATTGTATTTTGTGGGAAAGCCGGCAATCAGCCTCCAGCGGACAGGAGCGGGAGTACGGGCAGGCGTGGGGCAGGGGTGGGAGCATGGATAAGCGTGGGAGTGCAGGCAGGAGTTGGAGTGCAAGCAGGGGTGGTAGCGCAGGCAGGGGTGGGAGTATGGACAGGGGTGGGAGTGCGGGCAAGCGTGGGAGTGCACGCAGGGGTGGTAGCACGGGCAGGGAGGCGGGCTTTGGCGATCGCCAGCTGCAGATCTGTGATTTTTGTGACAGGTTCTCTAAAAGAAGGTCGGGCTCCTGATTGAATTAATGCGGGCGCGCGGCCTCCTCTGAGCAGATGGCCAAGGGACAGGGTCCTGCTGGCCAGAACTCACTAAGTAAAGGATGCCCCCAGGGAGAGACCGCCGTGACCTCTGTCAGCAGATGTTAAAAGATGAGGCCATCACCAGAGCAAAGCGACAAAAACATTTTTAAAGCAGCAGAACCGGATGGGCCGGTTAACAGCAGCACTGGGGCAAGTCTGGGGCAAAATGCTTACAGCGGGGCAACAACATTAAATAACAAATACGGTACTTCCGGGGATTGCTGCGAATCTGCCCTCGGGTTGTTCATTTTTTTCTCAGATATGTTTTATTAAGTATTTTTAAATTTCAAAACAAGGGGAGAACATGGAAGGGATTTAAGCACAATATAAGAATGTTATACAAAATACAGTCTGCATATAATAATATAATATACAGGTATTACAGATCATACCCTTTAAACATATACGATATAATGCGATATAACATAATATACAGGTATTACAGATCATACCCTTTAAACATATACGATATAACATAATATACAGGTATTACAGATCATACCCTTTAAACATATACGATATAATGCGATATAACATAATATACAGGTATTACAGATCATACCCTTTAAACATATACGATATAACATAATATACAGGTATTACAGATCATACCCTTTAAACATATACGATATAATGCGATATAACATAATATACAGGTATTACAGATCATACCCTTTAAACATATACGATATAATGCGATATAATATAATATACAGTAATTACAGATCATACCCTTTAAACATATACGATATAATGCGATATAATATACAGGTATTACAGATCATACCCTTTAAACATATACGATATAATGCGAAATAATATAATATACAGGTATTACAGATCATACCCTTTAAACATATACGATATAATGCGAAATAATATAATATACAGGTATTACAGCTCATACCCTTTAAACATATACGATATAATGCGATATAATATAATATACAGGTATTACAGATCATTTCCTTTAAACATATACGATATAATGCGATATAATATAATATACAGGAATTACTGATCATTCCCTTTAAACATATACGATATAATGCGATATAATATAATATACAGTAATTACAGATCATACCCTTTAAACATATACGATATAATGCGATATAATATAATATACAGGAATTACTGATCATACCCTTTAAACATATACGATATAATGCGATATAACATAATATACAGGTATTACTGATCATACCCTTTAAACATATACGATATAATGCGATATAATATAATATACAGGTATTACAGATCATACCCTTTAAACATATACGATATAATGCGATATAATATAATATACAGGTATTACAGATCATACCCTTTAAACATATACGATATAATGCGATATAATATAATATACAGGTATTACAGATCATACCCTTTAAACATATACGATATAATGCGATATAATATAATATACAGGTATTACAGATCATACCCTTTAAACATATACGATATAATGCGATATAATATAATATACAGGTATTACAGATCATACCCTTTAAACATATACGATATAATGCGATATAATATAATATACAGGTATTACAGATCATACCCTTTAAACATATACGATATAACATAATATACAGGTATTACAGATCATACCCTTTAAACATATACGATATAATGCGAAATAATATAATATACACTTCCATTCTGTCCTTAAGAAAACAGGTCTGAGAACTTTATGACTCAATAAGTATGATTTATATTATAGGAAAGTCTGTTCACAACCCCCTGATATCTAAATGCTGTAAAGCACAAGAAGAAAAAGTAGATTATCAGTTTTTTACCAACGAAAGTTTCCGTAATACTTTATTTTCCCGCTTACCCCAAACGTAACCCGATTTTGCCCAATCAGGTGAAGGTTGCCTCAGCGTCATTTCATATGCCGGGAAATTACTTCCCTAACAGTAGGTACAACTTCAGGACCCCCGCTGGGGCTAATAGTACGCAGCCCGCTAATATTCTATCAGCTTTGGGTAAGCCACTGGGCAATAACTTCAAGATAAGGAGCTGAGTGGAAAATGGACCCAGGCCAGGAGTAACATCCACACGGAGTTTGTAATTGCCCCTCCAAAATGTCTTTATTTTCTCTCATTGCCACCAAATATGGGATAAAGTGCCTGGACGGATTCTTCATTCTTTACCCCCCTGGGGGGTCATTTATGGTGTTTTACCAGCTGCAGGATGTTTTGCAGACAGTATCTTTTTGCCACATTGAAACTTTGTGATTTCTCTTCCTCTAACAACCCCCTGCGGGGCCACAAGCTGCGAACAATACGAATATTAGACCTTAATATGACCTCATCTGATATCCAAACAGCAGGACTGGTGATAATAAACACATGAAAACATATACCTACTGATTATATATCGCTGTCATACTCCACAGCGATGTACAATGTGTGTTATTATTATTATTTATATATCGCTGTCATACTCCGCAGCGCTGTACAATGTGTGTTATTATTATTATTATTTATATATCGCCGTCATACTCCGCAGCGCTGTACAATGTGTTTTTATTATTTATATATCGCCGTCATACTCCGCAGCGCTGTACCATGTGTTATTATTTATATATCGCCGTCATACTCTGCAGCGCTCTACAATGTGTTATTATTATTTATATATCGCCGTGATACTCCGCAGCGCTGTACAATGTGTTATTATTATTTATATATCGCCATCATACTCCGCAGCGCTGTACAATGTGTGTTATTATGTATATATCGCCGTCATACTCCGCAGCGCTGTACAATGTGTTATTATTATTTATATATCGCCGTCATACTCCGCAACGCTGTACAATGTGTGTTACTTTTTATATATCGCCGTCATACTCCGCAGCGCTGTACAATGTGTGTTATTATTATTTATATATCGCCGTCATACTCCGCAGCGCTGTACAATGTGTGTAATTATTTATATATCGCCATCATACTCTGCAGCACTGTACAATGTGTTATTATTATTTATATATCGCCATCATACTCCGCAGCGCTGTACAATGTGTGTTATTATTGATATATCGCCATCATACTCCGCAGCACTGTACAATGTGTTATTATTATTTATATATCGCCGTCATACTCCACAGCGCTGTACAATGTGTGTTATTATTATTATTTATATATCACCCTCATACTCCGCAGCGCTGTACAATGTGTTATTATTATTATTTATATATCGCCGTCATACTCCACAGCGCTGTACAATGTGTTATTATTTATATATCGCCGTCATACTCCTCAGCGCTGTACAATGTGTTATTATTTATATATCGCCGTCATACTCCGCAGCGCTGTACAATGTGCGTTATTATTATTTATATATCGCCATCATACTCCGCAGCGCTGTACAATGTGTTATTATTTATATATCGCCGTCATACTCTGCAGCGCTGTACAATGTGTTATTATTATTTATATATCGCCGTCATACTCCGCAGCGCTGTACAATGTGTTATTATTATTTATATATCGCCGTCATACTCCGCAGCGCTGTACAATGTGTGTTATTATTTATATATCGCCGTCATACTCCGCAGCGCTGTACAATGTGTGTTATTATTTATATATCGCCGTCATACTCCGCAGCGCTGTACAATGTGTGTTATTATTATTTATATATCGCCGTCATACTCCGCAGCGCTGTACAATGTGTGTTATTATTATTTATATATCGCCGTCATACTCCGCAGCACTGTACAATGTGTGTTATTATTATTTATATATCGCCGTCATACTCCGCAGCGCTGTACAATGTGTGCTATTATTTATTTATATATCGCCATCATACTCTGAAGCGCTGTAGAATGGGGGTAAACAGGACTTAAGTAGTGAATCACATAACAATTTGGAAAGAGACAAAAGGCCAAGAGGGCCCTGTTCAAAGGAGCTTACAATCTAGTCTATCCCAGCCGTCCAGGATTAGTATTGAAGCCGCTCAGCTCTTCCGAGCTCGTCGTTTAATGTAAAGATTTATGAGTCGGAGTCCTGGCTGCGCATTTAATGAACTTCTTTCCCAGACTGATAGATCCGAGATCTGCCCCGGTGCCCTGATTGATGGGTAATTGCGCTGGAAGTTGCCCCTGCGCAGGGATGCGGATAATGAAGCGCTTGTAGCGAGGCCGTTAACATGTTCAGGGCTCGTAAACATCAGACGCCGATCCTGGAAGTAAATAACGTTTCACTCTGAAGTCCTGGCGGAATTAACCCCTTGCGGTTTGGAAGCGAGTGGAGTTGGTTATATCGATCCTCTCGTTACCCGGCTTTTGTATCCTCTGGAAAGAAAATCCATCGCATCGATCCGAAATTGGATGCCGGAATCTGCTTAACAAACTTGTTCGTTATAAATCTCGGGAGATAAACGACTCCGACACTAAATAGAGTCCCGTGTGAGGAGAGGAAGGGGTTAATAGAATTTGGAGCTCTGCTACTTCTGGTAATTATAATTAGCGCTAACATGTTCCGTAGCGGTGTACAACGGCTTTCCTGCCCAGATATCGAGCATTTTGTCTCTTCAACCAAAGAAAGCAGCTGGAAATAAAGCCGTTCAAGAGGTTCTGCAGCAGCTGTTTTAGAAGCATAGACCCTGCCGGCAGATCGGCCCCCGTCTAGTCGTCCGTTTCTCCCGCTGTAAAGACTCAAACCTTAATCAGTCGTTGGTCTCGTCTTAGATTCAGGAGCCGTATGTCTATCCCATGCATGTTTAATACCCTCACTGTATTACCCTCTACCGCTTCTGCTGGGAAGCAGTTCTACTTATCTACCACCATCTCAGTAAATAGCAGCTTTACTGAAAGTATCTGTCCCTCCAATAATTCTGGGTTTTGATGATCAAAATTCTTTATTAACCAAATGCTCGGCCCCTTTGCGTCTTATTATTTTTGGCCTCGTCTTAAAGCTTTTGGGTCCAATCTGGGCGGAACGTGGAAAAGCAGCATGACCGTTATGAACGTTCTCTCTGTCGCCATGGAGACTGCACCAGAAATGGGCTTAATACATTGTTACTGTTTGAATTTCTTTGCAATTCATCCTGTCCAGCATGTAAATGGTTAAAGAATCCGATTCCCATCCTCCAAACACTCAGTTTTGGTTAAAAACCACAGTTTATTAGCGAGAAGTTATTTCGCAGACTTTGGCTTCACATAATTTTGAAAGAATTCAAAGAAGGGGCCACTAAAGTAACACTTAACAGGACATCGTACAGCGCCGCGGAATATGGCGGCGATATATACGCCATAAAGTAAAGGGGTCCCCAGGAGGGGATAGAGGGTCCTTTTCTGGCGTCGCGGTGCGGTGAGTGGTCGTGGCGGACGCTCCAGCGGTTACTCTCACTCACTGAGGGGGACCTGGCCAGGGTCCTGGGATGTATCCAGAGACGCCAGAAGCATCTGCGCTTTCCTCAGAGGATTCTCAGCGATCTCCTGTGATTTATGGTCTCCTCCGTGAAGTCTCTTTACGCCCGGCGGCGAGGGACGTCTCACAAAAAGAGCATTGAACGGACCCCTCGGCGGTCTTACCCCATCCATCACGTCCGGAAAATACCCCGTTGTTTCATTCGCCCCTCCTGGAAGAGTCCCCAGGGAGGCTGTCTAATTCGTCTAATGGGGGTGGGGGGCAGATTCGGGATCTTATTGCGTTATCGCGCCCCCCCCACGTCCCCGGCTGTATATTCCGTTATTAATAAGTTATATAAATATATACCGGTATATAGATGTGATTATCGGTCAGTATTCCGTTATTAATAAGTTATATAAATATATATATACCGGTATATAGATGTGATTATCGGTCAGTATTCCGTTATTAATAAGTTATATAAATATATATATACCGGTATATAGAGGTGATTATCGGTCAGTATTCCGTTATTAATAAGTTATATAAATATATATATACCGGTATATAGAGGTGATTATCGGTCAGTATTCTGGGCGCCGTAACAATCGGAATACAAGAAATTTCATGAAAAGAGATTTCCGAATTTTAGTATTTTTTTTGTGTGAAAACATCTGGCGCTCTGCACTTGGTTACTTCAAAGGGTTAACTGAATTATTTGGTAATTAAGTGGTTAAGTAACTCGTTAGCTCGTCCATCAATACTTTCTTCCGTTTATTGGGTGTTTTATTGACGTCTGTACATCAGGCGCTCGCAGAGGAAGCAGCTGGGAGCCGAGGGGGCCGCGCAGGGGACAGGAGAGCAGAGGGGGCCGCGCAGGGGACAGGAGAGCCGAGGGGGTCAGCGCAGGGGACAGGAGAGCCAAGGGAGGCCGCGCAGGGGACAGGAGAGCCGAGGGGGGCCGCGCAGGGGACAGGAGAGCCAAGGGGGGCCGCGCAGGGGACAGGAGAGCCGGGGGGCCGTGCAGGGACAGGAGAGCCGAGGGGGCCGCGCAGGGGACAGGAGAGCCGAGGGGGTCAGCGCAGGGGACAGGAGAGCCAAGGGAGGCCGCGCAGGGGAGCCGAGGGGGTCCGCGCAGGGGACAAGAGAGCCGAGGGGGGCCGCGCAGGGGACAGGAGAGCCAAGGGGGGCCGCGCAGGGACAGGAGAGCCGAGGGGGCCGCGCAGGGGACAGGAGAGCCGAGGGGGCCGCGCAGGGGACAGGAGAGCCGAGGGGGCCGCGCAGGGGACAGGAGAGCCGAGGGGGGCCGCGCAGGGGACAGGAGAGCCGAGGGGGGCCGCGCAGGGGACAGGAGAGCCGAGGGGGGCCGCGCAGGGGACAGGAGAGCCGGGGGGCCGTGCAGGGACAGGAGAGCCGAGGGGGCCGCGCAGGGGACAGGAGAGCCGAGGGGGTCAGCGCAGGGGACAGGAGAGCCGAGGGAGGCCGCGCAGGGGACAGGAGAGCCGAGGGAGGCAGCGCAGGGGAGCCGAGGGGGTCCGCGCAGGGGACAAGAGAGCCGAGGGGGGCCGCGCAGGGGACAGGAGAGCCAAGGGGGGCCGCGCAGGGGACAGGAGAGCCGGGGGGCCGTGCAGGGACAGGAAAGCCGAGGGGGCCGCGCAGGGGACAGGAGAGCCGAGGGGGCCGCGCAGGGGACAGGAGAGCCGAGGGGGCCGCGCAGGGGACAGGAGAGCCGAGTGGGCCGCGCAGGGGACAGGAGAGCCAGGGGGGGCCGCGTAGGGGACAGGAGAGCCGAGAGGGCCGTGCATGGACAGGCTCTCATTTTACAAGTTAGAGACGTGTTAAAGGCTGCGTTGTTTGTTCCGGGGATTTAGTGCAAAGAGGCAGGAATGTTCCACTTGTTGCTATGGTGATTGTTCCATTTTGCACTGGAATTCCATTCTATCCACCAATCACGTGCTATTAACAGCGTTAGGGGTTAATACCCCCCCATGGGCATTAAACTAATGCATTTGTTGAACTAACACAGGAAGGAGCTAATTGCCCCGCGACTCCAGTTACCCCAGATCTCGTTTATTTATGTTTGGAATTACTCTGTAGATTAGTTTCCCATCCCCCGCTCCTTAAATGCCCCCAAAGTGCAGCTTTTCTGTCCTCACTCGAGCGCAGGGGGCAGACGACTGAGGAGATCCTGAAACATGCGCAGGCGGCGGGCTTCGTACTAACCACAGACATAGATCTCTACATCTGATGGATCCGTCCTTCTATCGTGACATCACCAAGCAGCCCCATATGCAAATTAACAGGTGTCGGTTGCGGTAGTTAATTGCATACGGTATATCTTGATGATGTCATACCTCGGGGACAGTGTATTTCTATTCATTTTTACTGCCCCCCCCCCACAGTGCCAAAGTCTTTACCACACACATGTTAAACCGCTTAGAGGGTGTGGTTAGAGGCGTGGCTGGGGCAGGGTTTGTGACTGGGTGGGGCATTTAGAAGAATAACGTATTTATTTACTCCATTTAATGTATAAAGCCGTTTCCTGCTGTTTCTATACACATTATCGGGGCTTTTAGTGCCGTAGAACCCTGCGATACCCTCATACCCAGCAAACATTCTGACCTCCTAGAAAAGAGGGGCATCAGGGGGGAGAGAGGGGGGTATCAGGGGTTTATGACCCAAAGCGGGACTGGACAAACTAAACAGGGACACTTGGCAGGAACAAACGCCTTTATGCGTTTACGGGATGAGCGTGAATGTGATGCGCGGCCGCCGTTCCCATAGCGACGCCACGGATACCGCGTATATCTAACGCTCTCTCTCTGCGCCCGCAGGTAACGAGCTGCTCGAGGACTCGCCCTACGAACCGGTCAACAGCCGGCTGTCGGATATTTTTAAAGCGGATTCCAGCGTGTCCGGTAAGAGACGTCTCCTCTTTATCCCCCCCCCCCCCCGCTGATATTTTACGTCTTTTAGCTGCTTCTTCGGGTTTTGGGTAATTTAACCCTTTGCTGATATCACGGATTGGCTTCGGCTGCCGGGAGGCGGATTGTTTTGTGAATATTCTGCAGTTACGTTGTTACCTTTTAATCTGTTTATTTGCGTTTGTGGATCTCGTGGTCGGGGAGACCCCCTGCTGAGACGCCCCCCCCGTGTCTGATGATTAGGGTATTATTGGGCCGGCGAGTAAATATGTGTTTGTGTTTCAGAGGGTAATAATTATTGGAGTCGTCGTATCGACCGGGAGGCAGAGCGCGGCCGTCTCATCATATATTATTATCTTATATACCGGTACATGCGTGTAACACGTATGCAGCATGTGCCCCGCAGGGCGGCTCTGAAATCATGTCTGACCGGAATAATGTATTATTTATAGCCCCCAGTTAATGGCAGCAGCTGCCCCGAGTGCTCGGTGGTCTCTCGCTGGTCTTGGTGTTATTGGATGAACACGGATCTGACTGCATCTTTCATGTTCAGAAAAAAAGCGTTCGGCCCCCTGAAAAAAGTTCCCGGGCCCCTCATCTTTAAGCGTCACTCAGCGCTGCGCAGGTTCAGGGGCCTCGCTCTGATGCCACGGGGGTCTGATGCTGCGCAGCACATGGGGCTCTCTAGCTTGGGGGACGGTGAAAGGCACCGATGCTCTTTAACCGCCCGTTGTACATCGCTGCGGAATATGATGGCGCTGTACAAATCAATAAATAACTGCAACCCTTGCCAGGCCGCCCCCTGGAGAGCCTGTGATAGGAGCCGGGTTAAGTCCCGTTCTAGATCCTTCCGCATGGATGTTCTACTGATCTCCCCCCCCCCCGGCTGAGAACGGATTCCTGAACCTGTTCCGTGCGGAGGGTTCTACGGTCAGTTCCCGGAGCGACCTGTAGGTGGCGGCGTCATTCCCCTCGTTTCTGTGAATAGATCGCAGGCGCGGATACAAAGTATCTCGCTGACCCCCGAAGGGTTCTGGGCTCCCTTGTTCTTGCAACGCGCTAAGGGTGGTCCCTACCCCCAGAATCCCCTCCCGGCACCGGGGCCACTTTATAACCGTTTAGTTACAGACTCCTAATTAAAGGACGCAAGTGATTCCTGGAGCCGAGCGATCGCCGGCTTCCCCCGGCTACTCTGACTTTGGGGGGCTGACCACCGGTCTTCGGACCCCCGTGGCTTCAATGAAATAGTTCGTTAAATGTAAATGAGAAGAGAACGGCGCTGCCCCCTGATTAATATACGGACCCACTCGGCGGGATCGCATCACTCTGTCTGACTACTCAACGATCATTATTCATTTATATTATCCGGCGAAAGACTCGTCGATATTAATTCAATTAACAAAGTGAAAAAAATTACTAAAGTTCTAAAAGGGGGGGTGGGGACTGGAGGTTAACCCCTTGGATTCCAGAGCAAAGGAACAAAGAATGAATACATGAAGGGGATTTAAACGGGTTCACGGCTCCTGAATCTAAGACGAGACCGAGTGCCGCTAGTGAACATGATTATAAACCCCACTCCCCCCGGCGCGGCCCCCGGACCCCTCCCCGGCCCGGACCCCTCCCCGGCGCGGCCCCCGGACTCCTGGTACAGACTGTATTTTCTGCATCTCAAGATGCTGATTCTGGATTTAAATCAAAACTCGGCGCCGCGTCTCATAATATTCTGTGGCTTCCGCCTCGCTTCCCTTCCTTCAATCTGTTTCCTCTTTCATCAGACGCTTAGTGATCGTTTTCCGAAGCCCTCGGGAGCGTTATCGGGATCGGGGGTCTGTGTTGTTGTTCCTGACCGGGGCCCCGAGTTGTGGGGGTTTTCTTGCCCCGGCCGCAGGGTGAAGGGGCAAATCCTTTGTGTCTGAGATTGCGGAACGCTCCAGCCGTCACATGACATGCAATAAGTGAGGTCCCTTTAAATCTCCACGCTGGCCCTTTGGACAAAGCGTTGGGGCATGTTGGAGAATCCCCCCATAAGTATTTGCCCCTTCCCCCACCCCGCGGCTGTTACCCGTACAGTAGATATGGTAGTCAGCTCCTGCATTGGCTCGGGGGGGACACTTCGGGCGTGGGGGGTCTATTAGGGGGTCTGCACGGCGAGCGCTTTGAATGGGAGTGATTTCTTGTTACTGATTGGGGGCTTCAAACAGCTAATCAGTGGCAGGAAATGCCAACCCATGAAGGAGGGCATCTGCAGCAGCAGGGCTGCAGCTTCCACCCCCAATAAGTATCTTAATGTATATGAAAGTCCTCACAGAGGGTCCGGGTTACTCACAGAGCGATTTAATCTGAAGCTTTCTTCTGTACTGGGGGTATCCGGGGCAATAAGCTGTCCTGGGCCGAACCAGTTCATAGTTCAGCCTGCGAATCGTTCCATTGAATGTGCAGCTCCGCAGACTATGATGGCGCTATAAAAAAAACACTAAATAATACTAAATCTTTGTGACCTATTAATGGGTTAAATGTTCTGGATACGGATAATTCCTCCTCGTTTCTCTCCACGAAATAATTTGGAATCTATATATTTCAGCGTCTGAGTGAAAGTATAATTCAGCGCCGCGCAGGAACTTCGGGGTAAAATATGGAAATCTTTCTGTGCCTCCCGTATGCCGGGAAATCTCAGGCAGAGAACTTTTCTGAATTTCCCCCGATGTCAGGCGGCCGTAATCGAGTTTGTATGGAACTTGATGACTTAATATTTCATGCGTGAGATACATTTCTAAAAATAATAAAAATCAGATATCGCAACGCGAGCTTTGGGACTTTTTAATCACTTTTAGCTTTGTGGGCAAAGAACACAATTTTCCTTGGAAAAAAGACAGCAAAAAACATGAATTTTCTCGACTTGACATCCGTTTTGTGACAGTCGCGCATTATTAAAAATCCCAGATCCCCCCCAAATTTATTGCAGCCGCCTGCTAGAGAAAGCTGAGAAGCGGCTCGGTGTGATGGGGGTAGTTTGCAGTCTGACCTCTTAAAGGGACTTTAATATATATATAGAAACCCTGATCGGCCCCCGGCGGCCCCCGTCTAGTCGTCCGTTTCTCCTGCTGTAACGACTCAAACCTTAATCAGCCGTCGGTCTCGTCTTAGATTCAGGAGCCGTATGTCTATCCCATGCATGTTTAATCCCCTCACTGTATTACCCTCTACCACCTCTTCTGGGAGGCTGTTCCCGTTATCAGCAGGAAAAAGGGCTGCACTAGATGGGTCAGTTCAGGTTTATAAACAGCCGGCCGCCGGCACTGAACTCTCCGACTCCTCGATTTTTTTTTTTTTTTCCTCGGCCGCATTAATTCTATAAAGAGATTGAATTCTGCGCCTTTAAAACAAACAAACAAACAAATAAATCCCCTCCCCCGCCAGAGGATGTATGAAATCTGCCCCCTCGCGAGTCTCTTTATCTTATCGCCGTCTGCCAGCGATCTTTGCCTTTGAAGCCTCAGCCAAGGCGTCCCGGCTGACAGTCGCAGAGTAGATGCTCTGAATTTATTACCGGCACCCGAAGAATATTTTTTTTATATATATTTTTGGCTCGGCGGCTCGCGCTCCGGGCGCCAAAACAAATCCCCGGCACACGGCGCCAATTAAATATCTTCTGGGCACAAACGCCATGAAACAATTATTCTGCGCAAGAACCGGCTATTAATGCGGGATCTCCATAATCCTACATTCTACATTCACCTGAATGACTTCTGAACCAGACTGATCCGGCAACCAGAGGGGCCGTTAGTAATTCTACAGAATCGCTCGCGGCAAAAATTACGCAACCCGACCCCCTGAATAAAAGAAATAACACTCGGGGGACGACTTTTTGCTTTGGTTGTTTTTTGTTTTTTTTTTACTTCTATGTTTTTCCCAACAACATTTTTGATACATAAATAGTTAATATTAGGTCACAGTCTTGCAAAGTCCCGCCCTAACCACGCCTCTAACCACACCCCCTAAAATAGCAGGGCATTTATTAGAAGACTAATGAGGTTTAATTACCCCGTTTAATTTATAAAGCCGTTCCCTGCTGTTTCTATACACATTATCGGGGCTTTTAGGGCCGTAGAACCCTGCGATCCCCTCATACCCAGCAAACATTCTGACCTCCTAGAAAAGAGGGGCATCAGGGGAGGAGAGAAGGGCATCAGGGGAGGAATGTGGTGAACAGGGGAGGGGAGAGTGGCATCAGGGGGGGGCACATGACCCAAAGAGGGACTGGACAAACTAAATAGAGACACTTGGCAGGTATGTTTCACAGGACAAGTGAAAAGAGATGGTAAAAGGAAGGATCTGTATTATATTACATCACGCGTACCTGCGACGAGCTGCCACCTCTAAAATAATGTGACATTTGGGGTGGATTTTGGGAAAATCATGAATGAATTTAACATGAAGTCACTGATCCTAATATTCAAATAACGGAGCGGCCGGCCCCCCAGAGCCCCCCGAAGCGCACATTGAAGAATCCCCCATTTAATAATTAATACATTCATGAGCAGAACAGAAATCTGGGCTTGGAAGTCAGAATAAACTGGTTTAACCCTGTGAGTGCCGCAGAGCGCTGA
This sequence comes from Spea hammondii, assembly GCA_029215755.1. Lineage (NCBI taxonomy): Eukaryota > Metazoa > Chordata > Amphibia > Anura > Pelobatidae > Spea > Spea hammondii. The sequence continues at coordinate 34,023,669 of JARDYJ010000011.1, read as the reverse complement.
ATACATTGTAACGGCTTCCGCCTCACTAACGTCGCCCGTTTATTACCATCCCGTAATATATCCCATACAAGGCAAAATCAGCAAATATTTGCCCCCTGACGCGTCTATGACCTTTAACCTGTCCCAGGGAGAACCATCTCACGGGTGCGTCGAGGTTCGCAGCCCTCACGACATCATGGAAGCCGCCGGCCCCCCGCACCATGGCCGGAGGGCCGGAGGGTATTATTATCTATCCGATATCTCCCGGCTTTCAGCCTTTTCCCATCAGAATGAATACGGAGACGTAATAAAGGGTAATTCTTTGGCTCTTCCCACGGACGAGGCCTCTCTGACCCCGAGCAGAGAACAAAGACCATTATCTGGCGGCCCCCGCGGGAGCGTCCCGTCCGGACCGTCAGTCTGCGGCTGTGATCAGCGCTGATCCCTGACCTCACCGCCGCTACATCGCGCACGCGCTCGGCTTTGGTTGCGGTGGCCAATCCGATTATTATATATTTCTCGCCCCTCATTGTGCAGAATCTCAGATCCAAGAATAATGGAATTTGGTGATTTGCTGCAATTACTGAGTTTAAGAACTTTTAGAATCAATGAAATTCGTGAAGACAGCGAATTCCTGAACGTCTCGCGGTCGCGGTAAGAAACGCTCTCCTTCCTTCTCCTGGTTCAGTCTGTCAAACATCGACCGACGTCCGTCGGATAACCGGAGGAGGACGACTCCAAACAACAAGAGAATCTGACACTAGAGGGTCAGAGGCTGAGATGGAATGGAAGGAAGTTTTACTTTACTGAGAGGGTGGTAGATAAGTGGAAGAGGTTCCCAGCAGAGGTGGTAGAGGGTAATACAGTGAGGGCATTAAACATGCATGGGATAGACATACGGTTCCTGAATCTAAGACGAGACCAACGACTGATTAGGGTTTGAGTCTTTACGGCAGGAGAAACGGCCGACTAGACGGGGGCCGCCGGGGGCCGATCTGCCGGCAGGGTCCGGGTTTCTGATATAGACAGTGAGATGTGGGGGGCCGTATGTGGTTTCTGTTGGGCGGGACTAGTTTGTGGTTATAGGCTGGTGACCGCGCGGTACGAATCCGGTTAACGAGCGCTAATAGCGAACGTCACTCGCGGTGCCGGCCGCCCGGATGGTTTTGGGTTCAGGTAACCGTTTTAAACCATTTACCTCCCAACGCGATCCGTCCCCATCAGCCCTGTTCTGGATCCCATGTTCTAGCTTCACCGGCTGCGTGTTCCCCGCGTGTTCCCCGCCGCGGCTCTCTGCATCACGATTGTTTCTCCGGCTGATCCGGGAAAGGATTACTTTTTCCTTCTGGGGGTCGCGGAGGAAACGTTTCTCCTTTTCAGGCCAATTTAGAAAATTCTCCAGCTGGATCGGCGGAAACGGCTGAAACGGACAAAAGGCAGAATTTTTATACTTTCCTTTTTCTTCCTTACGCTGTTTCCTCGGGGGGGGGAATCGGAGCGTCTCGGACGCCATGTGATTGGTGCAAAGGGTATCGGGATTTACATTTATTTATACCATACTATTTTAGGTGGAACTGCATCTTTAAAACTCCCCATTTTGGGCTTTTTTGCCTATTTCTTGCTTTATTGTCGCTCTTCAGGTTCGGGATGCGCGACCCGATCGCAATCGCGTTGACTTTTCTCTCCGCTCGGCGCTCCTGACGTCTGTCGGCCGCTCTGTAAACGCATTTTCTTATCTCGCTAACATTTAGCAGCGGAGACTCGGATTTATCGACTTTCCTACATTTGTTAAAAAAATACCGACAGCTGCTGGGTTGTGAACTCGCCGCGGGTCGAAGTGTAACGGTGTACCGGTTACAGTCTGGAGCCGCTCGGCCCGTCTAGTCGCCCGCTTCTCCGTTATCAGTCTTCAGGAGTCGGATCCCTACCCCACGGTGTATTAAAGGGACCATCTAATGCCCCTGGCAGCCCCGGGATAGAGGAATGTATTTAAAATTTACCCCATAAACCCCCTGTGAATACCTTAATACGCACCCCTAAATGTAAAAAAATATATACGTATTGGCTCGAATATAGGCCGCACTTTTTCCCCCCCACTTTAAGTCTTTAAAGTGGGAGTGCGCCCTATATTCGGGGTCTAGCGCCCGACGCCCGGGACATGCAGCGGGGTTAGGATACAGATCCCCCGCAGCGGTGCAGGGGACCCGCATCCTACTCCCCGATACGCTCAGACAGCCTCCCCTGCCAGCACTTCCCACGGGGGGGGGGGGCCGGCACGGGGGGTTGTCTAAGCGCATCGTTTGGACGGTCACCGGCTGCGGAGGTTGTTTACCCGGTGACCGTCCGCACGATGCGTTTTACCTCTGCCCCCAAGACTTACCAGAGCAGACTCCCGGGTGTCTTGCGGGGCCGGCGGGCGACATCTACGCAATCCGCGTATACAACTTCCGGTGCTGGCACATCCGCTGAGTAAGTTGGGGGGGCAGAGTGGCAGCATATCTCGGGGGGGCAGTGGCAGCATATCTCGGGGGGGCAGTGGCAGCATATCTCGGGGTGGGGAGAGTGGCAGCATATCTCGGGGGGGGCAGTGGCAGCATATCTCGGGGGGGAGACAGAGTGGCAGCATATCTCGGGGGGGGCAGTGGCAGCATATCTCGGGGGGAGACACAGTGGCAGCATATCTCGGGGGGGAGACAGAGTGGCAGCATATCTCGGGGGGGCAGTGGCAGCATATCTCGGGGGGGGCAGTGGCAGCATATCTCGGGGGGAGACAGAGTGGCAGCATATCTCGGGGGGGGAGACAGAGTGGCAGCATATCTCGGGGGGGCAGTGGCAGCATATCTCGGGGGGGCAGTGGCAGCATATCTCGGGGGGGAGACAGAGTGGCAGCATGTTTTTTTGGTGCTTTTTTAAAGAAAAAAACTTTTTCTTTAAAAAAGCACCAAACTTTTAGGGGGCGGCCTATATCTGAGCCAATACGGTATATATATATTATAGGGAAGCTTCAGCTTCAGCACTGCAGCAGAACGTCCTCTCAGTTGTCTAATGATTCCCACCACTGATTGGCTGCTTGAAGCGGTCAGCCAGTGGCAGGTTAGCGCTCTCATTCAAATCGATGGGAGCGCATTTCATGCCTGTGTAGGGGTCTCCCGAGAAGCCCCCCGATGTCCCTGTCAGTAAGTACATGACGTGCAGGGAGATTGCTGCGCTGGAGACGCATTTGGCTGAACAAATAGCCGCCGGTACACAGAGGGGCATAGGGGGGTATATGCGGAATCCCCTCGTGCCTTTGGAAGGGGGGATGGGCACCATTAAAATTTAAAGGGTCCGCTCAGCTGTTATATGGGTTAAAGTGTCTCGGGGGGGAGGGGGGGTCTCTAACGATCAGCTTTGTATTCTCATTTAAAATGAATATATAAATAAGGGTTTGTAGCCTAAGTGGAGCGAGAGAGAGGAGAACCGCAGAGAGAGCCAACGAGCAGAAGACAGACCCTCGCAGCCAGGGGTCCCGATCCTCGCAGCCGGGGGTCCCGACCGAACCTTGAGACGCTATTAATCTCGGGGTTTTAGTGGCAAATTGTAGCATTTGATGAATAGATCCAGTCACCCCGCGCCGGGCTCTTAGCATGTTTAATTGATGGCGTGTTCATGGCATGTGGTGTGAAGGGGAACGCGCTGGGAGAGGGAACCCATTTAATCGTCGGGGTAACGGAGGGAGGAAGGCGGACGACCCGCATCACAGGAGGCAGTTAGCGGCTGTCAGGCGCAGGGTCCGGAGGGGCCGTCGTGTGGGGAGATGCTGGTTAGCGAGGCTAACGATACCGCCTTGGACCCGAGGAAGCCGCCGCTCAGCCGAGGGAAAGATCGATAAAACGGCAGAACCGGCCAGTTATTCACTTAATAAAAGGCTCTGCCGGAGGGCCGGGTAACGCTGTAGCTAAAGAACAATCGCCGCTCCGTCTCCGTGTCTCTGTCCTGAGGGCCGAGCAGCGGTCTCCAAACCCCCCCCCCACCCCCACGCCAACCGATAGCACTATTTAATTTTATGAATGGCTCAAAAATATTTTTTTTTTACCCAAACGTTTTATTCACCCGGTTTATGTTCAGGAGAATGATGTTGGGAACGCCAGCTCTCCGCACAGGTGGGGGTGGGGGTGGGGTTGGGGTAGATTTGAGGGGCTGCGTTATTCCACCTTAAAGTCTGTATCTGTTTTGCCTCCAGGCCCCCCATACGAGGCGTTCGGCGGACCTCCGCTGGGGTAAAAAAAAACATAAAACGTTAACATTTAAAATATAGTGGGGTTAATTAGGGGTTAACTTTAAGGATCACATCAGTTAATGTATCTGGAATGGCTGTAATAGTAGTAATAAATAGTTTAGGGGGTGGTAGAGAAGTGGAACAGCCTCCCAGCCTTCACAATTTGTAGACACTGACGACTAAATATCTCTATTTCGCCATGTCGGTTATGGGGGGGCACAATTTGCATATGGGGTCAGAATTCTCCCCAAAAGGAATGACATTTCTGGGTTCCCGGACTTTCTGATGAGCTCTTGGGAGTTTTATCCTGCCGTCTCGTTTAAATAGAGTTACTCGGACAGGATGGATGATGTCAGAGGCTGGTAACGCATCACAGATATTAATGCATCACTTTTTAATGCGATCCCTTTCAATCCGCCGAAAACACACAATATAACGAGCCACGCAACGAGAATGATGAATACGATTCATTTTAATGGCGGCCGCGGCGGACCGACGGCATGAATTAGTAAAGGCCCCCCGGGCCACGTGCGGGGCTGATGGATGGGGCGGCCCCCGCTTTATCTCCGGGTTTAAATAATGTTAATAATTTATGGCACTCGTTTAAATACAACACGAGGATGATGCATGAACCCGGCTACAGCACCGAACGGAGCTCACGGGGAATTGGCCCCCCGGGGGACGGGGGCCACAGAACACGCGCAGCCCATAAATATTCACTATTACCTGCGACCATGCGCTGAGAGGCAAGAGGCAGGGGGAGGAAAAAGGGACATGGGGGGGGCACAAAGGTTAGGGAAAAGGGACTGGACAAGGTAAACAAGGACAGCTGGCAGGTATGTTATGAAAATCTACATAATATCCGCGATACCAACTTTCTAAGTCGAAGGCAACCGAGAATCTCTTTTTATCCCCATTTCTGTGAGTAAATAAGTCTTCGCTCCAGATTTAATTATGGATTTAATTGCGTTGATGAGATGCGGCCTCGGGGGGGGGGGGGGGGTTTATACGGTCCCCGGGGGGGTTATAAGACTACGTTAAAACGGGTAACAGTCCTGCAGCCAAAAATAGTTTTAATAAAGTGGTTCTGACTTATTTGAAAAGTCAGTCTGTAGAACGTGCGCCGCTTGGAGGGTAAGAAGTGAGGCCGAGCGCCCAAATATACCCCGTCTGCAGAACAGTCGGAGTTTGTACCCCCGGCCCCGCTGGCGCCCACCCTCTTGGCATTTAACTCTGTTTTAGGTCACTTAAAACCCCATGGCTGATCATCCTTGTAAGCACTACCTCTTCATGCGCATGTTCCCCAGTCTGTCCAGAATCCGGGACAGTTGGGCATCTCTGGGCCCCCCGGCTGTAACCGAGCTCCACGTGTAAAGAGGCTGCCCGCGGTTAGTGTGCCGGGGTATCCCCTATTACCCCGGCACCCCCCCCATTAACTATCTCGGCATCACTGTGCATGCGCGCCCCCACCTGTGAGGAACAGTAACTCAACAAGACCCGTCGGCATAACGACCCTCTCCTTTCTTCTAAATAATCTGTTAATTAGTTTAGTCTGCGTTGCTGCGCATGATGATGTATCGGAGGTCAGGCGGCGAGCAGCGATTAGTGAATTAACGCCGTATCCTGTGACCTCGCCGGCCCCCCCGACGCGGGGAGGAAGCCGTAATTGTTATTTTCTTGGCTACAATGTTGCGATTTTACAAACATTTGTTCCTCGTCGACAGAAGCTTTCGGCTCCCAGCCAGATGCGAGGCTAACGAGGAGGCGCGTCCCTGAGCCCTCCATCCGGGATCTGTTACCCCCAAAGGGGCCGCAGGGGACAGGCCGGACATTAGAGCCCATTTAATACATATATACAGTATATATACCAGAAGTGTTTTCCTGCCCCTTGTCCCAAAACGCTTAGCATTAAAAATATCAGAGAGCGTCCGTTCTGCGCGGTGCGGCTTCCGAGTCATCTGCCGGTTGGAAGACCCTCTGGCCGCGGACCCCCGGCGGAGACCCCGCTCCTTGTATAATTATTTTATCCTCCGTTTATTTTCTTTGTGGATTTTGTTAAAAGTCTTTTTGAAATAAAAACGCCGGAGCAGAAAAATCTCCGACCCCCGTGGGGCGAGGGGTTTGATATGGTGCTTAGTATACACGAGCGGGGGGCGCGCTGTGCGGGGGGGCAGTATGTGGGACATGGGAAGCCGTTTGGATCGTGATGGAATGAACAGCATTTGTGGTGCAAAGAGGACAAAGTGGTGCCGTAAAAGTAGGACACTCCTGGCGATTGCCTCGTTACCCAGAACCCCTGGCGTGTGGCGGCGCGATATGTACATGGACAGCGCTGTGTGCAGCCCAGCGAGAGACTCGTGAGGGTAGGATTAGTCGTTTGCTCTCTCTTTACACACCTCCGTGGGTATGATGTCATACCTCGCCTCATTTACAGGAACGCAAGGGATGCGCTTTGACCGTTTCACGCTTTACGAAGAGGCAGCGACGTGAATCCAAATCCTGGGAGATCCGGACACAAAACGCTGCGCGAAAAAACTAAAATCAGCAAAATAAAGAGGGTCTAAGCCCCAAAATCCACGTGTTTCCCACCAAATCCTCGCACGCCGGCCCCTAACGCTAAGATTCACAGCCGATCTGTCACCGAGACAGGAAGTCTCGGCAACAAAGAACGCATATTAAAGCACTCAAGGAGAAGCTGCAGCACAACGCCATTGCAAAGCAGCCAATCAGTGCCCTCACCGAGCCAGCACTGGAGCTGATTGGCAGTGAGACAATCACATGGGGGCAGGGAAATCGGGGGGGAATCTGCAGAGGCGGCCCCTGCGTTTGCATCAAAGTGCGGAGCGTCCCTTTAATTAAAAGAAGCATAAATAACCGTCCATTTTTTTTATTATTATGAATACATTTTCACCGTTTCCCGTTGCATTTGGTGTCCAGCATGTAAGGAGCCTGCGATGGAGTTAAATGCGCCGGGGTCGCGGCCCTTCAACCGCCGTCCATCGTTACACCATGAGGAATATATATTTCTTCACGCTGCTCTGCTCGTCTTTGCTTCGCTCCTCATCTCTCCGCAGAGGCCGGAAGCAAAACGCGTGGGCCGAAGAGCTTACCGTCTACAGGAAGAAAATGTCAAGGAATGAGGCGGCCGTTTATTTGTATTTCTGTGTGAAATGCAAGCCTTTTCATTAGAAATAAATGACCCCGGATCGCTCTCGGCTGAAAACGCGTGGGGGGGGGGGGCAGAAGCAAAAAAAAAAACAAAGCAAAAAAGGAATTCTTTGAAGAAATTACCCCAAATCCTTCAGAGAAGGCGGAAGGAGCAGCGCGGCGCGTTTCTCCGCTCACAATGATTGCAGCTGTGGGGGGCTCTCTGTGTTCCTGCAATTTGAATGAATGAAAGACCCTCGCTCGATGGAGGTCGGCAGCAATGGAGGCTCCTTTTCTTCCCTTTTTTTTCTTTTGCAGAATTAATGATCGCGAAGCAATTTCCAGCAAAGCGTTTCCCGGCATCCATCGCTGCCGAACGATTACAATATTGCATTTTAACGTTTTTATTGGCCGTCTCCCAGAAATGACTATCGATACCGGCGAGCGGGGTGGAAAAAACGCTCGCTTTTACAAAAGAATAAAGACGGCTTGCGGACCGGTGCTTCTGACAATCGCCTTTTTTTTTTTCTGTTACCTTTATACAAATCAAACGTTATTTTTTTTTTTAAATGCAACTTTTGCCATAAACTCGCTAAATACAGACTGCGGAATCCGGCGTTGGTTTCAGCGTAAAACGCAGAGGTTACGGGATGCGGCTGGGATTATCGGACGAGGAATAAATTCACGCTTTGCTCCTGAACCATCTTCCTGCCTGAAATGTCTGAGAATTTGTATTAAAATGCTGATGCTTTATGGCGATGCTAATGAAGTCCGTCATTAGTCAGAGAGTCCGGCTGGGTGATTAAAACTGAGCCTTTCTATTGTTCCCCACAGGCAGTATGATAAGGAGTCGGGGGGTTTAGTAGATCGGGGATCAGATAACAGAGCGAGAATCATACAAACGGCTGATATGCAGCTGCCTGAAACCTTTATATTATGGGGCAAAAACTACAACTGGGATAAAAAAAGCAATATTTTTGTGTACTAGAGAAAAATATTAATATAATTCACCCAATCAGGATCTGGCATTGTGAATTCCCATCTCCCAGGTAGTCAGAATGATATGGTTGATAAATTTGCTGCTTTTAGCCCAAAAGTCCCTGCCGCGTGAGTCACTATTAGTAATAATACCGTAAAAGTAGTCATTTTGTATGTTCCAGGCCGTGGTGGCGATGCCTGGTTTACCCACCACGGGTTTGCCCTCTGTGCGTGATTTTAGTTCTAATTATTAGAATTTACAGGAGAAATTGAAACCTACGTGGGAATCGCTATCCTAAAAGTAAGGCTGGTTCTGTGTGACACTTGGGGGACATTAGTAACCATGGCAATCAGATCAAATACACATTTTTACAGATTTTATTCCCTCCGTTGCTGTATATCTCGTTGATTTAATGTATGTGCTGTATGGCAGGGTCCCAAACCAGGTCTCTGGTATAAGGTCAGCTGGGATATGTGACCCACAAAAAAGACCCTCAGAGCCCCCCAAAATAAAAAAATAATGCCCCCCCCATCGTCCTCATCCGAGCGAGGAGCTCTTCTCACAGATGCCGGGAAGATGTCAGCGGCGGGGAGATTCAGCTCATCCCTAAAGGACTCTGACGGCTTCTGTAAGCAGAGAACATGGAGCGTTCATCATTCCCCAAGGGCACTGCTGACCTTTGAGATGTGACATGCATGTTAGTGAGGGGGTCTCGATTTAGCTCGCTGTCACAAAATGTGAACGGTTTATGTCTCGATATAAAAAAACATTCATATTGACAGAGACTGCGTGGAAATCTCCCAAAAGCATCTTCTGCTGCGCATGGTTCATAGCTGATTTCTCAGGTGGCCTCTTTACCCTTCAACACCGAGAATCCTTTACTGGAATAATACGAGTTCTAACAGAGCAGCTAATAAGAGCCGAATAACGTGCGAGTTCTTTACAGTAAGAGCAGTAAAAATGTGGAATCCACAACCGACAGACTCTGCGCTATCAGATCCAATAGATCCCTTTAATATACGGGGTGGAGAGTATATAATATATGAGGAATATACAGGATATAACGGGTTATAAGGACGGGATTAGTTATACGGCCAGAGAGTATATAATATATAATATGAGGAATATACAGGATATAACGGGTTATAAGGACGGAATTAGTTATATGGCCGGAGAATATATAATATATAATATAAGGAATATACAGGATATAACGGGTTATAAGGACGGGATTAGTTATACGGCCGGAGAGTATATAATATATAATATGAGGAATATACAGGGATATAACGGGTTATAAGGACGGGATTAGTGATACGGCCGGAGAGTGTATAATATATAATATGAGGAATATACAGGATATAACGGGTTATAAGGACGGGATTAGTTATACGGCCGGAGAGTATATAATATATAATATGAGGAATATACAGGATATAACGGGTTATAAGGATGGGATTAGTTATACGGCCGGAGAGTATATAATATATAATATGAGGAATATACAGGATATAACGGGTTATAAGGACGGGATTAGTTATACGGCCGGAGAGTATATAATATATAATATGAGGAATATACAGGAATATAACGGGTTATATGGACGGGATTAGTTGGAATATACAGGATATAACGGGTTATAAGGACGGGATTAGTTATACAGCCGGAGAGTATATAATATGAGGAATATACAGGATATAATGGGTTATAAGGACGGGATTAGTTATACGGCCGGAGAGTATATAATATGAGGAATATACGGGGATATAACGGGTTATAAGGACGGGATTAGTTATACGGGGGAGAGTATATAATATATAATATGAGGAATATACAGGATATAACGGGTTATATGGACAGGATTAGTTATACGGGGGGAGAGTATATAATATATAATATGAGGAATATACAGGGATATAACGGGTTATAAGGACGGGATTAGTTATACGGCCGGAGAGTATATAATATATAATATGAGGAATATACAGGGATATAACGGGTTATAAGGACCGGATTAGTTATACAGCCGGAGAGTATATAATATATAATATAAGGAATATACAGGATATAATGGGTTATAAGGACGGGATTAGTTATACGGCCAGAGAGTATATAATATATAATATGAGGAATATGCAGGGATATAACGGGTTATAAGGACGGGATTAGTTATATGGCCGGAGAGTATATAATATATAATATGAGGAATATACAGGGATATAACGGGTTATAAGGACAGGATTAGTTATACGGGCCGGAGAGTATATAATATATAATATGAGGAATATACAGGGATATAACGGGTTATAAGGACAGGATTAGTTATACAGCCGGAGAGTATATAATGTATAATATGAGGAATACACAGGGATATAACGGGTTATAAGGACGGGATTAGTTATATGGCCGGAGAGTATATAATATATAATATGAGGAATATACAGGATATAACAGGTTATAAGGACGGGATTAGTTATATGGGGGAGAGTATATAATATATAATATGAGGAATATACAGGGATATAACGGGTTATAAGGACGGGATTAGTTATACAGCCAGAGAGTATATAATATGAGGAATATACAGGGATATAACGGGTTATAAAGACGGGATTAATTATACGGCCGGAGAGTATATAATATATAATATGAGGAATATACAGGATATAACGGGTTATAAGGACGGGATTAGTTATATGGGGGAGAGTATATAATATATAATATGAGGAATATACAGGGATATAACGGGTTATAAGGACGGGATTAGTTATATGGGCCGGAGAGTATATAATATGAGGAATATACAGGGATATAACGGGTTATAAGGATGGGATTAGTTATACGGCCGGAGAGTATATAATATATAATATATGAGGAATATACAGGATATAACGGGTTATAAGGACGGGATTAGTTATACGCCCGGAGAGTATATAATATATAATATGAGGAATATACAGGGATATAACGGGCCGCAGTGTGAAGCAGAGGAGAATCCGGTGCTGTGATTAGTTAAAAAGCAAATAGTTGGCGATTTGTTTTCCGCTCCAAGCTTTTTACCTGCATGCGCGGAGCGTTATCTAGAATATTTTATTTATAACCTGCGAACGGCTGTTACTCATTAATACCTCTGAAAATTACGGCTTCTAAGCCGCTGTCACCGCGGGATCATCGCTATTCACTTGATAAATTTTCTTTCAAACTTTATAAAGTGCGTCTCGCCGCCATCCGGCGCGCTTATTTTGATAAATGTTTATGGAGAATGTATACGTTCACATATCTGTAACCATTAGAAATCCCATTTATTCATAAAAGATTCATTCTCGGAGTCTCGGGGATGGCTCCAGGCAAAAACCAAGAGAAGAACGGGAGACGCAGAGCCCGCCGCCGTGACTTCGCCAAACTCGCTGCACGAAGAGCCGGCAGAGCACTATAATTAGCTGGAGTGATACGGCATTCATTATAATTATTGCGGGCGATCAAATACAGTAATTACAAGCAGCCAGCAGAATTCCACGCAGCGATACATTTTTAATGCGTATCTGTACCGGTTCATACACAAAATGTGCATAATTAATACAAAAAGGATGTTTACGCACCGCACGGCGCGTCAGCAGATTAATGTCTCTCTTCCGTGATGTTGTTGAACTCGCGTTGCCGCAGTTAGCTGACTTTTTTAATTTGTTTAATTTTATTAAATGCGGTATTTTACGGAAACAGGAAGGACTTCGGAATCCCCGTCGCTGTTCGTTATAGCCGGAGCTGAGCATGATGGGAATGGTAGTCCACGGGAGTGGTGCTGCGGGGGCCAGTGTGTCGTAACCTCCTCTCTGTATGCCCTCTCTGACCCGAGCAGACCTGGGCACGCGCTAATGTCTGTCCTGGAAGCTGAGAGTGTTGAGAGTGTGTGAATTAAACAATCAACGATCGCACTTCAGCAGTTGGGAGACCATTTATCACAAAGCGATTATCTCTGTCTTTCTTAATACCCTCACCCTCTACCACTTCTGCTGGGAGGCTGTTCCATTTATCTACCACCCTCTCAGTAAAGTAAAACTTCCATTCCATCTCAGCCTCTGACCCTCTAGTGTTAGATTCCGGTCTCTTGTTTTCTTTAAAATACCGTTAACTTTCCTCCCGTCCCTTGTTTAACCCCTTTATGTGTTTAAATGCCTCCATCATATGCCCCCTCTCACTCTTCTCTCCCCCCTCTCTATCATCTTTTCTCCAGTGAGAATGGATCCTCTACCCAGCTGGTCGTCTCACATTAGGAAGTTTTATAGACTCACAACTTCTGTGCTCAGCCCGTCGCTGGTTAAAGGGACACTTCAATGGGCCATAAGCAACAGGACTGTCCCAGTAATTTGTGGCTGTTGGCAGCTATGCAGATAGCTCTGGTATCGCATGTAGTTATGTTATACGCTTTGCTGCTCGGATAAATCTTTTAACGTCTGGTTTGCAGATATTTTGGCTAAAACCTGGTGTTTTTGCCAATATTTTATCCGCTTGTTTCTATTTTTTCTTGCAGACGATGCAAATCATTTTTTCTTGCGGAATTTGAATTATTTTTGCACAATAATCGCATTTGTTTCTATGCTCAAAATAAACGCGGCACAAAAAATGCAAATTATGGAAAAGTCTCAACTTATAAAGTACTGAAAAAAAATAAAAGAAATAATGCTTAATAAAAGAATAATCCGGAGATTTTAGGTCATTTTTTTGAAGTCATGTGACGGCGGGGGGGGGGGGGGGTTGTTGCTCCTCTGGGCCACTCAGTTCTGTTTGTTACGGAATATTCTAGAGGGAGAAATGAACGGGGTTTCATGTTAAGTTCGCAGCCAGTTTGCCGCTAGGACGCGTTTAGGTTCGACGAGGATACGGCGTTTTTATGCCAGTCCTTTTCTGGGCCCCAGACTCCTGCACTGCTCTTTCTTCCCCTCATGCCCCTCTCCGGTGCTGCGTCTCTCCACCCTGACCCCCCTCTCTCCCGCTGACACCCTTCTCTCCTCCCCTGATGCCCCTCTTTTCTAGGTCAGAATGTTTGCGGGGTATGAGGGTATCGCAGGGTTCTACAGCCCTAAAACCCCCGATAATGTGTATAGAAACAGCAGGCTTTATAAATTTAACGGGGTAAATAAACCCCATTATTCTTCTTCTAATAAATGCCCCGCCCTAGTTACACAAACCACACCCCATCCATGCCTCTGACCACACCCCCTAATTGCCCATTTGAGGTATTGGAACATTTGCCATAAACCTCAGTCTCCTCCTGAATCACCAAAACTTTATTTAGTTTACAAACAGACAGTGTGACCGGAATAGGCTGTGGATTTATTGCAGGTTAATTAGAGAACGCAAAAAACCTGGTGAATTAAAAAAAAATGAATGATGTAATGTGATCTGTTATAACGGGGGGAGCGAGGTGGCGCAGGATCTAGACGGGGAACATATATGGAACCGTAATGAGGGGAAGAGCAGGACCGGGGTCTGTAGAAGGGGGTATTGGTTTCTGTGGTCAGGGGCAGCACTGCAGGCTACGGGGGGCAGCAGTGTGTCTTAGGGGGTGTTTGGGCCTAAATAAGGTCTAGGGGGGTAAAGTTCATGTGTCAGCGGGGGTCTCTCTTTTGTATAATAACTTTACAGATAATTCTACCCCCTTTACGTCGCCAACCGCGCTCCGTCTGCGCGCTCGCTACACGGAACGACGCGTCCGTATTTTAATCTCAGCTCCAAAAATGTAGTATTTTTCTTTTTGTCGATAAATGTGGTTTTTCTGGTGTGAGAAAGTGAGTATAAATATATTTATAGGAAGAACGTAGGGCGGAAGCGGCGGACTCCATATTACCGTCCACGCAGGATCGAGCTGCCGTTTCTTCTCTAAATCTGACAGATTCTGGGTTTTTCCCGTCCAGACGCGTCTTTATAGCCGCGGAGTTTATTGCCGGCAGCGTGCGCGACCGGCAGATAATGGGGGATTCCTGTACGCGCTAAATGCTTTTTTAGTGAAACCCGTAAAATAAAGGTGATTAGATAATTATCGCCGCTCTGCTGTTTAATGGCCGCCCCATAACTTCCCTTTTATTTGTTTTTGTTTCATTATTTTCGCCGTTCTTCACTTCTTAATGGAGTTTGCGTTACTGAGGGGAGCACAGAGGCTTTCGCTACCCGGGAAAAGGGAGCTGGGCGCTTAATTTACAAAAAAGAGGATTATTAATTTATAATATGATGTTAAAGGAGAATCTGACACTTTTTTATTCCTCATATCGGATTAAAAATAATTTTTTTAGAAATATTATTAAGCAGTTTTCTTTTTTACCCCAGTTGTAGTTTTTCCCCCCATAATATAAAGTTTTCAGGCAGCTGCATATCAGCCGTTTGTATGATTCTCGCTCTGTTTTCTGATCCCCGATCTACTAAACCCCCCGACTCCTTATCATACTGCCTGTGGGAGCAATAGAATGACTTGGTCTTAATCACCCAGCCGGTGATGGAAGTCTATGGAGGAACGGACTTCATTAGCATCGCCATAAAGCATCAGCCCAGTGTGGTGTTTGAGTCGGGATATCCCATGAGTGACAGCAACGGCGGCTCCAGGTCGGCAGATAAAGGGGTTATATTACTGTATACAGCGCTGGGGGGTTATATTACTGTATACAGCGCTGGGGGGTATATTACTGTATACAGCGCTGGGGGGTTATATTACTGTATACAGCGCCGGGGGTTATATTACTTTATACAGCGCTGGGGGTTATATTACTGTATACAGTGCTGGGGGTTATATTACTGTATACAGTGCTGGGGGGTATATTACTGTATACAGCGCTGGGGGGTATATTACTGTATACAGCGCTGGGGGGTATATTACTGTATACAGCGCTGGGGGTTATATTACTGTATACAGCGCTGGGGGGTATATTACTGTATACAGCGCTGGGGGGTTATATTACTGTATACAGCGCTGGGGGTTATATTACTGTATACAGCGCTGGGGGTTATATTACTGTATACAGCGCTGGGGGTTATATTACTGTATACAGCGCTGGGGGGTTATATTACTGTATACGGCGCTGGGGGGTTATATTACTGTATACAGCGCTGGGGGTTATATTACTGTATACAGCGCCGGGGGGTATATTACTGTATACAGCGCTGGGGGGTTATATTACTGTATACAGCGCTGGGGGGTATATTACTGTATACAGCGCTGGGGGGTATATTACTGTATACAGTGCTCAGTAAATATTACTGTATATTTTCCCAGAATTGTTAAAACTCTGCTTGGGGGTCTATATGAGAAAGAAGTAAATTCTGTTTTCGGGGAGGATTGAAAGCGTCCGTCGTAGTCCGAGGAGTGACTATTTAAGAAAACGTATTTATTCTCCGAATTACTTTGGAAAGCTCATCGTTTGTAACGGGTTTGAGACGGGGGAAGAGTCCCAGCGGCAGGGCTGCAGATTTGGAAGGAAATACCCCAGGCCATTAAACGCTTCTCTTTTTTTTTTTGCCTGAAAGCGTTTGAAAATAATGACTTTTTAAAATTGGATGTAAAGTCTGAGGACGCGGCTCGGCGTTTTTGTTTTTCTAATGGTCTTTTTTCAACGACTTGTAACTTTCCCAAAATTAACAATTTAGCGCAGCGAGTACAAACGGATTAAATGCCGTGGATTCTATACCGTGGAGAAAAAAAATAATTACATTGAAATGGAAACAACCCGATGTTCATGAAAATGACGCTTTTTACCATTTGTTTTGCACATTTTGTGATTTTGTACATTGGAAGAGATTGGGCGGCCGTCTCGCAGGGCGTTACGTCGTCTAGAGGGTAATAATCACACAACGTGACTGTAAAATATAACAGAGACGCGTCGTTTACTACAATACTTTATGTAATCCCGATGATTAAAGAGCCCCCCCCCCGCCGCTTCTCTCATCCAACCGGCCCCCTCTTCTCTCCGTTTCTCCTTCATTCCGTTCCTTTGGCTCCTTATTTTCGACCAAATTTTCATCGTCCTTCTAGAGAGGTGGAAAAGAGCGGCTTCAGAATGGGTTCTGTCCCCCCCCCCAGCAGGGTTCCCTTTGGACACTTTGGGATAAAACGTCCCAGCGTCCTCAGTCACAGTCAGCGGGGGCATTAGAGCTGCTGGGCTTCATGTGACCAATACGGCTCCTGAATCTAAGACGAGACCAACGACTGGTTAAGGTTTGAGTCGTTACAGCAGGAGAAACGGCCGGCTAGACGGGGGCCGCCGGGGGCCGATCTGCTGGCAGGTTCTGGGTTCATCTGGAAAAAGTGAAATCTGTTATAATTTGGAATCTTCTGCGTAAAATACAGACAATAACTAAAAATCTCAATCCGGTTGGTTGTTGTCTGTGAAGTAAATCAGAATTCTGTAATGACGGCTTTTGATAGAATTTGATAGAATATTCTGTCCTTCGCATCATCGATGCTTTTAATTTCTGGCCCTTCCTGCTCCGAGATCCTTCGCCTTCATTTAATGAAAGCTTCAGCCACCAAACCGGGGCTCCCCAAAGTCCCCCCCCCCTCGCCGCGCGCTCGCGATTTGTCTGAAGCGTTTGCGGAAAGCGGTTTATCCCAACTTATCAGAGAAACGGACGCGGAACAGAAATCCCATCCTCTGTAAACTATTATTCCAGAAATAATTGGAAACTCTTTAGCCGACCAAACATGCGCGAGGTCAGCCTCGAGAGGCTCTGACATTCTCCGTGCTGATCCGCCGCCCAGGCGATAAATCCGTCCATCGCGGAGATCGGGGGGAATGTCTGAATCTACAAGATACAGGAATCGCCAAATGTATCGTTTTCTTTGGTTCATTAAAATAAAAGCTCCGTGTTTTCCGACATCGTCTGCCGTGTTTTTCGCGGCTCGGAGCGCCCGGGAATCGGAGTCCGGCTGCCGGGTTTTTATTTGCTCTTCTGTTCGATGACATCAAACGTTCCTAAAATATCCTCGGATCGTCTCCGCGGTCATCGTTATAAAGTTACTGATCGGCGTGACAGAGGTCGGCCCCTCATCGCAGCGCAGAGCCTCCCGGGGTCGGGGGTCTCGTCTTATTTCTGATCTTTTTAATAATGAAAGTTTTTTAAATGACAAAACCTGAGAAGCCTCAGAAGGCGATAAACGAGGAGAAAAATCTCTTGCATCATACAGACCTCCTGAGTCTCTCGCTGGCGATTACTTTGGGGAGTAGGGAAGAGGCTGCATTCCAATGTCTGAGTACTAATTGCGAGTATCTCGGTGTGGGCGGATTCCAATACACGGATGTATCGCACACATAGGCTGTGGCGCACACAGAAAGTTCTTTAAAAATACACGATCGGGGCGGCCGCCGGCCCCGGCGCGGATATATCAAACGGCGCGCCGGCGATCAGCCTTCCTTCCGGCTCCGAGAAAGACGCCGATTTCATTTATTTCCAAAGGGGATTAATACGAGTTCGCTGAGTGTTTGCATTAACCCTTTCAGCGCTCCGCGTTAGTGGGATTAGTCAGATTCCCCCGGATCGGCTCAGATTCCATTACGGCTTTTTCCCAAAATTAGCTTTAATTGTTGAAATATCTTCTGTGTGCGAGTAATACCCCAACCGAGAGGCAACAACATGAATAAATAAATGAAGGGGTTAATAAAGGACGGGAGGAGAAAAGTTACAAGAGAGCGGAATCTAACGCTAGAGAGTCAGAGACTGAGATGGAACGGAAGGGAGTTTTACTTTACTGACTGCAGGCAGAATGTTAACAATAATGATCATTTATTTAATGAGAGGGTGGTAGGTAAGTGGAGCAGCCCCCCAGCAGAGGTGGTAGAGGGTAATACAGTAAGGGTATTAAACATGCATGGGATAGACATACGGCTCCTGAATCTAAGACGAGACCAACGACTGGTTAAGGTTTGAGTCTTTACAGCAGGAGAAACGGGCGACTAGACGGGGGCCGCCGGGGGCCGCTCTGGGTTTCTATGTTGGTTGTTTGCTTGTTTCGTATTTTTTATGTGAAATGGTGGAAATGTTTTGGGTCGGACAGACGCTGCTTCTGGTAACTCGGCGGCCAGATGGTTCTTATCGGTAGCCAAATCCTCTGACTTTGAGCCCTTTGAGGCTCTGTAACTCCCGTTCAGCTGGGGACGGGGAAAATCGGGGTGGCGGATTTCGCACAACATGGGTGCACAGAGGGGGTGCCCCAAAAAACCAAGGGATCGCTCAGCTCTCATACGCATTAAACGGCTTTCCTCAGTAAGATGTCGTTGGTTCAGCACAAAATAAATCATTTTTTAAACATTCAAAATCTCCACAACCTCCAAAAAACCGCAGCGATCCGGACTCCGGATTTTTCGTATAAAAGGAGTAATTCCGGTAAAATTGGCCGCACGGTTTCTTGAAGCGGCGTGCGTTGAGTGCATGCGCGCCGCGACCTCTCTCTCTCTCTATATATATATATATATACTGTGCGTATAAAGTAAATCCTGAGAAACCAAACAAAGGAAGCGGATGAAAGGTTTCTGTGAGGCGCAGAGCCCTGGCACGGGGAGCACCAGCCGCGCAGGATTTATTAGCCTCACCGCAGCCGCGGATATTAACGGCGCGTTGCGCGGCTCGCGGTAATTGGGAGTAATTGCGCTAATCAGACCCCGGCAGCCGAGTGAGATAACCGCGCGGACTTCCCGGGGACTGAAAGGTTGCATTAAATAATGCATGAGCCGGGGCTATTGTTCTAATTGATCGGCGGTGATTGCGATCAGGTGGAGGGAGGCGTTTGAAGGAGGCCGCGTCCTCCACACAGAACCATTAACGGCTCCATCGCTGCCAAAACACAAATGAGCTGGGAAGGCGGCCACGGCGGCGGTTACTGCGGAAGTCAAAGTGATGGATCGTCCTCGGGGCGGCCAGCGGTATACACTCCGGATTAACCCCGGCAGCTCCGGAAACAAAAGAGAGAGCGGGGGGGGGGGTTTAACTCCCCTCTATGTGAGTGCCGAGTATTACCGTTTCTGGGCTGAATCGACTCAAACCTTAGATTCAGGAGCCGTATGTCTATCCCATGCATGTTTAATCCCCTCACTGTATTACCCTCTACCACTTCTGCTTGGAGGCTGTTCCGCTCATCTACCAACATCTCACTATAGTAAAACTTCCTTCTATTCCATCTCAGCCTTGGACCCTCTCGTGTCAGATTCCGGGCTCTTGTTCTATTATTTCTCCTCCTTTTGGTGAGAATGGTGGCCGAAATAATTCCCAAAACAGACAAATAGAAAAGCCTCGTTAACAAGAAACGGCCCTAATCAATCAGAGCGCAGAATCACCGATAACCAATACCGGGCGGCGGATCAATGATACAAAATAACCACAAAAACTGCCAAAGGAGCTTAACGGCCATTTATCAGTCCGTCTGTCTATATATCTGTCCATATGTCTGTCTGTCTCTCTCTCTCTCTATATATATCTATCACTGTTTCTTTCTCTCTTTCTTTCCGCCCCTCCGTTATGAGACCACCGAGTCGACCCACTTTTCTTCCCCAACGTCCCTATAGACCTCTCGGCCCTTTCCCCCCTATCCCTGCTCACAATGGGGGCCGTTCATTAACATTCGGGGCCCAGGGACTTTCTGCTAACCGTAAGACAGCCACATGTCAGTCACCATTCTAACCGCGATACGTTACTGTCCTCTCCGGAAGCGACACATTAGTCTCCTGGTGATCGATGATCTTGCTGCAGAAACCGCGCATGGAGAGTAATGATGCTTCGGTCCAATTAATTTACCTTTTTGTACGACCTGCGCGCTCGAGGCTCTTCCCTTTATTGTTTTTTTTCTGACGTTTTTGTATTTTGATAAATTTTTACTGTTATTAATAGTTAGTATTATTTTCATACAAATCCTCCTCCTGACTCAGAAATCTGTGGTTCGGTCAACCAAGGGAGGCGTGATTTTGCCCTACGAGGGTTTGAGGGACTGCGGGGGTCCATGGGGGGCTGAGGGGGGAATATCGGGCATCGGATGGATCGCAGGCAGCCAACTTGCCATAGCAAACGATCAATGAGGAGGTTTCTGCCCCAAGAATGGATGCCCCCCACCTCCCGCTTAATAGAACACAGACCCCCGGAGACACCGAGCTGCGAGCCGACTCCATACAATGTCGTGGATTTCAGTCTCAGGCTTTCCACCTCTTAGTTATTAGACTTATTATTTGTGTTGTTTATTTATTGAGCTGGTGGTAGATGAGCGGAACAGCCTCCCAGCAGAAGTGGTAGAGGGTAATACAGTAAGGGTATTAAACACGCATGGGATAGACATACGGCAGGGATTGGGTTAATCGCATTCTGTGCCGTTTCGTAGTTTGTCATAGGATTTTTTGTGTTTCTGTCCGGCACCAAAGAGCTTTTCTCTGGCGGATCCATAACTCCGCGCGTCCTCGGAGGGTCTCTGTTGCGGTGTAACGTGTGCTGGCGTTGGGGCAGGAGGCGCGGATCTCTCCCCATGTAACATAGTATGTGAAAAACAGCTCTACACGCCGGCACCGCGCTCTATTGATATTTTAATGGACGGTGGGGAGGGGTCCGGGGAGATGTCTCGTGGTACATTAGAGAGGTCTCTGTGACCTTGGCCGAGAAGCTTTACTCTCTCATGGCTCAATTATTCATTTTAATGTCTGCAGCCCGATCACTAAAACATCATAACATGTAAAGGACACGTATGATCGATGCCGGAAACACGTGATAGAAGTTACCCGGTAAATAATGTAACAGCCAGGAGCGTGAGTAGAGTATCGTACCTTCCGACGGGGCTAAAGAGGGACACTTTATGGGCATTTAGGTGTTGCCAGGGGAGCTTATGTGACTTTGTGCCCCATCGCTGGGTATTCGTAAGACTGGGTGGGGCATTTATTAGAAGAATAATTGGGTTTATTTACCCCGTTTAATTTATAAAGCCGTTCCCTGCTGTTTCTATACACATTATCGGGGCTTTTAGGGCTGTAGAACCCTGCGATCCCCTCATACCCAGCAAACATTCTGACCTCCTAGAAAAGAGGGGCATCAGGGGAGGGGAGAAGGGCATCAAGGGGTGAGGGGTATCAGGACGAGGATGAGGGACGTGTAGGAAGCCTGTGAGGCCCAAAACATGCGCAGGTTTATTGCTGGATAGCTGTGTATTTACATTTTGCGTGGTAACGATTCTGCAGACCCCACCAACGCCGGCTAAAGCCGTTACAGGGGTCTCCATGCCGACTAGGAAGGAAATCTCTGATTTAAAATACTAAATATCCATTAGATTTTATTAAACTGCAACCCAGAAAAAATAAAATTTCCAGACGCAAAGTTCATCCGAATCATCAGGAAATGGAAACATCAACTATAAGAATAACTTAATAATAATAATTGGTTTTATTTCATAAATGATCCAAAATGAACATTTTTAGAAAAAGAAAAAAATATTTCAGGAATCAGGGGACGTCGTACTGGGCAGGGACTGGGATCAGGGGATGGGGTGCTGGGCAGGGACTGGGATCAGTGGACGGGGTGCTGGGCAGGGACTGGGATCAGGGGATGGGGTGCTGGGCAGGGACTGGGATCAGTGGACGGGGTGCTGGGCAGGGACTGGGATCAGGGGATGGGGTGCTGGGCAGGGACTGGGATCAGTGGATGGGGTGCTGGGCAGGGACCGGGATCAGGAGATGGGGTGCTGGGCAGGGACTGGGATCAGGGGATGGGGTGCTGGGCAGGGACTGGGATCAGGAGATGGGGTGCTGGGCAGGGACTGGGATCAGGAGATGGGGTGCTGGGCAGGGACTGGGATCAGGAGATGGGGTTCTGGGCAGGGACCGGGATCAGGGGATGGGGTGCTGGGCAGGGACTGGGATCAGGGGATGGGGTGCTGGGCAGGGACTGGGATCAGGAGATGGGGTGCTGGGCAGGGACTGGGATCAGGAGATGGGGTGCTGGGCAGGGACTGGGATCAGGGGATGGGGTGCTGGGCAGGGACTGGGATCAGGGGATGGGGTGCTGGGCAGGGACTGGGATCAGGGGATGGGGTGCTGGGCAGGGACTGGGATCAGGGGATGGGGTGCTGGGCAGGGACTGGGATCAGGAGATGGGGTGCTGGGCAGGGACCGGGATCAGGAGATGGGGTGCTGGGCAGGGACTGGGATCAGGGGATGGGGTGCTGGGCAGGGACTGGGATCAGGGGATGGGGTGCTGGGCAGGGACTGGGATCAGGAGATGGGGTGCTGGGCAGGGACCGGGATCAGGAGATGGGGTGCTGGGCAGGGACTGGGATCAGGGGATGGGGTGCTGGGCAGGGACTGGGATCAGGGGATGGGGTGCTGGGCAGGGACCGGGATCAGGAGATGGGGTGCTGGGCAGGGACCGGGATCAGGGGATGGGGTGCTGGGCAGGGACTGGGATCAGGGGATGGGGTGCTGGGCAGGGACTGGGATCAGGGGATGGGGTGCTGGGCAGGGACTGGGATCAGGAGATGGGGTGCTGGGCAGGGACCGGGATCAGGGGATGGGGTGCTGGGCAGGGACTGGGATCAGGGGATGGGGTGCTGGGCAGGGACTGGGATCAGGGGATGGGGTGCTGGGCAGGGACTGGGATCAGGAGATGGGGTGCTGGGCAGGGACTGGGATCAGGAGATGGGGTTCTGGGCAGGGACCGGGATCAGGGGATGGGGTGCTGGGCAGGGACTGGGATCAGGAGATGGGGTGCTGGGCAGGGACTGGGATCAGGGGGTGGGGTGCTCGGCAGGGACTGGGATCAGGGGATGGGGTGCTGGGCAGGGACTGGGATCAGGAGATGGGGTGCTGGGCAGGGACTGGGATCAGGGGATGGGGTGCTGGGCAGGGACTGGGATCAGGGGATGGGGTGCTCTCCATGGATAACATTATATTATACAGTCAGCTGATGGTTTTCTTCCTGGGATCGGGTTATTGCGTTATTATCGTATATATATATATCGTTTATAGTGTTTGGCGATATTATAAACCCGTCTGTCGGAGGCATTAAAGTGTCCCGGTAACGCACACCCGTGAAGGCGACCGGCCGGCCCTTTAACCAGATCTTCCGTTTTATTCCCCGGATCCGTGACCCGAATGAAAGTTATTTTTAATAATCAGGATTAAGAGCTCCGCTTCGCTTGGACTTTATAGAAATTATTACTTTAACCTCAGCGGGCGCTTCCTGAAATCCGCGCAGAATGAGCTACAAAATCTATTTTTCTCTTGAGAAATGACGCGGGTCCCCGGCTCGCGCGGGTGAGACGGTTTCGGTTTACACGACATATGAAACTCATGTCAGATTTGACGGGAATTGCATTAAAGATGTGATGGAGCCCCCCCCCCCCCCCCCCCCCCCCGTGTCGGGCCGCAGACCGTGATGAATGAGTGCCGGGGGTGGCAGCGGACGAATGATGGATCGTGTCACAATAAGTACATTTATTGCGTGATGAATGAACCTTTATCCGTGTTTGCGTCTCCGTCATGATTGAGTATCTCACATATGATACAAGAAGAGGGGAGCGGCCGCCATCAGGCCCCCGCGTCCTCCAGCAGGGCTCATCTACTAAGGCTAGCCAAAGCCGAAGCGTCTTGGTCGTCGATGAGTCTAATTGTTTTGGAGATATTTAGTCTTATGATTAACCCCGTGGACGCTGAGCTCTGCGGCTGCCTGAAGCAATCAGAAACAACCAGCAACCTAGCAACAGGGGAGAGATAACTTAATGGGGAGGAATAATCCCGAGAACAGGAACTTGAGACGGCCGCTCACACATATATATATATATATATATATATATATATATATAAAGGGTTATGATAGAAATGCTTATTCAAATTAGTAAACAGAGTTACGAGGGTTAATTTAATGTATAGAACTGTAAATGAGGATTTATACATCATATACCCGCGTTCCGGTTAACCCCGCGCCGTCCAGGGACCTCTGTAAACGCTTTGCGTGTTATTTCCCTTCCTGGCACACGGAATGATGTAATTACTCAGATTACACGCTAACGAGGGAGCTCTGCGCGGATCCGATTGCCCCGCGGCCCCCACATTACCCGTAATGAGCTTTCTGCGTGGAAACCAGCGATTCCTGTGCTTCGCATCAGGTGTCTTCATCCGACCTGCTAACAAAACAAATCAGAACCTCCAAAAAAAACAAATCACAGCAAATTCCCCATTTTCTTTAGGGCTTTAAACATTTTATTTTGAACATATTCTACGATTTGTCAGATGTTTCGGATTTCTCGCGGTTCGTTTCCTGGCTGCCTTTCCCATTCCGGCTCGAATCCCCTTACTGAGTTAAGCTCTACCACTTCTGCTAGGAGGCTGCTTCATGCATCCACCAGGCGGGTTTCTGTAATTCAATATTCAGACCACGTTTTGTTGGAATTATAATTAAAAACGGTTACATGAGAAGCAATTTTGGGCCAAGTTTGGATTCTGAGGGCTCCCTGATACCCGAGGAGCTTAAATACTTTTCGTTTTTTCCCAACCTGTGTTATATTTACCTTTAATAATAATAATAATAATAATATAATAATATAATGTATCTGACGTCAGTAAATAGAGTTATCGGAGTCAACTAAGTCTAGAATTTTACTGAAAAGTTCTATTTTGGAACCAAATAATGCTGGCTAAATAATATATATTATCTCGTTCAAAAGTTTGGGGTCACTCGGCTGATTTCATGCAAAACAAGGAGATTTCTGGCTGTAACATAATTACAAAACGCGGTTTTTCTAACCATCAATTATCCTTTAAAACTTAAACTTGGATCACCGAACACAACGTGCCATTGGAACACAGGAGTGATGGGAGTGATAAAGGGCCATTGGAACACAGGAGTGATGGGAGTGATAAAGGGCCATTGGAACACAGGAGTGATGGGAGTGATAAAGGGCCATTGGAACACAGGAGTGATGGGAGTGATAAAGGGCCATTGGAACACAGGAGTGATGGGAGTGATAAAGGGTCTCTGTACGTCTATGAAGAGATTCCATTAAAAATCAGCCGTTTCCAGCTACAGTAGTCATTTACAGCATTAACCCCGTCTGCGCTGGATTTCCCATTCATTTAATTTTATGGGGAAAATGTGCTTTTCTTTCAATAACAGTGACCCCAAACTTTAGAACGGCCGGGTATTAATGAGTGATAAATGCTTGTTTAACAAAGAAAAGACTAATTGAACTCATGTAATATTTTCTGTTGTAGAGTCGATGATGCTGAAGGGCAGCGATTGTCTCGACGCAGCCAAAGCCTGCAACCTAGACGACACGTGCAAGAAGTACCGCTCGGCGTACATCAATCCGTGCACCAACAGCATGTCCAACGAGGTCTGCAACCGGCGCAAGTGTCACAAAGCCCTGCGCCAGTTCTTCGACAAGGTCCCCCCGAAGCACAGCTACGGGATGCTCTTCTGCTCCTGCAAGGACTTCGGGTGCACGGAGCGCCGGCGGCAGACCATCGTCCCCGCGTGTTCCTACGAGGAGAAGGAGAAGCCCAACTGCCTGGGTCTGCAGGAGTCCTGCAAGACCAACTACATCTGCAGGTAACGCCGCCATCTTTAACCGCATCGCCGGCTCACTTCTACCGCGGTAAATGACATCACGGTTATAGTGAAACCGCGTGGATTTACTACCTGCACCCATTCTATTTATTACAGATATCTGGGGAAAAGCCGAGAGCTTTTGGGAAAGTAAAATATCAGAATGAGCAGAATTGTATCCGTCCGAGGCTTTAGTCGGTGACCAAATTAACACCGCCGTATATTTGCTTTAAAGGCTATTCTGTTCCCCTCCATGTTGGATACACTTTTGCCCCATAAAAGAATATTTACCCCCAGAGTATAACAGCGTGAGGTCACTTTCAGGGAAGAATATCATTTTTGTTCATTTGAATGTAGTGTGGCTGTCGGGGGGACTGACGGTCGGGACGGACACCAAATACCGATTCCAAGAATGAAGACACCCGGCTAAGAACTGTCATGATCCATACCTCCTAAACGTCATTCACTCAAATCCCTGCTGCCCCTCTCTCCCCCTGATACCCCTCTGTCCTCCCCTGAAATGTCATGTTGTGCAAATCACCGGCTGCTGCCGGCCGGCAGAGACCTGCGCATGCGGGGGGGTCTGACGACGCTTCTTCGTGCATCGGTTCCACTGGGGGCTTTAAAACAGCGATGGAAACCAAACGGACGGCGTCGGTTGGGGGGAACCAGCAGCCCTACCACAAATGAGCCGTTTTTAACCCCTTCGGGACCGTTTTTTTCCCATACTCTACTATTATGTTTGTTAAACCCCCTTTTGCATGTTTGATGAACCCGCACAAATTATACATCATATTCAGGATGAGTGGGGACTTAAAATAATAGAAATATTATTTGTGAAAACAGTAAAAACTATAGTAAAATAGAAAAAAAAATGTGCTTAATTTTTCTTCTACACAGTACGGTGCCGCAGCTGATTAATGACCCCCCCCATACATCCATTATACGTTCCAGAGGGACACATCCATGCTTTACATATCACCCTATAATACGCGTCTATTAATACTTAAGGGGTTTGGGGGTAGTAATTTTTTGTATACGTTTTTTATTACATTTTTTATAATATAATTATAATTTTTTATTTACCGCTACATCCCGATGGCTGTGAACAGGTTAATCGCTTTGACCTTGCCATCAATTTCCAATGGATCAGAAATCACAACATGCATTGAAAGCGTAGGAAATTAGTAGAACAGCCTCCCAGCAGAAGTGGTAGGAGAGGATTTAAACATGCATGAATCTAAGACGAGACCAAGGGCTGATTAAGGTTTGAGCCGAATGGGGCTGATCTGACACTTATTGATGAAAAAAGCCACAAAGTATATGTTGGGTTTTTTTAATAAAACAAGCAAAACTTAAAAAAAGAATATTTTTTTATTTTTATTTGAGTAATATTATATTTTTGGTGAGTTTTTCCCCGTTTTTGGTCGATATGCAGACGGGAGCGCGTGGTGTCGCGGAGCAGACTGTTCATTATTTCTCACACAATATATCTGCGATGAGACGATCAGAAATCCGCGACCCGGGTCCCGCCGCCAAGATCCGGACCATGGTTCTTTCTTGTTTTTTTGGCCTAAAATCGATGTCAGATTCCTGCGAACGGCCGAGTTTACGATCCGTGGAACGTTTTTTGTTTCATTATCAGATAAAAAACGAAAATCAATTACAGGCAAATAAAGCGCTTGGCGCGGAGAAGACCTTTTGCTGACCGCGGATCGGATTCTCGGCTCGACGTTCCGTCCAAACCCGAAAATGTCCATTTCGCTTATTCCTTTAAACTCATTGCACGTTATTTCACCCCAGAGCAAAAGTTTCATAAAAATCAGCCTTTTTTGCCCTAATTATCCGGCTCGATTTCCTTCCTCTCCAGAGCCCCTCGCCTGATGACTCCGCTCCACGCAGAGAATAAATCAGGAGATAATTAAATTAATTGTTTGCGTTCTTCCGATGGTCTGGTTTCATTTTTTTCCTGACTTCTGTGCAATTCGCATTATTTAGGGAATTGGGCAATAAAAATATGTTTCCTCCTCCGCAACCTGTTACACGCAGGCATCCACGGACCTTGGCAGGCGCTGCTTCTCTGCCTCGGAAGCCGTTTCTTTTTTGGAGGAATTGGGGTTTTTAACTCTTTGAAGCCGAGACCGGTGGCAGCTCGTGGCAGAGCCAGCCTTATGTCACCCGTCCTGGAGTTCTCTCCCTTCTCTTTCTCTACCGGCCACCAGCGATAAGTGCCCGGGGAGAGATTAACAGATCCGTCTTACCCCCGCACCACGACTGCTTGCTGCCCCCCTTTTATTTTCAAGCTCCCTCCCACCTATCGAGGGCTGTTTTAATGAATAAGGACTTTGTGTTATGATGTCATACACCAGTGTCTTACATCATCAGGCGTCCAGTTATGGCACAAAGCCATAGAAATCATCTGGGCTTTAATCAATGAGGACTTTGTGTTATGATGTCATACACCAGTGTCTTACATCATCATGCGTCCAGTGATGGCACAAAGCCATAGAAATCATCTGGGCTTTAATCAATGAGGACTTTGTGTTATGATGTCATACACCAGTGTCTTACATCATCATGCGTCCAGTGATGGCACAAAGCCATAGAAATCATCTGGGCTTTAATCAATGAGGACTTTGTGTTATGATGTCATACACCAGTGTCTTACATCATCAGGCGTCCAGTTATGGCACAAAGCCATAGAAATCATCTGGGCTTTAATCAATGAGGACTTTGTGTTATGATGTCATACACCAGTGTCTTACATCATCATGCGTCCAGTGATGGCACAAAGCCATAGAAATCATCTGGGCTTTAATCAATGAGGACTTTGTGTTATGATGTCATACACCAGTGTCTTACATCATCATGCGTCCAGTGATGGCACAAAGCCATAGAAATCATCTGGGCTTTAATCAATGAGGACTTTGTGTTATGATGTCATACACCAGTGTCTTACATCATCATGCGTGCAGTTATGGCACAAAGCCATAGAAATCTCATCTGGGCTTTAATCAATGAGGACTTTGTGTTATGATGTCATACACCAGTGTCTTACATCATCAGGCGTCCAGTTATGGCACAAAGCCATAGAAATCATCTGGGCTTTAATCAATGAGGACTTTGTGTTATGATGTCATACACCAGTGTCTTACATCATCATGCGTCCAGTGATGGCACAAAGCCATAGAAATCATCTGGGCTTTAATCAATGAGGACTTTGTGTTATGATGTCATACACCAGTGTCTTACATCATCATGCGTCCAGTGATGGCACAAAGCCATAGAAATCATCTGGGCTTTAATCAATGAGGACTTTGTGTTATGATGTCATACACCAGTGTCTTACATCATCATGCGTGCAGTTATGGCACAAAGCCATAGAAATCTCATCTGGGCTTTAATCAATGAGGACTTTGTGTTATGATGTCATACACCAGTGTCTTACATCATCAGGCGTCCAGTTATGGCACAAAGCCATAGAAATCATCTGGGCTTTAATCAATGAGGACTTTGTGTTATGATGTCATATACCAGTGTATTACATCATCATGCGTGCAGTTATGGCACAAAGCAACCTGCTGTATCAATACCACTTAACCCTTGCATTTCTGGGCTTTTTTTGGGGTGTCTCATATATATCGAGGCAATATTTAAGAACATTTATTAAAAAAGAAGAAAAAATCACAGTTCATAGAACACCAGAGATAAAGGATACAAAGTGTCGATTTGCGTTTTCTGAGCACAGAAGGGGTTAATCTAAAATCCCCCCCCCCCCCCCCCATCCTCACAGACCGTTCTGTTCCTTCGCCTACAAGAACTGGGTCAGGTTTATAATAAAAGCGTCATATCCCGGGAATGGCCTGGCCGGGATCCAGCGGATGCATCTCATCTCCTCGCCGGGCTCTTTCTGACCTTCATGTTGCCCACTTTTTTTTTTACTTTTTTCTTTTTTCCCGAAGAGCAGGAGGTGAGGAAGCGCATGTTCCGGGGGGGGGGGGGGGGATTAAAGCGGATTCTGCCTTTTGTTCAGTTTTTTATCAAAAGATGGAAACAGACTAGATTAGAGCAAAACTCTAAAAACCGCATGTCCAAGGATTTCTGATATCGGAAAAGATTGTTTTGGTATTTAAATAAAAGGGTAATTTCCATAAAAAGGAGTTATTTCTAAAGTTATTACACAGAAAAGCTTTTAAATGTTTACCAAAACCATTTATAATCAATACATATATATATATATATATATATATATATATACCCTACTGATGGCTATTAGCGGAACTCGGTGGGGAATAACGTATTTATTTACCCCATTTAATGTATAAAGCCGTTCCCTGCTGTTTCTATACACATTATCGGGGCTTTTAGGGCCGTAGAACCCTGCGATCCCCTCATACCCAGCAAACATTCTGACCCCCTAGAAAAGAGGGGCATCGGGGGGGGGAGAGGGGCATCGGGGGGGGGGGGAGAGGGGCATCGGGGGAGGAGAGAGGAGCATCGGGGGAAGAGAGGGGTAACAGGGGAGGGAGAGAGGGGTAACAGGGGAGGAGAGAGGTGCATGATGGGGGGGGCACGTGAGGCACAAGTGTTTGAGCAAGGGACTGGACAAACTAAAAGGGACAGCCTGTTACTGTGGGTACGAGTGGGGGCTGTTTGGAAGGGGTTATTGTGTCAGCAGTCGCCGGCGCAGAGATACTCCGTACCAGGGGCTCGGATCTGCGTGTGTTAATGCGGGATGCGTCGCTGTGAATGCGTCGGTGGCTGCGGATCTGTGCGCCTCCCTGATTACGTGAAATGTAAAGATTCTGCTTGCGCTTTCTTGTTATCGGGTAAATTTGGGCTTTCTGTGGCTGTTATAACTTGCTTTTATCACAGTCGCACTTAGCTTTGTTTTTGGTCCCATATATATGAGTCCTGGAGGTGTAGCCGCCTGGGGGGTTTCCTGTGCGTTGCCCCCGGGTCCTACCTGCCCCCTGAGCAGATTCACGCAGTTAGGGTAACCAGTCGAGATTTTTCTATAATTTTTGTAATCATTTCAATATTATTATTTTTTTCTTGCTATTTCCTGTAATAATGATAATTGTCAGATATTTTGTGTTGTGTTGCCATGGAAACATGAGATTCATTAGCACGCTGTTAGATATTGTTATGGAACGTTGGCGACTCCCCATCTGTATCCGTATGTCCATATAATGCTTTTTTGTCACCCAGCACGCTGCGTTGGGGTAATAGAATACATTTATTGTTAAGAGAAGAAAATTATGTTTGATTTTATTTAAAAAAAAAACCATTTATTTCTGCGACGCCCCCCGCCCCCCCACAGCCACCTAACAGATTTAATGCACCAATTTTTGTGTTTGATTCTCAATGATTCAAACAAAGCCAGATTTTTCCTCCCCATCCAGCGCTGACCGAATGCTGGCGGCCTCCACTGCCCTGCCCCCCCATACCCCCCCCCCCCCGGGCAGCCGCGTCTCCTCGCACTCCTCGTGTCTTGGGATTAAAGGAACGTTTAAACAAGGAGCCCAGAAGTGAATCCATAAACCCTCCTGTTTGATCATCAGAGATCAGAGTCTTTTGAAGTCTTAATGAGAATTTAATGGATTTTCTCCAGGATCCTCGTATTCCTGCCGATCATTGACCCAGCGCCGGTGGTAACGGCCATTAAAGAAATATCTGCCTTACATGTCAGTGAGACTCATTGATTACCATTTACCCCAACTCTATATACCCCGACACAATACACCCCGACATTATACACCCCGACACTATACACCCCGATCCTATACACCCTGACCCTATATACCCCGACACTATACACCTCAACTGTATACACCCCGACACTATACACCCCGATCCTATACACCCCGACACTACACACCCTGACCCTATATACCCCAACACTATACACCCCGACCCTATACACCCCGACACTACACACCCTGACCCTATATACCCCAACACTATACACCCCGACCCTATACACCCCGACACTATACACCCTGACCCTATATACCCCGACACTATACACCTCAACTGTATACACCCCGACACTATACACCCCAACTTTATACAGCCTGACACTATACACCCCGACTCTTTACCCCCTGACGCCATACACTCCGACACTATAAGGCTTCATATTCATTAAGATCTGGAATGTTGCTCAGAAATACAGTTTTTTTAGCGGCTCAGTTAATTCTTTTTGTTTTTTGTTATAAAGATATTAGTTTATTATTTATTTATTAGTGATTTATTTTATTTTATTCATAGCCCCCGGTAACCCCCGGATACAGGAAATGAGAAATTCGAAATAAGTGAAATTTTATTGTTAAATATAAAAGTAGATTCAGTTCTCGTAAAGACGCGACAACAAAGAGTTTTCAAAAAAGCCGCCTTGTGTGTGATTCAGACATCTTTACTCCCTGCT
This sequence comes from Spea hammondii, assembly GCA_029215755.1. NCBI lineage: Eukaryota > Metazoa > Chordata > Amphibia > Anura > Pelobatidae > Spea > Spea hammondii. Next base: position 33,991,329 of record JARDYJ010000011.1, on the reverse strand, counting down.
CTCAGGATTATTCCTCCCCATTAACGCATCTCTCCCCTGTTAAATTGTTGATTGGTTCAGGCAACATTTGTAAGGGGGAGGAGAAGGCAGAGAATTTACGAGCAGGAAGTTGATCACATTATGCTGGCTCTGCCACAGGCTGCCACCAAGATCAGCTTCGCTGAAATAAAAAAAAAAATCCCTAATTTTTAAGCCAATTATCTCCAAAAAAGAAGCAAAAATCGCAGGATCGGGTAATTTTAACAAATGAATTGACTTGTGCTAAACTTGGTTTCATTGTTTCCTAAACTTGTCATTATGCCTCACACCAAACACCCCCCCCCCATACATACCTTTGGGGTAATATTTCAGCATCTGCTACAAACGCTAATTCCTCCCCAGCGCCCGCCGACCGTGTCCTGTTTGCAGCCGTAATCTGTAGATCACTAAAACTTCGAAAATAGATTTAATTATGCGAGATAATCAGACCCCAAACGTGTTTTTGATGTTAACAGCAATCCGCGGCACTTTGTGTGATCCAACACAACAGACTAATCTTTTACAATGAAAGCTCCTGTAATCTTTGATTCCCAATATCTGAGCTTTTAGCAGAAAAAACGCGGCATAAGGAAGAGGATTCTCTCGCTTAGGGCCCTTTTTGTTTTTTATTATAATTGCAGTTTGCCCCTGTACATGCTACAGTAAGCCCTGCCCCTGGGGATGCCACACCCCTGAGGATGCTACAGTAAGCCCTGCCCCTGAGGGTGCTACACTAAGCCCTGCCCCTGAGGATGCCACACCCCATAAAAAATAAATTTTTCAAGCATATTAAAATGATTAAACCAACTTATTAACAATCGATGATTCAGATAAAATGATATTATTGTATTTCTTTTTTAGGTCTCGCCTCGCGCATTTCATGGCGGACTGCCAGCCGGACCCTCGCTCCGCCAGCGGGTGTTTAAAGGAGAATTACGCCGAATGCTTACTGGCCTATTCTGGGCTTATTGGTAAGAAAACCTTAATTTTCTTGGCATTTAGGTGAAATGAGGTTCCGGGAACGATTTACTAAATGATTGTTACTGTTGCGAGTGCTGCAGATAATTGTCACGCATTCTCTCGTGCCGGTGGGCAGCCATCTGCAGTAACGCCGACCCGGCTTTATGACTCTTGTGACGGATCGTCCTGTGCCCCAGACTGGACGCCTCCGCCCGTCAGCTCCTTCCCTCTCCCAGTAAGCGGACGCGCTGCGGCTGTCCGAAGAAAGCAGTCACAGACCAGCACTTTCTTCAATCATGAGACAGAACTTCATGCTTTGAGGTTAAAAACAGAACTCTCTTTATTACAAACACACAGAACTTATATACAATCTCCATTCACTGTGCACCGAACCCAACCCCCAATCCCATCAGCCACATCCCATCACAAATCCCATCACTCACATCCCATCACAAATCCCATCAGCCACATCCCCTCACAAATCCCATCACTTACATCCCCTCACAAATCCCATCACTCACATCCCATCACAAATCCCATCACTCACATCCCCTCACACATCCCATCACAAATCCCATCACTTACATCCCCTCACAAATCCCATCACTCACATCCCATCACAAATCCCATCACTCACATCCCCTCACAAATCCCATCAGCCACATCCCATCACAAATCCCGTCACCCACATCCCCTCACAAATCCCATCACTCACATCCCATCACAAATCCCATCAGCCACATCCCATCACAAATCCCATCAGCCACATCCCCTCACAAATCCCATCACTCACATCCCATCACAAATCCCATCAGCCACATCCCCTCACAAATCCCATCAGCCACATCCCCTCACAAATCCCATCAGCCACATCCCATCACAAATCCCATCAGTATACAGGGGATGTATCAGGTGAGGGGATTACAGAATACAATGGGTTCCCCCACCTGTGTTATCCCCCCTGTAGTGCGGGGGCCGTCTGGGCAGACAGGGCTGTGTTGGCTGATTAAGAGCCCCAGCCAGATTATAGGATCGTCTCTTTGAAGGCTGGGGCTGAAGCCACATTCAAACCGGGTACAAATAAATATAATAATAATAATAATAATAAATATAATAATAATGATAAATATAATAATAATAATAAATATAATAATAATAATAACAGTGACGATCAGACAGGGTTTTTCACAACTCTGAAACGACATTCATTTGCCGCTGGATTTATCTTCATTTTCTCCCGTAAACAATAAAAGTAAATCGGGTCCAGACGATGCAGATTTATTGCGATTCTTATTAATGTTTTTTAAGCGCCAACATATTCTGTAGCGCTGTACAATTTAGATATGGAGTATTTAAAGGGGCATCCCCGCCATCACACGCACTTTAACGCTTCGATCGAAGCAGCCAATCAGTGAGGAGAACTGTCAGACCGCAGTGGAGGAGGGGAGCTTACAGCTCTGTCGCTGCAGCTTCTCCCTAAGTGCTTTAATTAATTTATTTGATAAATGCGTATTAAACCTGTAAAGCTGCCAGGAGTTCAGGACTTTCGCACACAGCGCTTTTGGCACGAATAGCGGGCTGGTGAGCTTACACTCTAAAGCAGGCATGTGGGTGTTTGATGGATCCCATTCACCCAAACTGTAAACAGGAACGTTCTAACGTCTCACGGATGACAGAAAAGATAAACCTGCGCTGCGTGCGCCGCCCGAGAACGAGCTTTATATGGAAATTCACTAAAACGATGAACAAACAGAGCGCGGCGTACGGAGCGCGGCCGTGCGGAATGCGGGGTTCGTCTGCGAGGCTCGCCAAGCCTCTGCGTTTGGATTTAATGTCAAAATCTGTCCTAATATTTTCAGTGGTTTGAGGAACGATCTAAACTTTATTATCTGCCGTGAAATCCGGCGTCGTGTAAACCAACTCTAAGCCATAGCTACCAAGTATCCAGTTTTTTGTCGAGAGTCCTAATTTTTGGGCCACTGTCCCGCAGTCAGATGCTGCAGCCCCGCAGTGATGATCAAGGGGCCCGGTAACTTCTCCAAACACATAGAGACCAGGACCCTGCCGGCAGATCGGCCCCCGGGGGCCCCCATCTCGTCGCCTGTTTCTCCCGCTGTAAAGACTCAAACCTTAATCAGTCGCTGGTCTCGTCTTAGATTCAGGAGCCGGATGTCTATCCCATGCATGTTTAATACCCTCACTGTATTACCCTCTACCACTTCTGCTGGGAGGCTGTTCCACTTATCTACCACCCTCTTGGATCTCCTCTCATTGTAATCCTCCATATAAGCTGTAATTAATTTGAAGCATTATCTTCATCTACGGGTAATAATTATAACTCATCATGTTTGGGGTTTTCTCCTCTCCAGGTACGTCGATCACCCCCAATTACCTGGAGTCCAGCAGTCTGAGTGTCTCTCCCTGGTGCGACTGCAGCAACAGCGGGAATCACAACGACGACTGCCTAAAGTTCCTGAACTTCTTCAAGGACAACATCTGCCTCAGTGAGTATTTACTAGAAAGTGACGGCGGCTGAAAGTAATACAGTAATAACCCCCAGCGCTGTATACAGTAATAACCCCCAGCGCTGTATACAGTAATAACCCCCAGCGCTGTATACAGTAATAACCCCCAGCGCTGTATACAGTAATAACCCCCAGCGCTGTATACAGTAATATAACCCCCAGCGCTGTATACAGTAATATAACCCCCAGCGCTGTATACAGTAATATAACCCCCAGCACTGTATACAGTAATATAACCCCCAGCGCTGTATACAGTAATATAACCCCAGCGCTGTATACAGTAATATAACCCCCAGCACTGTATACAGTAATATAACCCCCAGCACTGTATACAGTAATATAACCCCCAGCGCTGTATACAGTAATATAACCCCCAGCGCTGTATACAGTAATATAACCCCCAGCGCTGTATACAGTAATATAACCCCCAGCGCTGTATACAGTAATATAACCCCCAGCGCTGTATACAGTAATATAACCCCAGCTCTGTATACAGTAATATAACCCCCAGCGCTGTATACAGTAATATAACCCCCAGCGCTGTATACAGTAATATAACCCCCAGCACTGTATACAGTAATATAACCCCCAGCACTGTATACAGTAATATAACCCCCCCGCGCTGTATACAGTAATATAACCCCCCCGCGCTGTATACAGTAATAACCCCCAGCGCTGTATACAGTAATATAACCCCCAGCGCTGTATACAGTAATATACCCCCCAGCGCTGTATACAGTAATATAACCCCCAGCGCTGTATACATTAATAACCCCCAGCGCTGTATACAGTAATATAACCCCCAGCGCTGTATACAGTAATATAACCCCCAGCGCTGTATACAGTAATATAACCCCCAGCGCTGTATACAGTAATATAACCCCCAGCGCTGTATACAGTAATATAACACCCAGCGCTGTATACAGTAATAACCCCCAGCGCTGTATACAGTAATACCCCCCCCAGCGCTGTATACAGTTATATAACCCCCTGCGATGTATACAGTTGGTTGAGGGCAAAAAACGGATTTTATGTCATTTTGTTCCCATAACCCCCTTATTTGCAGACCTGGAGCCGCCGTTGCTGTCAGTCATGTGATATTTTGGGTGACTTTCCCGCCTCAAACCCCACACTGAGCTGACGCTTTATGGCGATGCTAATGAAGTCCGTTCCTCCATAGACTTTCATTAGAGAGTCTAGCTGGGTGATTTAGACTGAGCCATTCTATTGTTCCCCACAGGCAGTATGAGTCGGGGGTTTAGTAGATCGGGGGTCAGATAACAGAGCGAGAATCATACAAACGGCTGATATGCAGCTGCCTGAAAACATTTATATTATGGGGGGAAAACTGGGGTAAAGAAGAAAACAGAGCGATATTTGTGAAAACAGTTTTTAAGCGGCTGTTGCTGCCCCTTTAAAGCGAGTCGCTCCCCCTAAAAGCATCTTCTTGCTCCGTGTATCCTCGGCAATCAACATATTGCGTTTTTTAATTTTATTTCCTGAATTATAAATCTGAAAATCCCTCAAATTCCCCCAAGACTTGATTAAAACTGTTTTCTATTCATTTAGCGGAGGAGAGGGAACATGAAACGGAGCGCAGGTAATTTACTCCCGCTCCGAGCGCACTACCTTTCAAATAGCCCCAATCTTTTAAACTTTTACAATGCAAACTTTTTATCATTTCCCTTTTTCCCATAATTATGTAAATGGCATGGAAGCTACAAAAGAAAGTAATTCCCTGTATTGGGGTTTTTCGTGTTTTTTTATTATTATGATTGTTTCTGTTCAGGCGAAAAAGAAAAAAACCCCGAACCATCTTTATTGTAACACGACACAGATTGTAAAGCGGAAATTCATGGATGGCGGTTGGCGTTCCCATGTGAACAATGTTCTCGCATTTTATTACTTTCATTTTTTTGCCAATGAGGTATAGAAATAATTTAGAATGTAAACCATTAACCCAGATATGGAATCTTTACTGAGAACGACGCGTTATAAAAATATTTTCATTATTAGCCGGGAATTACGGGGAGCTGTTTAATAAAACTGCGCGACCTAATGAGGCGGTCGCTGCGGTCGCGCGTTGGATCCACCAAGTTAAGATGCAGCGAGAATGGGAAAAGCGTGAAAAAAAAGTGATATTAATAATAAAAGAGCTCAAATTCTTGCATTTGTAACGGGGCTTAGAATTCTATGCGATAAACGTCCGCTTTAATCAATAACAGAGCCGCGGGAGCTGCATAGTAATAATCCAAGCTTGGTAGAAAACATTTATATAAGAGCTATAATGTTTAACAGATATCAGATAGAATGTATATCGGATAGAATGTATATCAGATAGAATGTATATCGGATAGAATGTATATCAGGTAGAATGTATAACATATAGAATGTATATCGGATAGAATGTATATCGGATAGAATGTATATCGGATAGAATGTATATCGGATAGAATGTATATCAGGTAGAATGTATATCGGATAGAATGTATAACATATAGAATGTATATCAGGTAGAATGTATATCGGATAGAATGTATATCAGATAGAATGTATATCGGATAGAATGTATATCAGATAGAATGTATATCGGATAGAATGTATAACATATAGAATGTATATCGGATAGAATGTATATCGGATAGAATGTATATCGGATAGAATGTATATCAGATAGAATGTATATCGGATAGAATGTATAACATATAGAATGTATATCGGATAGAATGTATAACATATAGAATGTATATCGGGTAGAATGTATGAGAGATAGAATGTATGAGAGATAGAATGTATGAGAGATAGAATGTATGAGAGATAGAATGTATGAGAGATAGAATGTATATCGGATAGAATGTATAACATATAGAATGTATATCGGGTAGAATGTATATCAGATAGAATGTATATCAGATAGAATGTATATCGGATAGAATGTATATCGGGTAGAATGTATATCGGATAGAATGTATGAGAGATAGAATGTATATCGGGTAGAATGTATATCAGATAGAATGTATGAGAGATAGAATGTATATCAGATAGAATGTATATCGGATAGAATGTATATCGGATAGAATGTATGAGAGATAGAATGTATGAGAGATAGAATGTATGAGAGATAGAATGTATATCGGGTAGAATGTATATCGGATAGAATGTTTTATAGTCTCCTTTCTGCCTGAAGGATCTGCATTTTTGGTTCGTTTTCTTTGGTTTTGTTACTAAGACGAGCGTTGTTGTTGTTTGTAGAGAACGCTATCCAAGCTTTCGGTAACGGCACGGATATCAGACAGCAGGCAGAGGCGGTACAAACCACAACATCGACCACCGCGGTAATTGCCAAAATTAAGCCAAAGGACCCGGGATTCACGGACACGCTGCACATTTCCAATGAGATTCCCACACACAACGGGCTGCCAGCATGCGCGAACCTACAGGTACTAGAATGTGACTGTGTGACACGTGTTCCTCTGTGTTCTAGAGTTCACATGTTCTTATGTGATACTTTTCCACCACACGTTCCTTTGTAAAGGATTGATATTCCCCCCCCCCCCCCGTGTTCTGCCACCAATGCCTTTATGGGAGTTCTTTTAAGGTTCTAGGTGTCTGCTTTAGGTCCCTCTGTGTTCCAGAGTTCTGCCACCAGTATTCAGAAAGTCTTGCACTGTTCCTGTAGGGTTCTAGAGTTCTATTGCAAGTTCCTCTTATGTTTTATAAAGAATAGTCGGCCCCGGTAAATATTTTCCTTTATTAAATGTATAGTTTGGGGGTTTTTTTGCTGCCGTCACCGCCTGGTCGTTGGCTGCGTATAAAAGCCGCGGCGCGTCCGGTCCGGGATATGAGCGATCGGGAACCTCGTTGACTTCTCCTCCTTCCTTTCGTTATCGCAGCGAAGGCTTTCCGTGTAAATCGAGCCGCAGAACCTGCAATTAGCACGGAAATGTTCCTCCTCCCCGGGTTAATCGACTCTCAGCGCGCTTGCAGGAAAGGTGTGTGTATTTTGCGAGCTACTTAGCAGATCGGCGGCAAAGCGTCTCATTATCCTCTCCATCATCCGCTCGAGTGCGACCGAGACACCTTCACGGGCTTTAAAGGGATGTTAATTCCGGTTACTGAGCGTTAGATTAACGCGTTTAAACCTCTGCATAAAATATCCCTGAAGAACGCTTTTCGGGCTCATTTGCAATCGCGTTAAGCGGCTGAAGAATATTTATTTTTTTTTGCCGGTTATTATAAAGAATATTTTGCTTTATAAAACGTGATTTATAGCGGACTTGGGATATTTTCACTATAATTGTGAGTTTGCGCGGCTGGGTCTGGGATCCGCTCTTTCTGTATGTGCGGTATCTATACGGTATCTATACGGTATCTATACGGTCAGTAGGTTCCAGTGATCGGCGCTTTTGTTGTTTGAGGCAGAAGAGCAGGAAACCCCCATGAAGTTCTGCGGGGGTCCCGTAGTCCCCTGTGATTTCCCTGCAGTGAATCCGGCGCTCGCTCCGGTCTATGTCGCCGGTACAGCCCGAGCCGACGGCCGACACGCTGTACGTGAAACCAAACGATTGCCACGAATAAAGCCGCATTGTGCTGTTATGAAGGCGAAACATGGCAGGCGTAACGATGACATTTGGTCCAAATCCGTACGTTATTACACTGTGTGCCCCCCGCGTGCCCCCCCATGCGCGTAACTAATTGGACGACATTATAGCTTTAACCCTCTGTCCCTTATAGGTTTATTTCCAGTGTAATGTGTATGACCCCCGTCTCTGTGTGCGTGCATTTACTACACAGGGTCGGTGTGCACTGTATATATATATATATATATATACACACACACACACATATACACCCGTTTGGGGTCACTTAGAAATTTCCTTGTTTTTGAAAGAAAAGCACACTTTCCCCATTAAAATAACTCCAGCGCAGACGGGGTTAATGCTGTAAATGACTATTGTAGCTGGAAACGGCTGATTTTTAATGGAATCTCTTCATAGACGTACAGAGGCCCTTTATCACTCCCATCACTCTTGTGTGCCAATGGCCCTTTATCACTCCCATCACTCCTGTGTTCCAATAGCCCTTTATCACTCCCATCACTCCTGTGTGCCAATGGCTCTTCATCACTCCCATCACTCCTGTGTTCCAATGGCCCTTTATCACTCCTGTGTTCAAATGGCCATTTATCACTCCCATCACTCCTGTGTTCCAATGGCCCTTTATCACTCCCATCACTCCTGTGTTCCAGTGACCCTTTATCACTCCCATCACTTCTGTGTTCCAATGGCCCTTTATCACTCCCATCACTCCTGTGTTCCAATGGCCCTTTATCACTCCCATCACTCCTGTGTTCCAATGGCCCTTTATCACTCCCATCACTCCTGTGTTCCAATGGCCCTTTATCACTCCCATCACTCCTGTGTTCCAATGGCCCTTTATCACTCCCATCACTTCTGTGTTCCAATGGCCCTTTATCACTCCCATCACTCCTGTGTTCCAATGGCCCTTTATCACTCCCATCACTCCTGTGTTCCAATGGCCCTTTATCACTCCCATCACTCCTGTGTTCCAATGGCCCTTTATCACTCCCATCACTCCTGTGTTCCAATGGCCCTTTATCACTCCCATCACTCCTGTGTTCCAGTGACCCTTTATCAAAAGTTTAAAAGGATAATTGATGGATAGAAAACCCTTTTTGTAATTATGTTACAGCCAGAAATGTCTTTGTTTTCCATAAAATCAGCTGAGTGACCCCAAACTTTTCAGTGGTCATGTTCATTGGTATATTGACACATGTTAAAAATGTACGTAAACCACACGGCCCACAACTGGGCGTCAGAACACAACAGGTAGCCGGGGGTCTCTGTAAAATAAAAAGGGCTCTTGGCACCTGAGACGGGGGTCCCGCTCCGCTCTGACATCACATCAGCTATCAGACGCGGAGTGGGGTGTCGGGGCGATGCCCCCGGGTGGCCGGGCGATGCCCCCGGGTGGCCGAATAGCACCCCTCCCTGTGCAGCACCTGGGGCAGCTTCCCAATATACCTCATATATACGGTATATATACCGCCCCGTCCCCCGGAATAAACAGAAGATGGAGTAGATGGTAGGTGTGCGGTGAAATGCGTTGGCTGCGGGCTCCAGTCGGTTGCATTCTCTGGAGTCCTGTCCTTAGTTTGCCCCTGGAAGCGTTTCTGTACCGTGGCCGGTCGGGTATAAAGATGCCGCGATGCGTCGGGGTATTTCTTTGCGATGTGACGGGACGACGTATTGATCTTCACATCGGAGCGACACCGGCATCTGCCGAGACAGATAATTAAGAGCGGCTCATCATAACCCCACGAGACAGGCGAAGGACGGACTCCTTACAGGACGAGACAAGGGCTTGGATCTCCCGTGCAATCATTCCAAGTCCTCGTTAACGCAGCATCGCTTTCCTGCCTGCCGACGACACATCACAACAATTACACAACGATACATTGTTACAACTCTGTGTGCGACGCGTTTAACGAACCAACAGCTGTCGCCAAGAGCGGGTCCTCAGCCCGCGTTATCTTTCATTGCAGTAATTGGAGCCGCGGCCCCCTTGGCCGGGGCTGTTTAACCGTTTGGTTTGTTCTTCTAAATCTTGTTTCTGAAACGTTTCGCCAAAGGGGGCTTTGGAAACCTGTCCGGGGGGCCAGGGAGCATCATAAGCAGATGGAGTGAAACGCGCCGACTCAGCATTCTCATGTCTGACGGCAACTCTTTGACGTCTGCGATCTCGCCATGATGTCATCGAGGTTAAAAAGTTCTGAGCGAGTTCCGCTTCCCCTCGAGGGTCTCGGCGTGGAGCCCGTAAGACCCCCGGCTCGCCATCGTGTCGAGTTAATTGCTCATTCGTATCGGGAACATGAATACGACAAGCGGGGGTCTTGTTGACACAAATCCCTTGTGACTGGCGCCAAGTCATGCAAAAAATCGAGGCAATAATTGTCAACTTAACCATAAAGGCACTTTTTGTCTGAAATAACGTCGTGTTTTTGGAAGCGTTTGATCCTCAGAGGGAAAGTCGGGCTTTTATTATTCACGGCGCTCGAAGTCGGGCGAAGAAGACGCGGTTGGAAAGTGACGGCGTCTCTGTTTGCGGATAAAAAAATGGACACAAAAAAAGCATTATTAGAATTTCCTAAAGTCAGATATTAAAAATACGATCAAAGCTGTTTATTGGCCGACGTCTCAAAGGAAAACGTATCGGTTTCACCAGTAATCGGATGTTTTAAATAAATGCATGAAACTCATTCCCATCTATAAGCCGGAATCCTATTATTTCATAAAAGTGGGTTTATTAACCCCAGAAATTGACAAATATACCAAAAATTATTATTATTTTTTGTTATTTTAAACTATTTCGGTCGGGTCTCTTAATAATCTTTATTAGTAACGCTGTGATAGCCAAGCAAGGTCCTTCAGATATAAAAAAAATGAATCATTGGGATGAAAAATAATATCTCACATCATGAACCTTTTATTCTGTTTCACATGGAGATGAGATGGAACGGAAGGAAGTGGTGGATAGCTGGAACAGCCTCCCAGCAGAAGTGGTAGAGGGTAATACAGTGAGGGTATTAAACATGCATGGGATAGACATACGGCTCCTGAATCTAAGACTGATTGCGGTTTGAGTCTTTACAGCAGGGTTGTTTTCGGTACCAAATGTTCCCTGAATTAGGAATAAATATTTTTTGTATTTTGTGTATTTGATACTCCGTTGAATTAAGTTTTTTTGTTTTTTTTGGCATCTCTTTAAGGTTCCGCGCATGTTTTCTTTGCTCGGAATATGTTATCATTCAGAGTATTTTTGGAAACGTAATTATTCATCAGAGTTACACCTATCACTCCGCGCGTTAAAAAGAAGCGTTTTTCTATTTTCTTCCGTGTGCTCTGAATGTTATCCATTTTTTTTTCATGAATATAATAATAAACGGGTGGTTAGGGTACATGTGGCGTAGCCGTTGTTTTTCCGCCGTGGTCTCTCGGCTGGAATCGCAATCTTAGTAGATCCGAAAGTGAAGAATTTTGGGGAGTAAACTCTTAAAACTGGAGAATTTTACCCAAAGTGAAAACAGACCTGCGGAGGGTTAACGCCGAGTCCCGACACCTTCTCTTGTGATAATTAGACCTCGTGTTTCTTGTAGAACGTGACACTTCTGTTTATTCGATGTCACTGTGTGTGTTTTTGGTTCCGACGTGTAATTCTGTACCGTTTGTTATAATTCCCAGAGCCGCGGTTTTATCATCACAACCGCCGCGCCATCCGGCACTAACCCCCCCCAGCCCCCCCCCAGGCCCTTTATTATTATTTTCATTCATTAACCTTTATTCTACCATGCGATGGAATGTGTCAATTTTAAGAGGTTCTGGTTTTGGCTAGAAAAGGCAATGGAGACTCGTTTGGTTCCGGGTCTGTATTATAGATCAAAGTGGACCTGGCGTGAGCAACCCAAGGGTTAAAAGAGTCATGCGATCCGTTGATGCAGTAAGATAAAGTCATCACGTGTTTAGCAAACTAAAAATCCAATCAAAGACAAATCATTGAGGTGGCAGATCTGTCATTTTATTATTTCCTTTGCTTTTGTGTCACATGACAATAAAGCATTCCCTGGAAAAAAAAAAGTTAAAATCTGACATGATGGTTGAATTATTTCTGGGAAGATCGCTGTTTATAATAATAATGCGTGACGTTCAGCAGAGTTGGTGGAACTGCAGCTTTACGATACAAACCTAGAGGTTAGAACGTTGTCAGAGTTACTTTATTACCGACTCAATTATTTTATCTTTAACATTCTGCGTGTAATAAAAACATAAATAATAATAAAAGGGGCTTCGTCCGGAGGGAGCGGGGAGGATTTTACATCTGAACTGCGGTCCGCTTTCTCCTCCCCCACACATACAAAGGCTGCCTGAACCAATCAGCAACGATCAGCAACTTAACAATAGGGGAGAGAAAACGTAATGGGGAGGAATAAGCATGCAGACCCCACACATAAGGGGGGTTTCTAAGACCTACATTGATTATTTTAATCCATAAACGCCGTTACTTGGGTTTATTTAGTGTGTAGAAGGTTTGGGGTAAGTGACAGATCCGATCTAAGAGAGCGACGGAGACGTGAGATTTAGAGGGTGAGGCGAAGGACACGGCCGGCCGGTTCATCTGCTCTACTTCACCGTTAAACTCCATCACGTCCTAAATGACGACCGTTTGTTATATAAAGCACCCGCCGGGACATTTTGCTCTGTTTTACGACAACAACAAAGAGTCCCTGAAAGATCCGTATATCAGCCGCCGGAGTATAACGAGCTGCCAGCCGACAGCTCCGGCTAATTAATAGAAGTAATCACGCCGGCTTCCTCCCCGTCTCATTAACTTCAGCGGCCAGAATGAAAATCCTTTAAGCGAGCGACGCTTTGTGTATCTCCCGAGAAACGCGTCACGCAAACCGCCATTCATCGGAGGTTAACGAGCGGCTGCGACGCGCGTCGCCCGCTAATCAAACATCTCAATTAGTGTTGCTTTTTACCCTTTCTTTATTTTTTTCCAGGCGCATAAACTGGAATTCAACGACTCGTCCGACTCCCCGATCTGTGTCGCTGAGGTAAGATTCGTCCCGAAATAAACGAATAAAGTTTATTGACGCGTTGCCGTCGTCCAATGACCTTAATGCATTGATGTCACCTAAAGAAACATTATTCGTTGTGTTGGGGGCATTTGGGTCACAACTTACTCTATTCTCATTGGCCAACTCCTGCCCCCGTTATATCGCAGTTATTCACTAACAAGGGTAATGTCCACGTTTTTTGGGTACAAATCACTATTTAAATGTCTGCTTAACGTTCTGAACTGTCCCAAAAATATTTAAACGACATCTTGTAAGCTCTGGTGAATATTAAACCAGCCAGTTTTTACAGAATGGAGCACTTCCAGGGCTTCCTCTACCTCCTTTCCTGCTGGAACAGGAAGTTGCGCGCGGCACAATGGCTTCCCCACACAGCACATTCTGAAAACAGAACGTTTTTTAATAAAGATGAGGAAACCGTTTCACAGAAGTTCAGAATTTGTATATTTCTGTAAACAGGATGATAAATAAAGGCCAAAAAAACTCAGAAATTGTTTTTTTAATTTTTCCCACTTTCACGGAAATCGCTTTTTTCCCCTCCATATCTTCATTAAGCGGCCATTTCACATACAATTGAATATTTTCTGATACTATGAAACATTTCTATTTTAAACTCAATGGGAATTTGCACCTCGGCTTTATTTATTATTGAATGATTTTGTATAAATTGTCACTTTTTTATTTTTTTATTAATAATTTCATAATTTGATATTTTTCTAAAAAAAAAAAATCTTTTTTTTTTTTTAAAGCACTCCCTTGGAAAAGACAACATGGTGGGGCGATCTTCCAGTAACCACATCCTGGCCGATAATTCCTCCGGATACCCCTCCAGACTCTGCACAACGCTTTTCATCATGGCGGCAACGCATTCGCTGCTCCTGACCCTGCGCGCCGCAGCGACATTATAAAGGACTTCTTCTACGGACTTATAACAGCAAAAAAAAAAAAAGCATATATATATAATTATTACTCACTTTCCTTCCCTGTCCGTCTGAAATCGCTGAACAAACCGCTCCGGAGTCGACCGAAGAAGACTAAAAGCTTTTGTGGCGTTTGGGGGTGTCCGGCCGGGGGCCGAAGCTCCTGGGCTTATATTTTATGGAGAATATGTCAGTTTGTTTGTTGAAAAACTGTTTTTTTTTTATTTTGAGCCACGTCTTTGCCGAAAAGCGTAATATGAGGTTTTTTTTAAAATCGTTTTTATCGTTTTATTTCCGACCTGAATTAAAAGGGAATCTTCAGATTTCGGCAGAAGAGCCTCCGGCGGGGATTCGGTGGCCGCGTCGGCTCCTTTCAGTAATAAGATGTGTTTTCTCTTCTGTTTCATGTTTTTCTTTGTCTTTTTTACCGTTCGGTGGTTTTTTCGGTGTTACCGGTTCTTGCGCTCGACCGCCAGACCTGTTCTGGAAAACGTTCTCCGGTTCTGAAAGCAGCGGAACCAACGGATCGGAATTCTGTTCGAGAGACACCTTGTTGGAAATATAGACATTTCTGTGGCCTGCCCATATAAGGGCATAGAATTTTTTTCCTGGAATTTGGGTTTAAAAAAAAAATAAATATCAGAAGCAAATTGTAATCTGGGACCGGAGGAACAACGGGATCCCGGATCTCCGGTAGATGATTCGCTGATCCTTCATTAAAAGGCTCTGTTTACTGTTTCCGAATTTACTATTAAAGGTCGAGTCCCAACAGAACGCATCCGCTCCGTTCTTACCCCCCCCCAGGGGGTTTCATTTGGATTTTTTTTCATCTTGTCTTTATTAAGTGTCTTGTACAAAAAAAAAAGATTTTTGGTTCAGTATTATGTATTTTGCTGGCTACGTTTCTTGAGTCCCACTCCCATCACCCCCAGTAAGCTTAGAGTGGACAATAAAGGGGCCAGTTTGGCCAGTCCTGCTCCAGAGCCCATAACCAGTCCATGGCTTGGTTGCGGCGTCTCGTTACTGTCTCTTCCTCGCACTCCGAGTCCGTCCTCTGCGAGTAATAAAGACATAATCGATAGACGGGACTTCGTCCGGATTCGGTTTCTGCGTATCTTGTACCGTTACACGCGTGTTCGTTCCGTCCCACCAAGTGCAGCAGCGCATATCGGGGGCCACAGCCACAAATTCAGCTAAAATGCCTGCATTTGGGATCTTACTCAGAGGTTTCATGAGACTGGGGAACCCCCGGCTCGATTGAGTTCATCGCTTGCTTCCTTACACATATAGATCAGTAGATTATGGTGATGTCATCATTTTACATCATCTGTGTTTTTGAGAAAGAAATGGGGATTATTTTTCAGGGGCTGCGGAGATCAGAATTGCCAATGAAACCATTTTAAGTGGATTCCGAAAAGAAGAGCCAAAAACCACAGCTTTTTATGCAAATTGTAACTTGTAAAAGTGTTTAGGATTCCAACGATTATACAAGAGCCGAAGTAACGACTTTAAAGCGTTTATTATATACGGCGTCTAAAATACTTTTTACACTTTTTCTGATGATGGAAATTCATGAATTGGCCTCAAACGCAGCGAGTGACACGGAAACGTCTCATTCACTCACCTGCCAGACCTGAATTAGAAATTTAAGTGAAAGGCAGGAATCCGGCCTTACTGGGACGCCACGGAACAAAAATACATAAAAAAATATATATTTTACCTTTAGAGGCTATAAAAGGAGTTATCCAATTATTGAAGTTAAGGATTATACTTAAAACGAGACCAAAGTCACCGGATTCGCTCGACGGGCTATTTATTCCGATCAGTGTCCGAAAAAAAGGGTTTCCTATATTTTTGTCTATATGAGGAAAATCTAACTGCTGATTTAGGGGGAAAAAATATGCTTTATGAAATATAGCATATAGCATGGCACAAAAAAATAATTACAAAATGGAGCTTTTTCAGTAAAGGGGGCATAAAATGTAAATATGACATCGGCGGTGAGGCTTAGATCTATTTAAAAAAAAAAACTACATTTCCACGAACTTTAACGAGGGAAAATACTTTATTTCTCTAAACTCTCAGTCCGTCTTCCCGACCCGAGGCAGAAACAGGTTTATTGATCCACCAATGGCATACAGAATCGATTCAGGGAAACAGCTGTGCACAGGTGGATCCCGCAGATAGATCACGTTGGTGGATCACACGCTCATTCTGTTCATGCTTAGGATGTAATGAACCAAAATGTGACGGATCTCGTGTCCGACGCGCGTCCGATTTGGCAGAAATCTTTTATTTTTCTCGCTATACTTTGTACTCTGGAGCATTTTGTCCCTTTTGACCCACCGTAACCTCTGGCGAGCGCCGGCCGCATCCAATATGGCCGCTCGCTATCCACCCAAAATAAAGGTGGTGGGAAAGAAACAGTTATTTGGATACCAAACCGGACCACGAGCTAAATGTCTCTTTGCTATGAGATTGTTCTGATCCAATAAAATCTGTAAAATCAATAAACCTCGCCTTCTTTATTTGTGTTCTTGTTGCGTTGGGGGGGGGGGGCAGTTTGATTTCTGCTGAAACCTCCCCGGACCAAACATGCGACTTATTATAACAAATACTAAAATGCGGCTGCTTTACCTTTAAGATCTGTCGGCAGAAACGTGAAAATGATGTCAGCGAGGAGAGACTCATTGTGACAGGGCCAGGCTAGCCGGCTCATGTGTCATATGAAGTTTAGCCGGGTCACGGAGCACTTTTGTGTCCGGTTCTGTATACTGTGACCCGGTAATATATTATATTGTGTTTATTGTGTAACCGGCCCAGAGACTGATGTGGATTCAGCCCCAGCCTTCAAAGAGACGATCCTATAATCTGGCTGGGGCTCTTAATCAGCCAACACAGCCCTGTCTGCCCAGACGGCCCCCGCGCTACAGGGGGGATAACACAGGTGGGGGAACCCATTGTATTCTGTAATCCCCTCACCTGATACATCCCCTGTATACTGATGGGATTTGTGATGGGATGTGAGTGATGGGATTGGGGGTTGGGTTCGGTACACATTGCATTGAGATTGTATATAAGTTCTGTGTGTTTGTAATAAAGAGAGTTCTTCTTGGTTTGCTACGAATGGTGGTCTGGATGATCCGTGGATAGCTGAGTGCGATCCGTATGAGGGACTGACTGGTGATTCCTCAGCCCTCAAACAGGGGGACCCAGCCTTGGGTACGGTGACCCTGTAACACCGATCTACTAAACCCCCCGACTCCTTATCATACTGCCTGTGGGGAACAATAGAATGGCTCAGTATTAATCACCCAGCTGGACCCTCTGACTAATGAAAGTCTATGAGGAACGGACTTCATTAGCATCGCCATAAAGCATCAGCTCAGTGTGGTGTTTGAGCCGGGAAAGGCACCCAAAATATCACATGACTGACAGCGACGGCTGGGGGGTTATATTACAGCGCTGGGGGGTTATATTACTGTATACAGCGCTGGGGGTTATATTACTGTATACAGTGCTGGGGGGTTATATTACTGTATACAGCGCTGGGGGTTATATTACTGTATACAGTGCTGGGGGGTTATATTACTGTATACAGCACTGGGGGTTATATTACTGTATACAGCGCTGGGGGGTTATATTACTGTATACAGCGCTGGGGGGTTATAATACTGTATACAGCGCTGGGGGTTATATTACTGTATACAGCGCTGGGGGGGTATATTACTGTATACAGTGCTGGGGGTTATATTACTGTATACAGCGCTGGGGGGTTATATTACTGTATACAGCGCTGGGGGGGTTATATTACTGTATACAGCGCTGGGGGGGTTATATTACTGTATACAGCGCTGGGGGGTTATATTACTGTATACAGCGCTGGGGGGGTTATATTACTGTATACAGCGCTGGGGTTATATTACTGTATACAGCGCTGGGGGTTATATTACTGTATACAGCGCTGGGGGGGTTATATTACTGTATACAGCGCTGGGGGGGTTATATTACTGTATACAGCGCTGGGGGTTATATTACTGTATACAGCGCTGGGGGGTTATATTACTGTATACAGCGCTGGGGGTTATATTACTGTATACAGCACTGGGGGTTATATTACTGTATACAGTGCTGGGGGGTTATATTACTGTATACAGCGCTGGGGGGGTTGCTGCCGGAGATCGTAGTTTATCCTTTTTATAAAGTAAACGTCTTTCGGCTCGTTGGGTGAAGTTATGTGATTTTACACATCGTCGAGGCCGATTATTTTGCAAAAATCATTGAAAACAGTTACGCAAATATCAGAAAAGACACATTTGAAGTCATTACTTCGTTCACGTGGCGCGGCGGCTGGAGAGCTTCACACGCTGGGCTTAATTTCCGTTCCGAGATTGGAATTGACTGGGAGGAGGAGGACAGAACCCGCGATCCCCGCACGAGAGACCTCGCAAAGCAAACGATGTGCGGAACCACGCGGGAAACAATCACTTTATCTGCCGACCTGGCGGCACTCCCTGGAAAAATAGGTAACTTTACTCAGAGGATGGTAGATAAGTGGAACAGCCTCCCAGCAGAGGTGGTAGAGGGTAATACAGTGAGGGTATTAAACATGCATGGGATAGACATACGGCTCCTGAATCTAAGATGAGACCAACGACTGATTAAGGTTTGATAGAAATGTTTCGGGACGAGCCGGGCTTTAGTTAGAAACTATATTTCTAAATAGAACACAAAATTATTAGGAATAAAATATTTAAAGCGCCCGAGATGAGCCGGTTCTGTATTTCAGCTAAAAGACAAACCCACTTTTTTGCAAATGTATTTAATAAAATATTAAAATATGTTTTTCGTTTATTTATGTATTTATTACATTTTACATTTTTTTTTGTGATCAGAGATCTCCTCGGTGCTTCCCAGCGATCTCTCTGGTAACGAGGGGTTAACGCTGATGATGTGTTGGTGACATCACTGCAGACGGCATTATATTATATTTGCATTTTATTAAAGCCAAAAAAATCATCAGGATCGTTGCAGTGAAGGAGGACTTCAGAGCGGCAGCCCCGGCGGGGGTATCTGCGCATGTGCCGCTGTGCTTTCGTGACCCACCGAGATCATCGCGGAAACTCCCTGCCGACCGGGCGAAGCCGCAGGAGCTCCGTCTATTTTATAATTTATTAAAAAAAAAATATATAAAGCCGTTTCCTGCTGTTTCTATACACATTATCGGGGCTTTTAGGGCCGTAGAACCCTGCGATCCCCTCATACCCAGCAAACATTCTGACCTCCTAGAAAAGAGGGGCATCAGGGGAGGAGAGAGGGGCATCGGTGGGGGGGAGAGGAGCAACAGGGGAGAGGGACTGGTTCCCTTAAAGAGGGACACTTGGCAGGTATGCTGCGCAATCTCCGCAGGTAAATTCTGCCCCAAATCCGCTGACTCCTCGCCTCCCGAACGCCAATTAGAAGCCCGGAGCCGCCAGCTCATCCGTCTCACGGTGCAGTCAGCAGTTTTGGCTTCAGCAAAGATCTGGGTTTTTCCTCCCCGAGGTTTATCGCGGCTTTAATATTTAACGTTAAAATACAACAGCCCTCGGCGCGTGACTTTTTTTTGTTGCAGCTTTGAGTTTGGTGCAAAATACATTAACCCCTTCACGGGCGGCAGCTTCTACTACTTCTTACTGTATGGTATTAGAGTGCGTGCTGGTGTATGGTGATAGCGTGAGTGTGAGTGTATGGTGTGAGTGTGAGTGTATGGTGATAGCGTGAGTGTGAGTGTATGGTGATAGTGTGAGTGTATGGTGATAGCGTGAGTGCGTGTTAGTGTATGGTATTAGAGTGCGTGCTGGTGTATGGTGATAGCGTGAGTGCGTGTTACTGTATGTTGACAGTGTGTGTTAGTGTATGGTATTAGAGTGCGTGATAGTATATGGTGATGGTGATAGTGTGAGTGCGTGTTAGTGTATGGTGTTAGTGTGAGTGTGAGTGTCTCAATATGGTGTTAGAGTTTCAGTGGCAGACTTGGGGTTAGTGGTGCCTGGGAAGGAGGGAGGTAGCGTGTGCGTGTGCGGTGTTACAGTGAGTTAGCATGTTAGTATGTTTTAGTTACATTGAATCACTGGCCTCGGGCTCCCCCCAGTTCCCCCCAAACAAGGCAGGCGTGTGATGGAAAAACTTGCTAAATCCTGACGTATTGTGTTCCTTAGCGTTACAGAAAACATAGAGCACGCAGAACACACAGAACGCGTCGCAGAACACGCCGAACGTACAGAACACGCAGAACGCACAGAACGTGCAGAACGCACAGAGCGTGCAGAACGCACAGAACACGCCGAACGCACAGAACGCGCCGAACGCATAGAACACGCCGAACGCACAGAACGCGCCGAACGCGCAGAACGCGCCGAACGTACAGAACGCGCAGAAAGCACAGAACACGCAGAACGCACAGAACGCACAGAACACGCAGAAAGCACAGAACGCGTCGCAGAACACGCCGAACGTACAGAACACGCAGAACGCACAGAACGTGCAGAACGCACAGAACACGCCGAACGCACAGAACACGCCGAACGCACAGAACGCGCCGAACGTACAGAACGCGCAGAAAGCACAGAACACGCAGAACGCCGAGAACACGCAGAACATTCACTGCTGGGCAGCAGGACAGAAATCTCTTCAGACTCAGGGATCAGAGGGAAGCCGATCGCGTCGGAAGTCCCGCTGCTTTTCAAGCTGTTGTCGTGCCGTGGGGGCCGCGGGGGGCTCAGTCACGCTGCGGACTTCACGCCTTCCCCAATATTTCATCTGTTTTGTTATTTTTTCTGTAAACGATAAAAAAATGGGCAGCCATTAAAAAAAAAGGAAGTGAAGTGAATATTATCCGTTTTTTCTCTATTATGTTGCATGTTTAGCGGGGTCTCCAGAGACCACCGTCCTGATTGGGGCTTTTCTCCCTGCTTTATCACAGCTGGAATCCCTGCATGAACACAGGTGACTCCATTCAGAATATCTTTTCCCCCTGACAAGCCACGGTTTCCATAACGACCGTTATCAGACCTATTCGCCTGCCGCCATTAGCGAGTCCCTGCGTCAGGATGTGTGTGATGGGGGTCAAAATGTTTCCTTTCACCCCAACTGACAACAAACCCACTGCTTAGTGAATAAACCCCGGCTCGTCTATATATATCGGCCCCGTAGAAAAGAAATACTTAGAATTTCAGGAGAATTCTTCAGATCAAAGAAATTAATGGTCGTTTGGAGGCCGCGCCGGTGACCGAGCCGCCTGCTTGTTATTTAATAACGAATGAGTCCGAGGCTCGGCGATGTTTGGAGTTCATTTAGTGGAAAAAGGATTAAAAGACCCGCAAATGGCTAAAAAATCGCCCGCCACAAACGGAGCTTTTTTCTTCTCCTCCAATTTATGCAGCGTTTGCCGCTCCGTCCTCCGATGGCTGCAGCCGCCCCGCGGGATCGCATTTCCATTTCACTGAAATGCAACGCAATTATCCGGGGCCCAAAACCGGCTATTAATTAGCGGCTTCTGAGCTCATTTAAAAATTGTCAACGACTTGTCTAGGAGATCGTTCCGTGCGGGGAGAGGAACCCGCGTCTCGCCCAAGGAGCTCTCTGTCTCAAGAGAGCTCCTTGGGCTTCTTCTCATATTGTGTATATATAAAAAAACAAATGCAGGAAAGGGTTAATAATTCTGGGTAACGTCAGCGCGGGATTCATAGAATGGACATTTTCTTCAATTATCCAAAAAATGATAAAAGGAAAGGGTTAATTTAAAGGGCCGCAGATCTTCGGAGGGATTTCTGTATAAGCAGAGATCTATATATATATATATATAATGCGCTGACAGGAAAGGGTTAAGAGCGCATGTAAAACCATATGTCCCTCTTCAAAACCCATGCGACCCTCTCTCCTCCCCTGTTACCCCTCTCTCCCACCCTGTGCCCCTCTCTCCTCCCCTGTTACCCCTCTCTCCCACCCTGTGCCCCTCTCTCCTCCCCTGTTACCCCTCTCTCCCACTCTGTGCACCTCTCTCCCCCTGATGCCCCTCTTTTCTAGGAGGTCAGAATGTTTGCTGGGTATGAGGGGATCGCAGGGTTCTACAGCCCTAAAAGCCCCGATAATGTGTATAGAAACAGCAGGGAACGGCTTTATAAATTAAATGGGGCCCTTTCAAGATTTAAACTCAGTAATGGTGGAATAAAATATATATATACTAATAAGGTGTAAATAAAAGGAACTGCCTCCCAGCAGAGATGGTAGAGGGTAATACAGTGAGGGTATTAAACATGCATGGGATAGACATACGGCTCCTGAATCTAAGACGAGACCAACGACTGATTAAGGTTTACAGCGGGGGGAGGGGGGATGCAGACGAATGTTAATTATTGTGGGGGGGGGCAGATGCTGATTCCGGATCTGCCGGTCGGACGCCCAGTGATTTCCCTGCGGAAGTAAATGAATCGTTAAAGTATCTGAAATACCCCGGGTCGGTTAAAGTCCTGGACCGGGTAATTTGTAAAATTTTTATGAGATTCCATTCATTTCTCTTCACAGTCGGGAAGAATCAAAGCGTCGTTATTTTCTTAATATTATGACTTTTCTCCTCAAAATCTGATTCCAAAAACTCCGGAGGGAAAAAGAACGGCTGATACTTTTTAACTCCACAAATTGAATTCCTGGATCGTTTTATTATTAATTGTTAAACTATTCGAGAAGCTTTACTGTATACAGCGCTGGGGGTTATATTACTGTATACAGCGCCGGGGGTTATATTACTGTATACAGCGCTGGGGGTTATATTACTGTATACAGCGCTGGGGGGTTATATTACTGTATACAGCGCTGGGGGTTATATTACTGTATACAGCGCTGGGGGTTATATTACTGTATACAGCGCTGGGGGTTATATTACTGTATACAGCGCTGGGGGTTATATTACTGTATACAGCGCTGGGGGGTTATATTACTGTATACAGCGCTGGGGGGTTATATTACTGTATACAGTGCTGGGGGTTATATTACTGTATACAGCACTAGGGGCAGTTCACTTTCCAGCTCTGAACTGAGAGACAGAAATATGACCAAAATTACCAAAGAAAATGTTTTTATGGATAAATCACGGATTTAAAGACATTAAATTTATTTTCATCTCTTTTTCGTGACATAGAAAAGGTGTCTGAATTTATTGGCTGTTTGGTTGTTTTTTGGGCTATTTTTTCCAGGTGCGAGACAAACGTAGCGACTCGATGACAAATCGTGGCTCTTTTCTGGCGTCACTTCGCGGGACTCGTTTATGCTCCAAAAATATGATTTACAGAGACGAAAAAATTAAAAACAAAAAACATTTCTGTGAATCCTTCATTAAAAACAGGGGGGGGGGGGGGCAATCCAAAATATTTTTAGGTTAAACCCCCCAGATTTGGTATTTGGGGCGGATCGCGGCACAAACTTTCTTTTTTCTGTTATTGTAACAATCCGGTTTCGCTCGTCGGCCGTCGCATCGCTTTTTGCCGTAATTAATCGCTAATTGGATTTCGCTGATAAAATTAAGGAACGGACGTCTGATTTATTACTTTAGCCAAGAACCTTTAATGAAGGGAAAACCTCTGCGTTCTAACGTTTTATACGCGGCTTATTTTAAAAGCCACAAATAGTCATAAATTTGGCCTTTAAAGGGTTAAATCGGTGTAACGAGAAACATCTGCTTTATGTTAACGAGCTCAGGGGCGGCTGGTCGAAGAGTTTGGAATTCTGTGTTTTTGTCTTATAAATAGGAAAATGTCTATGGTATCCTCGCTGGTGAGGGAAGGAGAGACACCCGACACAAGAAGTGAGTGTCACAGACCCCGGCGGCAGATCGGCCCCTGTCCGGCCCCCGTCTAGTCTCCCCGTTTCTCCTGCTGTAAAGACTCAAACCTTAACCAGTCGTTGGTCTCGTCTTAGATTCAGGACCCCGGAGCTGAAGTCTCCGCTCCATTAATGTGAATTCCGTCTGAATGCGGAATGTTTTATTTTTTTAAGAGATTTTATTGCGTTTTCAGCGTTAATTATAAACACGATAAACTACATCAACATCCAATAACTTACTTTGACCTTAAGCCTCCCTGGATTTGTTTCAGGGGGTCTGGGCGCGGATGTCAGCTCGTTACAGGATGGAGATTTTAACCCATTACACGTTGTTGCAGTACAAACATCCAATTGTATTTTATCTGTGACTCTGGATGTCGGACGTCGTGTTAAATTCCTCCGTTATTTTCCATGTACTTTGTATGTTTAGATTCAAACGTTGCTGAGCCGTGGTGAGTAACTCTTCGGTTGTCTCTGAGGTACCAAGATTTAAACATAAACGGCATAACCGAGTGAGCACTACTTATAGTTTGTCCTGAACCTTTAAGGTGTATAATTGAGTTAATTTATTACTTTATTGGTCTCACAGCCATAATGACCAAATGTTATAATATTTGGGGAGCGAATGACTAATTGCGGGGGACATAACGTTCCATTTGGGAATGCATTTCCGGTGTCCTCCAGACTTCAGATAATGGGGGTGCGAGTGGATCTTTCCGGTGCCGGCTGTCACTATTCTGAGAGCTAGGAGGCCGTGGATTATCAGAATTTTATGGGTCTTGGGGAAAAAATGTAACTGCAAACCCTGCTGTATGTGGGAGACTCGCTGCAGTTATTGTTTCAAGCTTTTGGATATTGAATGCAGAATTTTGAACGGATTCTGAATTCTTTCGCTTCGTTCCGGAGCCCGAAGCGGCTGAAGAGACAACGAACTAATTTCTCATTTAGAAAAACTATTTCTCGCACCGAGCGGGGTTAATTTTTTTTTGTCAAGTCAACAGTTTGGGACAGGATGGTCGAAAGAAACAAATTATCTTTGTCACCTCATTTAATCCCTAATTGGCTGAACGAGGGGCTGACGCCTCCATGCGCAGGATTTCCTCGGGCGTCCCGTGTAGCGGCGCAGCGTCAGACGATGCGACGAGTAATGCAGACGGACAGCCGCGGCGGGGATGCTGCTGACCTTGAAAATGGTAATTTTGGAGAATCTTGTTTAAATTAGCAGAGATGAAATGAACACGACAACGAAAAACATTTACTTTCATCCGAGACGCTACGGTAACGGGGAGGAAAAACCAAGACGCAATGAATCCGGTAACGTAATCCGGCCGCTGATGAGAAACCAGATGAGAAACGATCCTCAAAGGACAAAGCGGGATAAAGACAACACCCAACGCTGTATACAGTAATATAACCCCCAGCGCTGTATACAGTAATATAACCCCAGCGCTGTATACAATAATATAACCCCCAACGCTGTATACAGTAATATACCCCCCAGCGCTGTATACAGTAATATAACCCCCAGCGCTATATACAGTAATATAACCCCCAGCGCTGTATACAGTAATATAACCCCAGCGCTGTATACAATAATATAACCCCCAGCGCTGTATACAGTAATATAACCCCAGCGCTGTATACAATAATATAACCCCCAACGCTGTATACAGTAATATACCCCCCAGCGCTGTATACAGTAATATAACCCCAGCGCTGTATACAGTAATATAACCCCCAGCGCTGTATACAGTAATATAACCCCCAACGCTGTATACAGTAATATACCCCCCAGCGCTGTATACAGTAATATACCCCCCAGCGCTGTATACAGTAATATACCCCCCAGCGCTGTATACAGTAATACACCCCCCAGCGCTGTATACAGTAATATACCCCCCAGCGCTGTATACAGTAATATAACCCCCAGCGCTGTATACAGTAATATAACCCCCCAGCACTGTATACAGTAATATAACCCCCAGCGCTGTATACAGTAATATAACCCCCAGCGCTGTATACAGTAATATAACCCCCAGCGCTGTATACAGTAATATAACCCCCAGCGCTGTATACAGTAATATAACCCCCAGCGCTGTATACAGTAATATAACCCCCCAGCGCTGTATACAGTAATATAACCCCCCAGCGCTGTATACAGTAATATAACCCCCCAGCGCTGTATACAGTAATATAACCCCCAGCGCTGTATACAGTAATATAACCCCCCAGCGCTGTATACAGTAATATAACCCCCAGCGCTGTATACAGTAATATAACCCCCCAGCGCTGTATACAGTAATATAACCCCCCAGCGCTGTATACAGTAATATAACCCCCCAGCGCTGTATACAGTAATATAACCCCCCAGCGCTGTATACAGTAATATAACCCCCCAGCGCTGTATACAGTAATATAACCCCCAGCCGTGCTGATGCTTTGTGGTAATGCTTATGAAGTCTGTTCCTCCATAGACTTTCATTAGCCATAGAGTCTGACAGGGTGATTTAGACTGAGCCATTCTATTGTTCCCCACAGGCAGTATGTTAGGGAGTCGGGGGGTTTGTCTAGTAGAGTTTACTGGTTAAAAAAAAATAAAACTCAAGTGAGAGAGAGAGAGAGAGAAAATATTTAGACTCAAATTATTTTAGTAATTTACAGATATTGGGCTGCAATTTATTAATTTAGCGCCAGCAGATTCCGTAGCGCTGTACAATAATATTTAAACCGACATTATACAATTTGACAATAAGTTTAACGCGCCAGGAGACCCAGATCCTCCTCTCTGGCAGCCGGTGAATGTTTGCTTGATGCGCACCGACATCCTCTGCTGCTGCCATCACTTCCTCCGGGGCTTCTATGACTGAGCGCCGGCATCCCATGACCTTCCGGTGCTCAGTCATAGAAGCCCCGGCGGAAGTCCCGGCAGCAGCGGAGGGTGACGGTGCGCATCCCCCAGACCTCTGCCGGCTGCCCCCACTACACACCAAGGAATCCGAAGCACGGGGAGAAGTCTGAGGAAGCATCGGTAAGTCGGGGGAGGGTAAGAGTGGCATATGGGGGGTATAAGGGCTTTCTGGAGGCGGAATGGCATATGGGGTATAAGGCATATCTGGGGGGCAGGTTGGCAAATAAAAGGAAATAGTTTTTTTTAATTAAATATGAAACAATAGTTTACATGAATTAATAGTTATTAGTAAAACTTTTTTCCTATAGGGTCGTCTTATATTCAGGCTTTTTCTTTTTTTTCCTAAATTAATATTCAGATTTTGGGGGTCGTCTTATAATCAGGTAAATACATCTCAGGAGAAATTGCAGATCCTCAGCTTGTCTGTAAACGGCGATTTGGACATTTTTTACACTCAGAGCGGCTCTGGGAGAAAAAAAATGAAAATGTATCCTTATCTGCAGAATTGGTTTTTTTTACCGGTCTGGAAACCGAAAGACAGAACTTTCCCCGAATCCGACGTTTTCCAATTCTAAACATTAAATAAACCCATAAAATACAGATTAAAATAACCAATTATTAGAACCCAATGTATGCGTTCACCAGCAGCCGCCTCCCTTGATTATTCCTCCCCATTTAAGTTGCTAATTGTGGCAAAAAGTCCTATAAAAAACCTCAATCAGTCGTTGGTCTCGTCTTCGATTCTGGAGCTGGATGTCTGTCCCATGCATGTTTAATACCCTCACTGTATTACCCTCTACCACTTCTGCTGGGGGGCTGTTCCACTTATCTACCACCCACTGGAAATCTATGACATGCACAAAAATGTATCCAGGACCTGCTCCTTAATCTAAATTACACGATTCTAAAAATTTTAAAAAAATGTATTAAAATAAAATGTCTTGCAATCTGCTGCATACAGAAAGTGATGATTATTCCAGCGCCTCTGAATTCCCTTTTTTTTAGTTTTTTTTATATGTACAGCGCTACAGAATATGATGGCGCTTCATAAACCAATAAATAACAATAATCCCATTAATTGCAGGAATCCTGTCTGCTTTCTATCCGTTTCCCCCCCAGTAACTAATGCGGGGGGGACCGATAATGAAGAAATCCCCCCCCAGGGCCGTAGGAACCCCCCAATAGAAACGCCGCAAATGCGGCCCGCGAGACCTCGAGGTGCGGCCCTCGTAAGATCGGCAGCCAGGGCAACAGGTCTTACGCGGTCCGCACCTCGAGCCCTGCTACTTACCTGTGGGAGGGTCTTCTGTACTGCACAGAGGAA
Source organism: Spea hammondii (assembly GCA_029215755.1). Classification (NCBI taxonomy): domain Eukaryota; kingdom Metazoa; phylum Chordata; class Amphibia; order Anura; family Pelobatidae; genus Spea; species Spea hammondii. Next base: position 33,963,161 of record JARDYJ010000011.1, on the reverse strand, counting down.
GCGGAACCCAGCAGAGTTCACGTGACATCACATCACATCCTGCTTCCTCTGTGCAGTACCAGAGAACGCAGAGGGAGGCCGCGCCCCCTGCTGAAGTCTGTGAGCGGCATCGAGGAGCTGCAGTGCAGGGGAGGGTGTTTGAATGAGTATGCGTGATTGTGGGAATGAATCTGTGAATAAATGAGTATATGAATGAATGAGTGTGTGTGATAGCATGGATGTGTAAGTGCTGGAACCTAGGCATGATGGGACTGTGATTGCTGTTAGCAATCACACTCCTATCATGCCAAGTCAGTCAGTACATGCAGAAACCTAGTTAGCTGCCCCCCTTGTGTATTGATGCTGCCAGCAGTATGGGGTCTGCACATCACTTACAGCCACCCTGTACCAGCATGCACTGGCTGACTTGGCATGATAGGAGTGTGACTCCTAGTGTGAGAGATGGGCATAAAGTGGGGATCTGATGGGGGAAATGCTGTCCCCCTCAGATTTTTAGGAGTTCCTACGCCCATGGGTGCCGGCGCGTAAAACGCGTTATTATTGATAATTAATATTTGATTTATGGCGGGGGCTGGGAAAGCCGGTTTATTAGAAGACGTGATCCGTCTCTCTCTATATTTAGAGCCGCGAAGGAACTCGCGAGAACCGAATGATTGTGTTAGAAATCTAGAAATGCGCAGAGACGAGTTTTAGCAACTCAATAGACGTCGCGATCGCATGTTTCCCCCCAAAACGATCTGTTTGGACTTGTTTTTTCCCCTTTTTGTTCTGCTAATAAGATTCTAGAAAATTATATAAATTTATAAATACTTTCCTTCCTTTTCTACGTCGTCCGGCGGCTCCGGGGTCCGACTTTTAAAGATTTTTTTTTTTTAGTTTTGATTTTTTTCCCTCAAATTTTATTCAATTAAATAATTAGCAATTTCTGTTCTGAAAGCAGAAGTTTCCACATAAATTGGAAAAATGAGTGAAGCCGCCACCTAAAGCACCCGGCCGACAGACGGGAAAATGCAAATTCCATCCCATTAATCACCTAAAAATCAATTAAACTCAGGGGGCATTTATTAGAAGAATAATGGGGTTTATTTACCCCGTTTAATTTATAAAGCCGTTTCCTGCTGTTTCTATACACATTATCGGGGCTTTTAGGGCTGTAGAACCCTGCGATCCCCTCATACCCAGCAAACATTCTGACCTCCTAGAAAAGAAGGGCATCAGGGGGGGGGAGAGAGGGGCATCAGGGGAGGGAAGAGAGGGGCATCAGGGGAGGAGAGAGGGGTATCAGGGGAGGACAGAAGGGCAGATGAAGAGCAAAGATGGGAAGAGAAGAGGGGCATCAGGGGGGAGAGAGAGAGAGAGGTGCATGAGAGGGGGAAAGATTGTGAGGAAAAATGGACATTAGGGTAGGAGAGAGGGGTAGAAAGGAGGAAAGGGGGACATCAGAGAGGAGACGGAGCAAAGGAGAGGAGAGTGGGGCACAGGAGAGGAATAAGAGGCATTGGGGGAAGGGGATCATCAGAGAAGGCGAGATGGCTGCAGGGATTTGGTAGAGGGACTGGATAAACTTAGCAGAGACACTTAGCAGGTATGCGTGTATTAGCGGCTATTAAAACACAGAGATGTGGGAAAGATTCTTCGAAGCCACAACAGGACGTTTTATACTGAAGAGCCTCTGAAATCAGTGACTTCTTGCTTCGCATTTCCGGATTAAAGCGACGCTCGGGATTCTCTCCGGATAAATGTCTGCGTTTTCACCTTTTTAATGAATTCCAGACGTGGCGCTGAGCTAATGATGTCAGATAGATGGTGATTTGCATTAAAGTGACAATGAATTGGCTGATTGTGGGTCCGTCGGAACGCGTCGGGTAAATAACAGAGCGCGTCCGGTCCGTGCACATCGCAGAGTTTTGGAGAAACGCTTTTCATTCCGTCGCGGAAGCAAACGATTCATTTGCCATCTGTTCGCAGCGAGAGATTCTCTTTTCATGTCTTTTTTTATGTCTTTTTTTCGTTCTTGAATGATTTTCAAGTCAACCTTGAAGAGCGACAGACAGAATTCTCCGGGCACCGCGGGGCGAAGCAGCGACCGACACTCCAAAGGTCTTTACTGGATCATTCAGAAAAAGGGAATATAAACTCGGGGGGCCACGGGTCGGGGGTCGACAGTGTTAAAGGGCCCCTGTCCGGAATAAATATAAATACACACAGAGGACGATATATCTGTTATAACGAATATTTACATAATAATTAAATGTATTTTGGAGATAATTTGGGGCAAATTAAATGTTCTGTTCCAGAAGTAATGCCCCCCCCCAGGGGTTACTGGACCGGTTTGGTAGATGATCCCTTAATCGGCTATCTGAAGTATAGTAGATTGCAAGCTCTCGAGACTACCTAGATCTCTGCCTGAAGAAAAGGCCTAGATTGTCCCAAAAGCTTGCAATCTATTCAATCAATAAAAGCGCCACCCATAAAAGTAGCCAAAGTTAAATTAAAACATTAGAGATCCGTTGAATTAATTGTTAAAAGCCCCGATTAAACCTCTAGTTCTTGAAACTATTATCCGGTCTGTGGCCCCCAGGGGGCCAGCGCTTCCACCGGTTCCCTTGCAGGCAGCGCATGCGCCGTTACTTTACCGACGCGGCAGAGTCTTGGTTCTGGCGGTGGAGCCGCTGTGAGGTCCCGGCTGTTATCTCGCCGCGCGTTTTAGTGAATGAAGCCGTTCTCTGTCAGTCGTGATAATATTTTCGCAGCACCGTGGCCCCCGCGTCTCCCCCGCGCCTCTTTTTCGGTTTCCTTGTTGTTTTCCTTATAATTGAATTTCTTTTCCATCCGCTGGAATGTCACCGAGTTACCGTGCGCCGCATAACAAGTGCCGACACCGTGCGAGTGAATGAACCGCGCCGGCGCTACCCCGACCCTCGCTCCCAATTCTCAGCTAAATTGGTTCTTTGTCTCGGCCGCCGCTGGATCGGGGATTTAATATAATTTTATCTGATACAAGATATCTGATGTATTCTGTGTTTCTCATACAGATCGTCTCCCCTCCCCCTTCCAAATAATACCTATTCCCTTATTTACAGAAGATTCCGTTATTTCTCCTAAAATCTGCCGCATGAATTTATTCCGCATGATGTGGAGATAACGGGGTTCAGGACATCTGCAGTTTAGAGTTTTTAGAATTCAGATTCCCCTAAATCCCCCAAAACCTTTTCAGAGAACGTGGAGAAATTTACTAAGAATGCAGCCGACCAAATACTAAACATCGTGTCCTTCGCGCTGCCCCTTTTTCATCCCTTGAAGATCCTGAGGTTACGTTATTCCTCCCCTGGAGATCCTGAGGTTACGTTATTCCTCCCCTGGAGATGCTCCCGTGACCCTTTAGTTACTGTAAATGTTTAGATAAAATGCTTGTTGAATGCACTGCCGCCATCTCCCTTACTGAAGACAAGTGAGAAGAAGCCTTTGGTGGCGCCTGAGATGCAGCTTCAATACCTTACATTAGTTACAGGTCTACAGTGTCCACCAAGCAATATATAGCGTGCCCATCACTCTCAGCTATATCCCATCACTCTTAGCCATATCTGATCACCCTCAGCTGTATCCCATCACTCTCAGCTATATCCCATCATCCTCAACCATATCCCATCATCCTCAACCATATCCCGTCACCCTCAGCTATATCTCATCACCCTCAGCCATATCCCGTCACCCTCAGCCATATCTGTATCACATGCTTCCTGTCTCCTCTGCCGTTATATCCACATCTCTGACCCAGAACAGGCGTAGGAGCTTCTAATATTATATTATTATTATTATTATTGTTGTTGTTATTATTTTGATATTATTATTGTTATTATTATATTATTATATTGTTGTTATTATTATTATATTATTATATTGTTGTTATTATTATTATATTATTATATTATTGTTATTATTATTATATTATTGTCATTATTATTGTTATTATTATATTGTTGTTATTATTATTATATTATTATACAGTATTATTATTATTATTAGATTATATTATTATATGGTATTACTATTATTATTGTTATTATTATACGGTATTATTATTGTTATAATTATCGCTATACATTATTTTATATATAATATAATATAGAACTTACAGACATTAAATCCACCGTGAATTGGAGGCGGTGAACGCGATCCTTCTCATTCCTTATGATATATTCTCTATCTGCTGCCAAAAACCTGAACCGCAGCACGAGAGCTCAGAGCTGCAATCTCTCCTGGATGTTTTAGGACAGTCCTAACAAATGCCTTATAAATTACAAATGCAGCTACTGTTACCAGTTCTCTTTGACTGTATGTTACGTGGGGAGGAAAAAGTGGTTACTCATTATAATATCATAAACGTGACGTGAATCCCAACGAACCCGAAGAAATGTAACAAAAGCTTGAAACATTTGTGGCTGTTTTCAGGTGCAACAGGACGGACTTTATTGTGGTTACTGATGTCATAAAGAGACAAAGATATGAATAACATCCAAAGAAACATCCGAGAAAGCGAGGACTACAATTCCTGTGATACCAGATGGGAATTACAGTCCGTATCAGCCGATGGACATGATTATTAACAAAACATTGGAGAATGCCCCCCCCCACGTACCCGCATTTACATTTCGTTTCCGGGAATACCGTTAATTTGCATAAATTCATACATTTGTATCGTTCTGGGCGGATCTGATGTGAGCAAAAAAAAAAAAAAAGGTCTCAGTACCAAAAATTCTACATAAAAAGTTAAAACCGTTCTGCCTGATATCGGTAAAAGTTTTCTTTTTTAATACCGCCCCTCCCCCCACCCAAAAACCTCCAAAACTAAACATGTTTTATAATAATATTGCATTTCTGACCAAAGAATCCTGTATATAACGATTATAAACTGTACATTGTGTATATATAACTTTATACATTTTCAGCAAAACGAAGCTGAATATTCTTCTTTATTAACTGAATTACAAAAAAAATACATATTAACCCTTTGCACTCGGCATGCATTTAACTAAAGTCATTTGTAAACATTAAAAAAGTCACATCCTTTGGGGAGTTAAAAGGGGCAAAACATTCACTTTCTATACGATTTATGCCCCTGATATCGGGTAAAACGCGAGGAGAAAGAAGACTTTCCATAAACGGCGCATTACACGGGATCGCAGCGTGCGGCCCCCGGTACACAACAGGTTAAACATTTTCAGGTTTCAATACGCTTATCTCTGATTGGCTGCCTGCGCGTTATTAATTCCCCGCGACCCCCCGTACTTCATCAGGAGTGGAAATAAATATTTATTTACATCTGAGATTTTACAGACTGGATCCTTTTTTATGATATATTCTGATATTTTTTTAAAGGGTTAACGCCTTTTACGTCCCCAGCGCTGCCAGCTGTGAAGCTTTTATGATGTAAAAAACCACAAAAAAAGACAAAAAGTAAAGTCGGGCTCTGAGTCGGTAGCCGAGGTTTAATTTGTTGGAATTTTGAGTGAAAAATCTTATTATCGCTGGACGTTTGATTAATAATTAGAGGGGAAACAGATTGTTACGGAAGATCGAGGTGTTAAAGCTTATGGTAATTACCTTACGCTTCTAACCAGCGCTTTGGGTGGCAGGGGGTTAAAAGCCCCTCTACCAGTTGGATTAAAGTCCCTCGCTGATTTTTGGGGTACCTGGCGGCCCCCTCGGTTCCCGACGTGTTAAAGGCCCCCCCCTGTATTGGAGTGAACCGCGGCTCCATCAAACAACGTATAAAACGCTCCGCTACGTCCCCCCCCCCGACTCCTGGGATCTCCCGCCGCTCGTTCAGCCGCTTCCTGATTGGTGGATCTAGAAACATCTGTTTATTGGCGGATTTCGTATATTTAATTTCCTCGTCTTTTTCCCGTTTCGATCTGAAATCAACATCATTAAAAAAAAAAGCCCTAAAAGCCCCCGCTTTCTCCTCCATGCCCCCTGACTGAAGGTAAAACCCCTGAAACTGTATAGAGCCGTTCAGCTTATTATTACATAATCACATGCACCGTTTTCCCGCTAGAAACCACATTTCAGGGATTCCGATTTCTATATATTTACAGGCAAAAGAAAATTCCGACGTTTTTTTTCCAGTCCGTTGCGTCTTCCTGACGCGTTTCTCCCGTTTCTGATGCCGGTATTTGGTTTCGTGGCCAATCACGAGCCATTTGCCGGGTCTCACGTTGGGTCGGTGGGACGGACGGCACTCGGCGGTCTCTCCCTGAACGCCCGACGCTAACGAGGCCACGGAAGAGCTCTGAACGGAAGCCGCCGACGCTAAAGAACAGAAACGCTGGGAGCCGTCGTGGTTTCCGGGTCGCCTCAAACGCAGGTCCCTTGTCTGGTCGGCGGATGCGGCTTCCGATTGCGGACACACAGGGTCTTATCTTTGCAGTCCAGGGATTTCTGCTGCGATATGTCTATCAGCGCGCTGGCGATGGCGAGACCTGCGGGAAGAAACGACAATTAGGAGCGGATCCCCTCAGGTCTCACAATAAAGGGTTAATCAGAACTCGGCTACTTCGTTGCACATTACAAGGTAGAAAGGGTTAATCTGAAGCTCCTACCGACCGTAACGGCGCCAAAACGAGCCAGAAAATACGCTGACGTAACGCAAAGTCACATGATTACATCATCATTACCCAAAGTCACACGATTACATCATCAAAACCCAAAGTCACATGATTACATCATCATAACCCAAAGTCACACTATTACATCACCATAACCCAAAGTCACACTATTACATCACCATAACCCAAAGTCACACGATTACATCATCATAACCCAAAGTCACACTATTACATCATCATAACCCAAAGTCACACTATTACATCATCATGACCCAAAGTCACCCGATTACATCACCATAACCCAAAGTCACACGATTACATCAATAAAACCCAAAGTCACATGATTACATCATCATAACCCAAAGTCACACGATTACATCACCATAACCCAAAGTCACACGATTACATCATCAAAACCCAGTCACATGATTACATCATCATAACCCAAAGTCACACGATCACATCATCAAAACCCAAAGTCGCATGATTACATCACCATAACCCAAAGTCACACGATTACATCATCAAAATCCAAAGTCACACTATTACATCACCATAACCCAAAGTCACACTATTACATCACCATAACCCAAAGTCACACGATTACATCATCATAACCCAAAGTCACACTATTACATCATCATAACCCAAAGTCACACTATTACATCATCATGACCCAAAGTCACCCGATTACATCACCATAACCCAAAGTCACACGATTACATCAATAAAACCCAAAGTCACATGATTACATCATCATAACCCAAAGTCACACGATTACATCACCATAACCCAAAGTCACACGATTACATCATCAAAACCCAGTCACATGATTACATCATCATAACCCAAAGTCACACGATTACATCATCAAAATCCAAAGTCACATGACTAAATCAACGTTTAGAAGGCTGACTGCGGGGAAACTCGGGGTCACTGCGGGGAGCCCCACTCCCAGCCCACTCCCCCACTAATAAAAGCGTGTTTCTTAGGACGTCAGCGGGACCCCCAACCAACGTCAATGGGACCTTCTACTGGCATCACACGGGGGGGGGGCACCAGTATCCGGAGCCAGAACCCCCCCCCATACACGGCCATTACTAGAACTTCTCGAACTACAAATTGCCGTTTTCTACAGGTCTCGGACGTCTCCATTCATCTGTTATTACTTTGTGGTTTGATGTTAGATGCCCGGGGGCCGCTAATAAGGAAGCAATAACCGCTACAATATCACCACGACGTGGACGGAGCTCAGCTACCGGGATCCAGCTGTGGCCCCGGGGGGCCACTCATGTTCCTTCAGTAAGACGCAAGGTCACCGGGAGAACCCGCTAAAAACATTCATTTAAAACCCCGAAACACCCCAATAAATGTAGCCGAGAAAGAAAGCTGCCAGAATTACACGAGGAAACACGTACCGGAAGGCGGAGAACGTTCAGTGAGAATACGGAGACGTTACGGGGACGTTTCCCCTAAACCCAGCGAAGCGAAGGAGAGTTTGGGACCCCCGTGACCTCTGAAAGCGTCAGATTCATTAAATCATCCCAAAGCTTTTAAAAACTTCGCCGTGTGAAGATTTCGATTCGCGGGAAATTCCTTCCATCGGCTCTGAAAACGGCCGCGTAATGAAATACAGAGTATTTATCTGCGTACAGATCCGTGATGAGCTCCCTCGATGCGCACGCCCGCTACATTAGGGGTTAAAACAAAAGCCGCATTCTTCGGCAAAAACCTCGAAAAGCAATAAAGAGGGAATGAGATTTAATAACGCGGAGCCGGCGGAGACATCGAGAGCCCCCAACGCGGCTGTCACCGGCGGCTGATTGAAAAGTGACAAATAATGAGCCAAAAATCCATTTATTTTCTGTTATTGATATCCGGAGCGAGACCCGAGAGACGATATTTACTTCTCACAAACGCCGTCTGGAAGAGAGGCCGATAACGCGGGGAGGAATAACTGTGCAGAACACTCTGTATAACATCTTCACATATAGCGCCCCCCCGGCGGTCGTGGTAAGGAGCAGCTGTCGGCCCGGTAGGAGAGGCCGGAGGAGCATCGCAGCCAGATCTGCCCCAAAATACATGCCGGCTCCGCCGCCCAGCAGAGTATATTAATATTCTCATTATTTATTAAAGATTCCTGCTAATTCCCGGATACATTGCGTATGATGTAATTGGTGGGGTCATGATGTCACATCATCGCCACACCCACATAACGTGGCGTTATTGTGAAGTCACGAAGGTTGACTGTTGGCGTTCTGCACTTTGATCATTACAGAGTTAATCATGTTATCTCCAGACTCCATTTGTGGTACATAAGTGGAACAGCCTCCCAGCAGAGGTGGTAGAGGGTAATACAGTGAGGGTATTAAACATGCATGGGATAGACATCCGGCTCCTGAATCTAAGACGAGACCAACGACTGATTAAGGTTTGAGTCTTTACAGCAGGAGAAGCGGGCGACTAGACGGGGGCCGGATGGGGCCGATCTGCTGGCAGATACTTTGTGATGCAAACGTTCCAGGGGTTCCCAGCAGCTGAGATCCGCCGACCTGCCGACACAGACCTCCCTGAATTAACAAAAAAAAAGAAAACTTTTCTGAAATTCAATAAATATTTCTCTTGCTTTCCTCTCTTTTCTGTCTATCGAGCGGCCGCTCCAGAATTTCCCAATTTCGCCTCCGTAAAGAAGAGTCCCGCACTTCGGGGGTTAAATGAAAAATAATTTCTTGAAGGAAACTAAGCAGAAACGGGGTCGGATTTCCAACGCGCTTCGCATGAAACACAATCTTTGTGCAGAAGAAAATGTTCCACTAATTAAGGAGAAGCGATCGATTAATTGGTTTTGCGAGGCGGGGGCCGGGGGCCGGGATCGGGTGACGGGCGGCAGACGGGGAACTTTATCCGTTTATGAAGCAATTCCTGCTGCGATTTAAGTCAGAAATGAAAAATCGTCATTCCCAAAACACACGGATTTTCTTTCACTTCTCGTGAATTTCCCAAAAACAGAACAAAAGAGGAAAATCTCGCGCAGGTGGAAATATCGGGGGGGGGGGGGGGGGGGGTCCAGCGCTCGTTTTTCCCAAATTCAAAAATAAGTAAAAAAAACCTTTATTTCACTGAAAACGTATCAATTTGTAGGAGGACCCGGGAGGTGAGACGAGGGGTCGGTCGGGGTGTGAAGGGGGGGCAGCGCGTGACCCCTGCGCCTGGGAACATCCGAAACTCTCTGCACCTGATACTTCCCAGACATTAACCCTTTAATAGCCCTGCACTGGCCTAGCAGGGTACTCGGGGGGAGTGTAACGAGAGCGCATGCGCAGAAACCGCTGTCTCTGGTCTCAATGGGAAGCCCTTCCTGCGTCCGACAGGCCAGTGGCGGAGCGCTGCAGCTTCTCCCAAAGAGGAATATTGAATTTATATAAAAATAGTTACATTTTACGGCATTCTTTGTTGCTGAGGCGGCCCCTTTCCCTCCGCAAATCTAATGAAATCCTCACCACACGTTTTTGAAACTGGTGCAGGACTCAGAGACGGGAGCAGAGACGGGTTACTCGCCCGCGTCCTCCGAGCGCAACAGGTGTCTGAAATCTATTAACGGCGGAACCGCAAACCTGGGAAAAAAGTAAAGGGCGGCGGGTGGAGGAGTCTCGTGATGAATTCACCCGCTTTCCAGGGTTTTAACTAAAGTGACAAATTTACAAAATTAACAAAAACCAACAAGGAAATTCAGGGATCTGACAGTAAATCGGACCCCGTCTAGTCGCCGTTTCTCCTGCTGTAAAGACTCAAACCTTAATCAGTCGTTGGTCTCGTCTTAGATTCAGGAGCTGTATGTCTATCCCATGCATGTTTAATACCCTCACTGTATTACCCTCTACCACTTCTGCCGGGAGGCTGTTCCACTTATCTACCACTATTTTCCATTTACCAAAGTATCGCACCTGTGCTGATGTCTTCAAACGATGGAAACCAGAAACTTCTTATTCTATTTGTTGAAACGCTCGATGCGTTGCGTCATATTTTATATATCAGCAAGTAGGTTCCAGATCACGGTGCGGACCCTCGTTATCAGAGTAACACAATTAATCTGGGGGGGGGGGCAATTTATTAATTCAGACTTCAAGTCCAAAGGAATTTCCCTCACCCCAGGAAGACAAAGTACAGTTTCTACAAAACGTAACCCAATAAAAGACACAATCAGTCGGGAAAAATAATAATAAAAAAAAAAACATTTCAGGGGATTAAAAAAATACCAATTTTGTATGAATATAAAGCGGTGATTTTATGCTAAATGTTATGGAAATCAGAGTATTCTGGGAGCGCATCCGATGGTATTTGCATTTATAATTTTATGTGTTTTAAACAAAATGCAAGCAATAAACTCTCGGGAGCGCTGACAAATGTTGTAATATTTCGGAAAAGCCGTAAACCTTTTTTTGGGTTCGTTTCGTGGAAAAGGTCTTGTGACGCTTTCTGACATCTCTTTTAATGAATCCGAGCGATAATACAGAACGTTTCCTGATCGCGGCGCGGCTGGCGTGCTGGGCGTCTGAAGAAAAGACTCGAGAATTCCATTAAAAAAAAAACGAAACCCGGCAGCCCGCGTTTAAGCTGAAAAACGGCGTATTTTAATAAAGCAGGAAAACAACTTCATTAAGCGGCGAGGGTTAATCGGAGAATCTCTGAAACGTCTCGTTTTCTAGCTGTCGGAATTTTATGATTTCTGTTAGCGGTTTTTCTGAACCTTTTATAATAGATTTCCAATTCTAAAAATATCCGGTTTAAGTCCCTTTTTTTGTGTTGTTTGTGTTCTCCCATTTTTATTTATTTTTCGGTACTTTATCGTTATCTTAATAAGAAAACCAGACATAAAATCCGGGGATCTTTCTTTTCAATGATTTATTTATAGCGTGTTGGGTGGAATGAGGGGTGTTGATAATAAAGGAAACGTCATCAACATTTTTTTTTAATTTTATTAATTTCATTTTTATCAAATAGAAAAAATCACTGATTTTTAATTCATTTGGGGATTTTAATGATTCAATTTACAGTTTAACAGAAAGGAGGGACTTTCCGTCCTAAAGAAAATAATTTGTTTTTATTTCTTTATATTGTTTTTTATGCAAAGATGGAGAGAGCTACTGGGATCAGTCTATTAAATCTGCGTTCTGATACTGGGATCAGTCTATTAAATCTGCGTTCTTATACTGGGATCAGTCTATTAAATCTGTGTTCTTATACTGGGATCAGTCTATTAAATCTGCGTTCTGATACTGGGATCAGTCTATTAAATCTGTGTTCTTATACTGGGATCAGTCTATTAAATCTGCGTTCTGATACTGGGATCAGTCTATTAAATCTGCGTTCTTATACTGGGATCAGTCTATTAAATCTGCGTTCTGATACTGGGATCAGTCTATTAAATCTGCGTTCTTATACTGGGATCAGTCTAATAAATCTGCGTTCTGATACTGGGATCAGTCTATTAAATCTGCGTTCTGATACTGGGATCAGTCTAATAAATCTGCGTTCTGATACTGGGATCAGTCTATTAAATCTGCGTTCTGATACTGGGATCAGTCTTATAACTCTGCGTTCTTATACTGGGATCAGTCTAATAAATCTGCGTTCTGATACTGGGATCAGTCTAATAAATCTGCGTTCTTATACTGGGATCAGTCTATTAAATCTGCGTTCTGATACTGGGATCAGTCTATTAAATCTGCGTTCTTATACTGGGATCAGTCTATTAAATCTGCGTTCTTATACTGGGATCAGTCTATTAAATCTGCGTTCTGATACTGGGATCAGTCTATTAAATCTGCGTTCTGATACTGGGATCAGTCTATTAAATCTGTGTTCTTATACTGGGATCAGTCTAATAAATCTGCGTTCTTATACTGGGATCAGTCTATTAAATCTGCGTTCTGATACTGGGATCAGTCTATTAAATCTGCGTTCTTATACTGGGATCAGTCTATTAAATCTGCGTTCTGATACTGGGATCAGTCTATTAAATCTGCGTTCTTATACTGGGATCAGTCTATTAAATCTGCGTTCTGATACTGGGATCAGTCTATTAAATCTGCGTTCTGATACTGGGATCAGTCTAATAAATCTGCGTTCTGATACTGGGATCAGTCTAATAAATCTGCGTTCTGATACTGGGATCAGTCTATTAGAGCTGTGTTCTTATACTGGGATCAGTCTATTAAATCTGCGTTCTGATACTGGGATCAGTCTATTAAATCTGCGTTCTTATACTGGGATCAGTCTATTAAATCTGCGTTCTGATACTGGGATCAGTCTATTAAATCTGCGTTCTGATACTGGGATCAGTCTAATAAATCTGCGTTCTGATACTGGGATCAGTCTAATAAATCTGCGTTCTGATACTGGGATCAGTCTATTAGAGCTGTGTTCTTATACTGGGATCAGTCTATTAAATCTGCGTTCTGATACTGGGATCAGTCTATTAGAGCTGTGTTCTTATACTGGGATCAGTCTATTAAATCTGCGTTCTGATACTGGGATCAGTCTATTAGAGCTGTGTTCTTATACTGGGATCAGTCTATTAGAGCTGTGTTCTGTCTACTGGGATCAGTCTAATAAATCTGCGTTCTTATACTGGGATCAGTCTATTAGAGCTGTGTTCTGTCTACTGGGAAGCCATCCACACTCATCCAGGTCATCCAGGTCCAGCTACCCACGCGGGTGTAACTGCGGCTCAATGAATGCCCCCCAAAACATTCTGGATTCAGAAACTGCCCCGCGGCCGAGATCATCTTCCAGACGCAGAATATACGAGCGTGTATTGAATTCTCAGGACTGGAGGGCGATTCTCGGGTGACTCGGAATATTGATGCAGAGATGACAATGGAACAGATCTATACTCGGTTACGAGCAGAATGTGTGGATCAAATACCCAGAGAGCCGGCATCGGCTGTAATGTGAGACTTCACTGTCTGATTAACCCCTTCACAGCACATATTAACGAGGCCGGAAAGGATACGTGAGGGCCGGGGCGGACAGGAAGAGAGCGGAGAGACTGGAAATAACAAATACAGTTTATTCATGCAAAATTAATTGTACTTTCCTTTCCAGAAACCCCCGGCAGAGCCCGCCCATAATACCGTGCCGCAGCTCGTTAACCAATCACAGGTACTGACTTTAACCTTTTCCTAACCAGCGACACAGCGGTTACTCCCCGTAAACCCCTCTTGTATAATAATTAGAAAAAAGGAAAAATACTTGGAGACTGCAGAAAGAGGGCTGGGTTTTACTAGAAATTGGTAGAACTGTATGCGGAGTGGGTGGAGCTGGGTATGGAGTGGGTGGAGCTGGGTGTGGAGTGGGTGTGGCTTCTACGGTCAAACCCGACCATTCCAAATCTTATCTAAGTTATTAAGAAACTTTTATTTATCCTTTAAAATTTGGAACAAAAAAATCAAACACAACCAACAAATTACAAGCCCCGGCGCAATTGGATCGTTACCCCTCTTGGTAGCCATGATGTCGAATCGCGCATGCGATAATGCCCTTTCCGTCCACACTTAAAAATGTCACAATAACAATGACATTAACAATCTCCTTCTCCTATGTGTTTTTAGGTTCTGTTGCCATAGTAACCCCAGAAAAGTGAGAATTGAACGACTCCCCGGTAAAGGTTAATAGAAGGATAATTGCCGCCGTCCTCTCAGCGAGCGCTCGGCCCGCGCCGTCCAGCAACATCTGTTATTTTGTTTGTCTGTATTGAAAATGCCAATTTTTATAGCTCTTAGGAGATGGAGCCATAAGTGGCAGAAAAATACCCTAAATTAGTGTTATGTTTTTCCGCGGCTTTTCTCGGGGAGTCAGCGGCGCTCGTACGCTTCGCCAAATAAATAAATATATACAGATTAAAGGTACAGGCTCCGATACACGGCCGGCCTCTGATTGGTCTGTTACCTCCCAGCAAACCAATCACAACTTCTCAGCGCTCTTCCACAGGGGATCACGGGCCGGTTGGGGGATCCGCTGACCTCCGCTGACCTCCCCACCCACTCAGATTCTAGTTTGATTTATATAGATTATGCCTCACCCTCTTCCACCGAATTTCTACTCCACACCAGATAATTCCACCAACTGCCTCCAATATGATGCTTCAGGGTATAAGGCACCGGATCCAGAATGGGTGGAATGTCTAGAACGTTCTAAAAACACCACCTCCTGAGCATAATCCCAGCATTAAAGAGGCACACTGGCTAAAAAATGATATTTATTCAAGAATTAATTATATAAAATTATCTGGAGGGTCAGATAGAATGGAAGAAAGTTTTACTTTACTGAGAGGGTGGTAGATGAGTGGAACAGGCTCCCAGCAGAGGTGGTAGAGGGTAATACAGTGAGGGTATTAAACATGCATGGGATAGACATACGGCTCCTGAATCTAAGACGAGACCAATGACTGATTAAGGTTTGAGTCGTTACAGCGGGAGAAACGGGCGACTAGACGGGGGCCGCGGGTTCTGGGTTTTTATGTATTGTTTTTATTATTATTGGAAAATCCTGCGTTTAAGGCGCCGTGTGAAACCACAGTGTGTTTAGTAAATATCGTCGCCTCTTTGCACATTAAAGTGTCAGCCAGCGAACCTCCGATAAACGACTTTTCCTCATAAGATGCTCCATCTCCATAGCAACCACAAAAATACTAATTACTGCGCAGGGGTGTTTTACGGGCGAGGGTTAAGGGGCTGTAAGGTTAATTGTTGAAAAGTGACAGTTCTTTGTCACTCGCCGCCTCTTGGTGCCGCCTCGCGTTTCTTATCACTCCTGGTTATTGATTTTTGTTTATTTATTGTTTTTCATTTGTTTTCTTAAATTTTATTTTTCCCAGAAAAGCTATGAAGTCGTCGAATGTCAGCGAAGCCGGCGGCGATAACCATTATTAGAGCGCTAAATCATTTTAATGGCCGCCGCTCATCGGTTTGGTATTGTTCATCAAATTAAGCAATTTGATGGCGGAAAAAATACCATATTTGCCCATTTTTTTAATGCTTTTCACACAAAGATATCCGACGTCTGAACGAAAAGCATAAAATGACCCGAACGTCGAGCCGATGTACAGCTCAAGAGATGAAGTTATTTTTTGTAATCTTCTGCTCAATCCCAAAACTGTTTTTGGGGTGAATGGGCAGATTCTCAGGGTTTTTACCCCAGTCTCGGGGTCTTGGGTTGAAGGGGAAGATTCTGGGGTCACATAGTTTGGAGCGACTCCTCCATATTCTCCTCGGATTTCATGATATCTGAGCGTCTCGTGCTTTTCTCCCTGCTGTGGTCCCTGCTTGAATACAGGTGACTCCAAAGGTGTCCATAAGGGCCGTTATGGGAGGGATGTTGTTGGTTGGGGTCCCGGGGTCAGCTCACTTACACAGCCCCCGGTTATGCTCATCCCACATCTCACGCAGTGGTGGGCAGTAGTTGGGACAGCGTCCTGCTCCCCGGAGGGTTAGTTCACTTGCTGGGGGTGGCTGGTATTGCCGCCCCTCCCTGTTACGGAGAGACTGCCACCGTGTTCTTGGGGAAGCTCCGCGATGCATCCAGATTCATTTATACTGCAGTAAAAGGCATTTAATAAATGAGGGCCGCGCATGTTGTTTGTAATTCTCCTGGGGCCGGAAAACAAACAAAAACCGGTGAATATTGAAGAGGAAACAAATTACGACGTTTCTGCCGATGAGCTCGTTCTCCGGGCTCCGGCTTCATCGCAACATCGAGCATACATACCCCGCGGCCTGGGACCAATCGGTGCGATACAGCGGCTTATATCCTGCTAACTGCCCTATTACGTTCTTATTCCTGTCTTCATAGTACATTGTCCCCCATCCCCGTTACTCCCCGCTGTGCTGTAAACGGGAGCCGCCATCTTGCTGCCCTGTCATGGGGTATAAATCGCCCGTCGCCCTGAGGTATCTGTGATAATAGCGTTACGGAGGGACCTGCGCGGCCGGAAACAATCTCTAGCGCTAGAGGCTCCTGCGCCGTCTGCTAAAACAACGCGGGGATAGAACAGGAAGCGGCTTCCAACTTCCTGCTCGGGCTGACAGGAGAGAACAGGAAGCGGCTGACAACTTCCTGCTCGGGCCGACTAATGGAATCATTGGAAACGGAGGGGAATTTGCGTGAAATACCGCGGCTCTGGGTTTGATGTCAGAGCTGGAAATATAAATCTGAATAATATGTTTTATACATTGGTTATGGGCCCCAACATCTTTTCCCTAAGGGCCCCCCTGCAGCTCCTTGGTTGGAGCGTGGCGGGTTGCTGAGCGCTCCGCAGTCTGCGCACCCTTTTTATGGACGCAGTGCAGCTCGCGAATGCGGAGGAGACGGCTTTCTAAACGGCACTTAATCTGCATTCGGCGTCTTCTCTCTGCCGTTTAATGGACGACCCGCAGCCCCCCCCCCCGGCCGCGTAACAACGGCACTCGCTTCATCGCAAATTCTCCCGTTTTTCGGTCGCTCTGTGAGTTTATTGCCGACATCTGGAGGAGCCGACGGCGCCTTTTACAGGCTTTCAAAAGGCATAAAAAATAAAGAGCAGATTTGTCTTCCGAGTCTCGTTCTGAAGCAGGTAACTTTTATGTGATTTATAAAGAGGAGGAAAAATGTCTAACGGATGATTCTCTGAAGTGTCCCTCCGTACGAAACGTAATCCCGGGGGATCAGAGCACTGAAAGGAAGCGGCTCTTCACAGGCGTCACGTACGCGGCTTTACACTAAGGCGGGAGTCTGGAGCTGTCGCTGAACGTGCCCTCCGGATCTTTCATGGACAACAGGGGACAATATACTCGTTACTCCTCTATACTGCAACGCAATGGAAGGTTTGGAGGGAAACATACACAAAGGATTTCGGGGGTCCTGCGCATTATATTTGGGGTAAACAAGCGGCCGTGTAGGAGTCTCTTACTGCTCCCTCACAGACCTCTTTGCCAGTCACCCCCCCCCCCCTGGTCAGATGCCCCTACAACCCCAGATGAGGGCTTTCCATGGGCAGAGTAATCCCAGTGATTATAACGTTCCCCGCGTAAATCCCGAGGAGCTCGGGGGGTCCGGCTTGGGATAACAGTCGATTATAGAGGGGGGAGGCCCCTTTACTGCCTATTATGGGCACGGACCACCTCCTTGATGTGACCCCACCCCTCTGACGAACTATAAACAGCAAGAGAGAGATCCCTCCGAGGATGCAGCGCTGGAAGGGCCCAGGCGCACATATAATAAAATAATATATAATATCATATCATATAATAACTGCTAACAACATATAATAATATACAATAACTGATAATAACATATAATATCATATAATAACGCCCCCCAATAACATTATCATTCATCATCATTACTATTTCTGCTTCGGAGCGGACGGCACCGGCTGGGAAATTACGATAAAATCCAATAATCAGACACTTTAACAGCAAAAATAACAGATTTCACCCCGAACCATTTCAATTTTGAATTTCCAGAGAATCAGGTAAATGGCGGCTCTGTGAACGATCATTATCTCCATTCTAGAGCAAAAGCCTCGGCTTATCTTTTTTTTTTTCTCCCAAAACGGGACCCGGCTGTTCCCGGCGGCTGACCTTTCACCCCGAGCCGATGACGCGGCAATGACGGCTCCGCCATTCTCAGCCGATGACGACCTCTCTGCATCTGGCGGCTCTGGCGGCGTCTTAGCGCGTCCAACGCATTCTACTCCGCCTCCCTTAATTGGTGCGATAAAGAGCACAATGGGGGGAGCTGTATAAAAACAAGCGGCCCCCTAGGGCTCCAGACACATCTGCACTCCGTACCACGTCGAAGAACATCAGGACGGGCAATCAGTTGGGGGAATTAAAAATAAGAGGGGAGAAACGCCGTCCAAAGATTATAAAACATTAAAATTCTAGAGCTTTGAAAGCGTCCAAAAATACATCGCGGTTCTTAGCGCTTTTTATACGATTATTATTACGCCGGCTGTAATTAAGGCCCCTCGTTCTCCGCCGTCTTTTTGTTTTTGGCACGGCCGGCGCGCAGGTGCTCTTTCTTATTATTAGATCCATTTCTAGAAAGTTTTTATACTTCCTCCGTAACGCGGCGGTCTGGGAGCTTTAAAAAGGGAAATGCGAGAAGAGGTAACGTGTAACGTGATGGAATGTAACACGCGTGACGCGTCTGTCGTGATTTACAAAAACAAGTTAAAGAAATTCAGTGCTAAAAAGAATGTAAATATTTTTTAAATAAAATAAACGCAGAAAGGATAATAAAGTTTATCATTATTTTTTTATTACATACTAGACAAAAATATTCCCAGGAAATATTCCCTTAATTTTTATCCGGTTAATAATAATTATCATAATAAATATAATAATGATAATAATAATCAAATATATTATAATAAAATAATATTTTAAAAATGTATCCCCTCCCCCACCCTGGTTTGCTTTAATTATTTTGGTCAGCTTTAGTATTTACTAAAAAAAAATATAATTTCAGACGCTTTAGAAATTAAAAGATCTTAGAACAGAGACAGGGTCTCCGGGACGTTCAACGGGTCACAGCACTAAATTTAGGAATTATTTTCACCCCCCCCGGCAGAGGAGGTAAATGTAACTTTTTTCCCCTTTTTTTAACCATTTTTATGTTTAATAAGGCAAAGCTCTTCATGAACTTGGAAGACTGCTGTTAATTTGCAAACATTTTTGCAAATCTTAGCCTTTCTCATGAAAAATATTTATTGCTAATATTAACTTTGCAAGAAACCCAGCGAGGAGGCCGTTCTGCATCTCCTATAGAGGCCTGACCTTGGAATAACCTCACGGAAAAAGCAAAAAAAAATCAAATCAAATCTGCAATATTTCTAAACCTCCAAAAATATCTGCTTTTTTTTTTTCACTTAAAATGAAGATGCAGCCGGTCGCTAATAACACCGTCCTTCACGACACCTTGGAAACGCGATTTATTCTTTCTGATGAAACAAATGAATGAAATAAACTGTAAATAAGGAAACATTGTATCCGCCGAATAAAAAGCATCCGGAACCTTCTTTGGTTCTCTTATTATTCCCTGCGTTGGAGTTTCTCGCACATACAGCGAACGCGTTGTTAAAATTGATGTTTTATCGTATTATTTCGGGTTTTAGATCTCGGCCGGCAGAGACACAGAGGGGCTCCGGTGCGGATGGCGAACGCGGCTTTTTGTTTTTCAAAGAAAAATCCCCTCACTGTATTACCCTCTACCACTTCTGCTGGGCGGCTGCTCCACTCATCTACCCCCACTTGTAAATTTTCATTCTCATCTAATGTAACTTTTATTATTAATAAAATATAATAAAAATAAAAGCACTTTCCATGCAGCACAAAGACTGCTTAGGATGTCATTTTTTTTGAAGGGTAGGTTTAAAATTATACAAATTCTCCAAAACAAACAACAAACTTCATTTTTTTAATTTAACTTCATGTTTTTTTGGGGGAATGCGGCTTTTGCAGAAGACGTTATTCACGAAGTTACTCTGAAGGTTTCTGGGGAAAGTGCAAGCTTTTTAGTTGACACGGAATTCATCTTTCTATCTGAAGGCGGGACCATTCATACTTCTTAATTACTTTTCTTCGCTTTCTGTAACGATTCATTTATCGATCGTTCTTCTTCTTCTTCTTCTTTCTTCTGAACAGTCAACGAGGCGAACGCCGATCAATTTATAGATGGAAGACGAATTCTGTGAAGCCTGGAATATAATTAACGTTATTTATGCTTCAGAAGGAAGCTGCGGAGCGGCTGCCGTTACTGCAGGGAAATCGGAAAACTAACTTAGTGACCAAACAGACCCGGCCCGCGGCGTTACCGGGAACCGCCTCATCCTGGATAAAACCGGTATGGAATCCTGCGTAAAGAAACATCTATTTTTATTCAGATTTATCTTTTCCATCTCTGACACGTACGTAACCCACAGCCGCTGCTTTTTATGCAAATTCCCCTCCGTTTCCCATGATCCCTCAGTGCAGACGGTATCGGAATCCCATTGGCCAGCCCGAGCAGGAAGATGTAAGCCACTTCCTGTTCTCTCCCTCCATCAGCCCGAGCAGGAAGTTGGAAGCCGCTTCCTGTTCTCTCCCCGCGTTGTTTTAGCTGGTGGCGCAGGAGCCTCTAGCGCTAGAGATCGTTTCCAGCCGCGCAGGTCCCTCCGTAACGCTATTATCACAGATACCTCAGGGCGACAGGCGATTTATACCCCGTGACAGGGCAGCAAGATGGCGGCTCCTGATGGAAAAACTCAATCAGGGTACAATTGGTGAAAATGGAGGGCTTATCTAAGTGACCCCCCATCCTACCGATCACACAACAAATGACTCTGTTCGTTGAACGTCCGCAGCGACACAAGAGGGGAAAGAAAAAGAGTTAAAAGAGCTGTGGAATAAATAAATAAATAAATAAAAGTAATAAAGCAGAAAAAGGGGAAGAACGTTAGAACTGGAGACGTGACGGAGATGGAAGACTTCCTGGTCTTTCTGGTGATGACGGAAAGAATGAAGTTGGAACAGCTGGAGGAAGCGGAGGGGAGAAGGCGAGAGGCCGAGGTGCGGAGAGACGCCATTAAAGAGAGAGGAAGAGCCTGTAATGGGTCGGGGCTAATGAGGTGACAGGGCAGCTGTGGGACCGCCGAAGAGACAAACCCCATCATCACACATACACACACGCAAAAGGAACACACAATGACAACACATACACACACGCAAAAGGAACACACAATGACAACACATACACACACGCAAAAGGAACACACAATGACAACACATACACACAGGCAAAAGGAACACACAATGACAACACATATACACAGGCAAGAGGAACACACAATGACAACACATACACACAGGCAAAAGGAACACACAATGACAACACATACACACACGCAAAAGGAACACACAATGACAACACATACACACAGGCAAAAGGAACACACAATGACAATACAAACACACGCAAAAGGAACACACAATGACAACACATACACACAGGCAAAAGGAACACACAATGACAACACATATACACAGGCAAGAGGAACACACAATGACAACACATACACACAGGCAAAAGGAACACACAATGACAACACATACACACAGGCAAAAGGAACACACAATGACAATACAAACACACAGGCAAAAGGAACACACAATGACAACACATACACACACGCAAAAGGAACACACAATGACAACACATACACACAGGCAAAAGGAACACACAATGACAATACAAACACACGCAAAAGGAACACACAATGACAACACATACACACAGGCAAAAGGAACACACAATGACAACACATATACACAGGCAAGAGGAACACACAATGACAACACATACACACAGGCAAAAGGAACACACAATGACAACACATACACACACGCAAAAGGAACACACAATGACAACACATACACACAGGCAAAAGGAACACACAATGACAATACAAACACACGCAAAAGGAACACACAATGACAACACATACACACAGGCAAAAGGAACACACAATGACAACACATATACACAGGCAAGAGGAACACACAATGACAACACATACACACAGGCAAAAGGAACACACAATGACAACACATACACACAGGCAAAAGGAACACACAATGACAATACAAACACACAGGCAAAAGGAACACACAATGACAACACATACACACACGCAAAAGGAACACACAATGACAACACATACACACAGGCAAAAGGAACACACAATGACAATACAAACACACGCAAAAGGAACACACAATGACAACACATACACACAGGCAAAAGGAACACACAATGACAACACATATACACAGGCAAGAGGAACACACAATGACAACACATACACACAGGCAAAAGGAACACACAATGACAACACATACACACACGCAAAAGGAACACACAATGACAACACATACACACAGGCAAAAGGAACACACAATGACAATACAAACACACGCAAAAGGAACACACAATGACAACAAATACACAATGTAACAAAGAGTTCTCCAGGAATAGCCAGTGAGGAGACCCTGGGCTGCCGTCTCTTAGGAAGGCGGACATTTATCGCCACCTGACAGCTCAATCAGTCACTCTGTGGGGCTGCCTGCGCATGTGTGAGGAGATCCTGAAGGGTCAGGCTCGGAGAGGTCTGAGCTGTTTGTGAATAACCAGCAGCTCCCCGAGGGTCTTACAATGTATAGCGTCCTGATGATTGTGCGCCCGGGAGGCCATTTTTACAGCCAACAGGGACTCGCCTGGACAGAGATTAGAATAACGGCGTTTATCGCCCGCTTTGGCTCTAAATCTGCAGAGCTAACAATCGAACCAAAATAACGGCGGGAAGGACTCGCGCGATCTTCTCCTGTATGAAACGTCACTCAGTGTGACCGCATGAGGTGAAATAATTTATGTAACAGATCATTCATGAACAGCTCGTCGAATATCGCGCGTTATCCGCGACCGTTCCGAATACTCGCGGCGTTCGGCGGGTGGAAGGAGCGCGAGGTCGGCAAGGAGAAGAGGCTTTCTGGTCTCGGCGTTTCCTTATCGTCCTCGGGCAGCGGATTATTAACTGCGATATCCTCCTGCGTCTCGTACGGGAGGTCAGGTTAAAGCACGGGAAAGTTATGGAGCCCGGAGGGAGCCGTAAATTACAATGTAACGAGGACAGGCTTCCCATTTATTAATATCCCAGATCCGCAGGATCCGCGGCTAATAACAGACGCGTTATTCCAGGATATTTACTTTCTTACGACGACCCTCGTGCATCCGCAAACTTATATGTTTAACATAAAATCAAATCACTTATTTTAACCCCAGTTGGACTCGCTGTGGATTTAATTTTAATGTCGTACTCCCTCTGGCATTGAAAGGGTTAATCACAGAATGATATTTCTTAGCGTTCTCTTTTATAGCTTTTTGCAATGAAGCCAAAACATTAAGCTCTTCAGCTTTAGTTTAAGAGTTTTTTTTTAGTTTCCATAACTCAGTGTCCGCTTTCATGTCACATGACAATTAACCATTCCCACGAAAAATAAGGACTAGGGCACAATTCTATGTGATTAAAGAATGGGGGTTTTTTTGAAGATTTTCAACAATGCTAGGAGTTATGCTTTTCATGTTAAATTTACTTAGAAAAGAGTTTGAAGATATGACGGAAACACAAATTACGTGGAATGACAAAAATGAATTTTAGCTGAATTTGAGAAACATCGTCCCCCGGACGTGACGCCGCTGAGCGGACGATGGCCCTTTATTCAGAGAAGCTGCTGAAGGTATCCGGAGCCGTCGGACGCCTTCAGATTTACACGACGGCTCCGAAGGGAATCACGCTTGGTTTGCTTTGATTTTAAGAGTCTTGTTTGGAGAGAAAAGGGATTATTCTAAACGCAGGAGAGAACTGGATGTTTTTCAACAAGCGGATAACGAGCGGCGGTTTATAAACACGCAGGGAGATGCGAGTCTGTTTGCTGCACTATTCTTGATCTTTTTTTCTGCTGCTCCTCGGCATTAAAGAGACAGTCCTGAGAGAGTCCAGAGAGAGTCCTGAGGGAGTCCGGAGAGCCCAGAGAGAGTCCAGAGAGAGTCCTGAGGGAGTCCGGAGAGCCCAGAGAGAGTCCGGAGAGAGTCTGGCAACGTGAAGCTCTCTATCTGGTAAAAGGGGAGACATCTTAAGTGCCTCACTTCTCAATACCTCCAAAGTGACCCGGTTTCATTTGGCCAGTCCCTCTTTGTGTCCCCGAATCCCCATTTCTCCTCCCCTCATGTCCCCCTTTCCTCCTTGATGCCCCTCCGATGCCATCCCTCTCCTGGCTTCACTAATACATGACTTCAAATACAAGTAACTTATTATATATTATATATTATAATGGTCGGCAGAAAGATGCCGGGAGCAGATTAAACCCCAAACTGATCCTCCTTATGACCTCATCAATTTAAACCCCCGAAGGCGCATTTCTTTAAATAAATAAAAACAAATAAAATTATACATTTTCTAAGCTACAGAAAAAAGCTGAGAAAAAAAAATTGCCCAGCCACTTGATTTTGCTAATCAGACGCCTACCAGATATATTTTATCTTCTAATTAGTAAATCATAGGAATTAAGGAGCTTTGAAGGGGATATGCCAGATATTTCACGGGGAAACAATTCAGTTCCCTGTAATTAGGATAAATACCCTTTTTCACACCGTTACTGTGCGTCACCAAATCACAGCTCTGGAAATTAACATGTGAAGGAACATACAAAGAACGAGTCGCCGGCGCTGCGGCTGCCGACGGCCGTCTCGCTTCCAACGTCTGGGGTGTTTTCCTTTGAAGTAAATTTGTTTTTTCGATCGCAGAGACGGTCAAAGCTCGGACCCCCGGCGACTCTCGCCATTCAGCGGCTCCTTTCATAAAGTCACGTAAAGAAGACGTTAGGGCCACAGCGTGACGGACACTCTGACTGCGGGTAACACGCACAGAAGCCGAGCGGAGTTATCACTGTGCAGACCACTGCCGGCAGCGGATACAGTAACCTCCAAGACCCTCAGCCAGAATGTCAAGGACCTTGCCCCGTGACACAGGTTTAATAACAGGGGTTCGAGACACAAGTCGCCCGATCGCCGGTCCTGAGGCCGAGTGGCCAGGTGTCCCCATTTTCTGTCCCTGGATTTGCCCTTTTATTTTAATTAGATCTGAAAAGGAACATTTTGCTTAAGTCATATGAGGTTTTCGGACCTCGGAGGGCTCTTCTTCAGATGCAATGTGTCCATTAAAGTTCTCCGTCGGCCCGATGAAAAGTATCACTTATGACTAAACACTCATCTCCACTTGGACCGGTACTCCTGAATCTTGAGGGACACTCAGGCCGTGGATCCGGTGACAGCCCCGGCGCTGGGACTGGATTGGGGGCGCCGGGGCGACGCGTTTATTCCTCTCTTACGGATTCGTCTCTTTTTTTTAATTCCCCCGAATGCAGTGAATTCTCCTTTCCTGGAACTCGCTGGAAACGACGTGGATTTTGATTAATTACGTTACAAGTGAATTTTCTAAAGTTGCCAGTTTCTGCTTAATTTGACAAATTAAATCCAGTCCCCTGCCCGTCGCGTGGCTGCGAAAAGAAAGGATGTGGGGAGGAAAAAATTATTTATATTAATAACAGAAAATATATGAAAATGGACTGAATTCCCAAATCGCTGCGTTTTACAGCACTTCTCCTTCTTAACCTCCTGGCAGATGTAAATTATTCACGTTTCGGTTTATAATTGCCCTTTCCCCGTCTGCGCCGAGCCGGAGCACACCAGAGGCATGTACAGCGCTGAAGATTAAAATAGTCGGTGGTTACTGAAGTGTCAGCTGCGCGACACGCTTGTTAGGAGGTGACAAAAAAGTCAGTTTTCGCAGATTGCATCTCGGAACGGGAATTAGGAAACTCTAGAATTATCCGTGGCTCCCGCCAGGCGGGTCTTCTGTCTGCACCAGCTGTTTCCAAATGCTTTTTATGGTGCCGTTAGACTGTAAGCTCCTTTGGCTAGGAAACCTTTTGACTCTTTTAGGTTATATTTCACGTTTCAGACAATGTATCGGAACGTTGGAAGCAAGGTGTCGGAGGAGGCCGTTTATCTAGAATTCATGAAGTTAAGAGGGATGATTGTTGGGAAACGCGTCCTTCCAGCCGGATTCAGAACCAATCCAAGAATCGCTAGAATGTCTTCGGAGAAGCAGCCGGCGGTCCAAGAACCCCCCCATTATATCAGGACGTGGCTGAAGTTGGTGGTGCTGCTGGGGGTTCCGGTCTGTTCCGTGGTTCCCTCATTAACTGACGCTGAACGAGATTAAGAGGTTTAAAGAGGTTTTTTGGGCTCCAAACGTTCACTGCATGAAGACATCATCGACTTTATACCAACTGCTACATATCGGGTTCCTTAGAACCGCGGTCTTTGGGATCCCCCTGTCCTCCTAGTTGGTGGACTTCCATCCACACGTTCTCCGGGAACACGCTTGGGGGATCTCCGCAGTACCCCGGTGTCCGTTCCCCACCAACCAGTCAGAAGCCACCAACGAAACGCGTCTAATAAAACAAACACCGGCAATTATGGTCGATTAAAACACATGATGGAATCTTTTTACCTCCGCGAAGTAATAGAGATACATATTGTAGCCTATTACAGCTCCCAGCGCCCCCCCCCGCTTGGGGTCGCACGGTCTGCGAGGGGCTTATTCCGGGGGTCTGGCTAATTTCAGAGCGTGTCGCGCGATGCAAAAAGATGGCAGATGCAAGGACGAGATTTAGCTGTACATAGTAATGTAATTAGTCCTCCCCATGGCCTTCTAACTCAATAAACCTTTAATGGTTCCGTAAATAAACAGATGGATGTCATCAGTAGCCAAGTTATGATGAATTGGATTAAATTGTGTTCTTTTTCGAGTTTGTCCTCAAAGAGTTAGAAATGTCTACAAACTAAAAGCCCCGTCCCGGAGGTCTCCGCATTCCCCGTCCCGGAGGTCTCCGCATTCCCCGTCCCGGAGGTCTCCGCATTCCCCGTCCCGGAGGTCTCCGCATTCCCCGTCCCGGAGGTCTCCGCATTCCCCGTCCCGGAGGTCTCCGTATTCCCCGTCCCGGAGGTCTCCGCATTCCCCGTCCCGGAGGTCTCCGCATTCCCCGTCCCGGAGGTCTCCGCATTCCCCGTCCCGGAGGTCTCCGCATTCCCCGTCCCGGAGGTCTCCGCATTCCCCGTCCCGGAGGTCTCCGTATTCCCCGTCCCGGAGGTCTCCGTATTCCCCGTCCTCGGTAACGGGTATAACCATTTCCGTTGGCTGCTTATCGGCAGGTATGCCCTGATGTCACTTACTTATATTAAACACGATGATGACATCAGCCAAACTTAGCCAGGCCGGCCGAAGCACAAGTCTCTTCTGACCCAAATATCTTCTGATCTCCACCACAGGGCCGGCTGCTCGCCCGCCGACGCTCCAAAGACCCATCGGGAAGTCCTGCTCTTATTGTTCAACGCAGGAATGCAGCCAATAAGGTGCTTGGTTTCTTAATGACATCATAATACGCGAGTAGCGGCTTCAGACGCGGTTTGGGTCTAGACCAACCATTTAGCAGACTGGGCTTCCCCGCTCTCGGAATGATTTACGGCTCCTGTTTGTAAACACTTTGAAGAATAAAACTTTTCAGGGTCCTTGAATGAACTGGCGAGCGATGCCTACGTGTCAATAACTCGTTCCTTGGACACAAACATCCGTGCTAACGATTCCTCGCGAAACCACAAAGAAGTGCCAGCCCCCTGGGCAAGAATCCGGCAGAAAGATCCTCGCCCCCCCCCCGCCGCGCGATACCGAGGAGTAAATCGACGAGACGCAGCCGGAGTCATGAAACGCATTATAGATGCCGCCGACAATAAGAAAACGATTACGCCCGACGTGTACCATATAATGCGTTTTTAGACCGACGCAGCGAGACGCCGCCTTATCAGAGAGACTTTCGTTTGAATCGCAGGCCGGCGTTTTAGAAAAAGATAAAAAAAGGTTTGTTTTTCCCAAATGAAATCTCAGGCGGGGCGCCGGCCGCCAGCTCTTCACCGGAGAAAGCAATAATTGGGAGGAGAATAATAATAATATCTTCTAACGAACGGAGCGTTTCACCTCGCCGATTCTTTATAGGCCTGTGGAGACGGCGGAAGTTCACGGCCGGGGCTCTAAACGCGGCCGGGAGACTCAGGAACCGGCATTATTAAAATTCAGTCTTTCACGACGGATGCAATATTCGGGTTTTTAAGCGATTTGAAAGAGAGGCCCCAAAGGAGAAATCCCTGCGTTTAAGTAGAAGAAATTCCGCTGCGAATATTCGGTTACTGAGTGATTACGGCGAGAAAGTCAACTTTGAGGAAATCTGCATTTTACTAAAATATGGCATAAAATGTAACCTTTGACCTTACCGGACTGTCCCGGCGGGGGAACTCCGCACAAGCCGCTCGGCAGACACAGGAACACGGTGAGCACGGCAGCCTTATTCCCCGAACACGGCTCTATAGCGATCGGTTTTGGGACACCCTAAAGGGAAACAAAACACATTAAAATACATAAAAAAAGCAATAATCACATTACAACTCACGGCTACAACGCGGCTAAATTCCCTACCTTTCCTTATTTCTTGTATCAGATTATTTTTATAAGTTTTAAGAATATTTCCCTGTTTTTTTTACCCCAATTGTAGTTTTTTGCCCCATAATATAATGTTTTCAGGCAGCTGCATATCAGCCGTTTGTATGATTATCTGTTATCTGACCCCCGATCTACTAACCCCCCCGACTCCTTATCATACTGCCTGTGGGGGGGCAAAAGAATGACTCAGTCTTAATCACCCAGCCAGACTCTCTGACTAATGAAAGTCTATGGAGGAACGGACTTCATTAGCATTGCCATAAAGCATCAACTCAGTGTGGTGTTATTACTGGGGGGTTATATTACTGTATACAGCGCTGGGGGGTTATATTACTGTATACAGCGCTGGGGGGTTATATTACTGTATACAGCGCTGGGGGTTATATTATTGTATACAGCGCTGGGGGGTTATATTACTGTATACAGCGCTGGGGGTTATATTACTGTATACAGTGCTGGGGGGTTATATTACTGTATACAGCGCTGGGGGGTTATATTACTGTATACAGCGCTGGGGGGTTATATTACTGTATACAGCGATGGGGGGGTTATATTACTGTATACAGCGATGGGGGTTATATTACTGTATACAGCGCTGGGGGGGTTATATTACTGTATACAGCGATGGGGGGGTTATATTACTGTATACAGCGATGGGGGTTATATTACTGTATACAGCGATGGGGGTTATATTACTGTATACAGCGCTGGGGGGGTTATATTACTGTATACAGCGCTGGGGGGGTTATATTACTGTATACAGCACTGGGGGTTATATTACTGTATACAGCGCTGGGGGGGGTTATATTACTGTATACAGCGATGGGGGGTTATATTACTGTATACAGCGATGGGGGGGTTATATTACTGTATACAGCGATGGGGGGTTATATTACTGTATACAGCGATGGGGGTTATATTACTGTATACAGCGCTGGGGGGGTTATATTACTGTATACAGCGATGGGGGGTTATATTACTGTATACAGCGCTGGGGGTTATATTACTGTATACAGCGCTGGGGGTTATATTACTGTATACAGCGCTGGGGGGTTATATTACTGTATACAGCGCTGGGGGGGGTTATATTACTGTATACAGCGATGGGGGGGTTATATTACTGTATACAGCGATGGGGGGGTTATATTACTGTATACAGCGCTGGGGAGGGTTATATTACTGTATACAGTGATGGGGGTTATATCACTGTATACAGCGCTGGGGGGGTTATATTACTGTATACAGCGATGGGGGGGTTATATTACTGTATACAGCGATGGGGGGGTTATATTACTGTATACAGCGATGGGGGGGTTATATTACTGTATACAGCGATGGGGGGTTATATTACTGTATACAGCGATGGGGGTTATATTACTGTATACAGCGCTGGGGGGGTTATATTACTGTATACAGCGCTGGGGGGGTTATATTACTGTATACAGCACTGGGGGTTATATTACTGTATACAGCGCTGGGGGGGGTTATATTACTGTATACAGCGATGGGGGGTTATATTACTGTATACAGCGATGGGGGGGTTATATTACTGTATACAGCGATGGGGGGTTATATTACTGTATACAGCGATGGGGGTTATATTACTGTATACAGCGCTGGGGGGGTTATATTACTGTATACAGCGATGGGGGGTTATATTACTGTATACAGCGCTGGGGGTTATATTACTGTATACAGCGCTGGGGGTTATATTACTGTATACAGCGCTGGGGGGTTATATTACTGTATACAGCGCTGGGGGGGGTTATATTACTGTATACAGCGATGGGGGGGTTATATTACTGTATACAGCGATGGGGGGGTTATATTACTGTATACAGCGCTGGGGAGGGTTATATTACTGTATACAGCGATGGGGGTTATATCACTGTATACAGCGCTGGGGGGGTTATATTACTGTATACAGCGATGGGGGGGTTATATTACTGTATACAGCGATGGGGGGGTTATATTACTGTATACAGCGATGGGGGGGTTATATTACTGTATACAGCGATGGGGGGGTTATATTACTGTATACAGCGATGGGGGGGTTATATTATTGATTGCGCTGCAGGTGAGATTCCAGCTGCAAGAAATTAAAGGCTTTTTATCTTAAAAGATGAATCCGCATCAACATAAATAAGACTAATGAGTCCTTCAAGTATTTTTGGTGTCGGATTCCCAAAAGTAATGAGTCGTCCTTCAGCCTCCGATGGGAATCACCTAGTGAAGCCCCGCCAACTGCATAAATAATAGAATTCCGGTAACTTCTATCAATTATACGCCAAAAACAACAGGGCACATAAAAAGTGTGAATAAACCCCCCCCTAACACAACAGCGCCCCAAGTTGGGTGGAAATAAATCCTTTTTATTAAACCTCTGACTCCTTCTTGATTGTTTAATTCGTTTTTGTTATTTTTTAATATATATTTTTATAATAACCGAGCGACAAATACAGTTTTCACTCAAGCATCAGATTAAATAAAACCTTCACGTTTCTAACAGAACTTATTTATATTTTTATTTTGCCCAAATGTCATTATTTGTATATAATTCTTTTTTTTACGGGGGCCGGTTTATTGTCTGTAAATCGTTCTTTCTGTTCTGTTGTATCACCTGATGCTTGAATTCAGGTGACTCCATAAAGTGTATCTTTCAATAGGTTTCCAGGAGGGCCGCTTGGTTAGCACAGGTGACGATGGGGCATTAAAGGGTTAATGTTTAAGGAGCCTGAGAAAGTTCTCAGAATCCTGCAGTAAAGTGAAGCGGCGCGGATAAATTTCTCATCCCGGAATATATATAAATACGTAACATTCGCCAACAGCAGAAACACCCCCCCCCGGCCCTGATTAACTCGATGGCGCGTCACGTGCGTCCGACGCGTTTCTCTGGCGGCAGAGGCGGGGTTTTTATCATCTAATCGCTGAGTGTCCCGGCCGTCCAGCTGTCGGCTCCGCGCCGGCGACTCGCAGACAGAGAAATGCTGCCGGAGGAGATAACAAGCAAGTTAAACAGAGCCGCGCATGGAATCATTCAGCCGGGGCATCGGGGGTATCAACCACACGCGTGTCTAGAGTGCCAACCACTGGAGTATTTACTGTGTCCCGGGGGGGTCGATGGGATCTATAACAGGGGTCTCTGGAGTATTAATCACCAATCACTGGGGTACAAAGGATATTGATAACAGGAGCATCTAGAGTATCAACCACAGATCTATAGTATCCTGGGGCACATAGAGTATTTAACACCGGAGTGTCCAGGGTATCCATCACGGGGGTATCTGCAGTATCCATCACGGGGGTATCTGCAGTATCCATCACGGGGGTATCTGCAGTATCCATCACGGGGGTATCTGCAGTATCCATCACGGGGGTATCTGCAGTATCCATCACGGGGGTATCTGCAGTATCCATCACGGGGGTATCTGCAGTATCCATCACGGGGGTATCTGCAGTATCCATCACGGGGGTATCTGCAGTATCCATCACGGGGGTATCTGCAGTATCCATCACGGGGGTAATTTCCAGAAACTAACCGGTCCTTATCATTAACGCAAAAGAATGAGCAAAAATCTCTCTAATTAGCTACATTTTTGTAAACCTGCACGTGGATAAAAGATCTGATGACTCCCCGACTTCTGAAAGGCGTCTATTCACTAAACCGCGAGTATTTGTGAGTTTGTAGCGGAAAATGAAATTGCGAACTCACTAAAGCCGACTCACGCTGAGTATACACTCACATGCAGAACAAGACCCCTATTACCCAACGGAGGGGCAGCAGGGTAATAAAATCAACTTGGAGGGGTGGCGTCCCCAAGAATACCTCCCCAAACCCTGTAAGAGGTGCGGATGCCAACCCCTCCTTTTGTCTCAATTACCCCTATAATTCCATTTAGATTGTAAGTTCAACAGCAGAGGCCCTGAGGAGGCCCCCATTACTAGATGGCAAGCTCCCGGGCCGAGTCCTCACCGCCTCTTATATCTGTAAATGTATCTTTATTATGTATTTTAAATTGTACAGCGCTGTGGAATATGTTAGTGCCTAATAAATAATAATAGCAATTATTGTTTTTTATCCCAATACACATTCAGTTTCTTAGTGAATAGACCCAAAATTGTTAATCAGCGATCAGAAAAGGAAGATTTCAGTGGGGTTATTAACAGACTGAGCGGGGGGGGGGGGGGCTGTAGCTAAAAAAAGTCTTATTACTGAACATAAATGGATTTGTTTCCTATAGAAAGACATCATTTCGCTCCGAGAACCCGGCTTATCGGCTCGCGTGCAGCGGAAACACCGGCGGCTTCATAAAAAGAAGGTCGGACAAACAAACGAAAATCAGCTGAAACGTCCTTAAAAGCTTCGCTAACAACCAGCTTATTAAAAAAGCTTCACTCGCGATCCAAAACCGTAACAAAGGGGTCCTAATGTAACGAGGACATTGTTACAAAATCTACAAAAACGATAAAACGACGACGGGAGGAGGCGTGAAATCTGATGATCTCAGGTGAAAACGCGGATTCCGCTCCATGAAATGCTTGATTTTTCAGTCATTCTTGATTGGGGCCCGAAGCCGAAGTTACCCCACTCGCCCCGAACCTGCTTACCAGGCCAACCGAGAGGAGGGAGTCTGCCGGCTGTCTCTGGGTTTCTGGTTCTTCATCTTCTGTCGCTTAGCTTCACCTTCATCACAGGGGGTCCGGAGAGACCCCTCAGCTCCGTGTCCATAAACCCCGAGCGCCAGTCGGTGCCGCTTCAGTGCATTCTCCTGCTGTTTCTATACACATTATCGGGGCTTTTAGGGCTGTAGAACCCTGCGATCCCCTCATACCCAGCAAACATTCTGACCTCCTAGAAAAGAGGGGCATCAGGGGGGAGAGAGGGGGCATCAGGGGGGAGAGAGAGGGGCATCAGGGGGGAGAGAAGGATTTGGGGACCAGCCACACTAAACAGGGACACTTGGGAGAGATGTAGCTACCGAGTGGCTTAAAGTGGGTCCCTGTGGAATGGGCTGTAAATGGTGTCTGTGTCACTGAATGCCCCCCAACCCCTCTACTGCAATCTCCAAGATGTCTATTGGTTTGTATATCGCCACCATACTCCGCGGCGCTGTACGATCAGCAGGTGTCTGGTAATTCCGCATTCACCGGGGGGCTGCCGTGGAAATCATTCACGCACCGAAGGCGCCGATGTCCTTCGGTTCTCCGTTCTGCTGGCTCCTCGCCGGGTCGTCGGCTCTCTGCGTCTCTGATGCATCTCATTTTCCTGACGTCTCATCGCGTAGATCGAGCCCTTCGCTGCCGCACGCCAAGAGAGCAATTAGAAAATTGGATGAAGATATTAAGGATTGATGCTCGCCGGCCGTAATAATTACTTAGAGAGGGGTAAACCAGAGTGTGACAGGCGGCCGAAACGCAGATCAATCAATGCATCGAATGGTTAATCGCTCCCTACGCTTCAATGCAACAGGAAGCCTGGCCGGGGGCAAATCAGTTACCCCAAAAAGCAAGGGGGGGGGGTACTTTTTTGTATAAAGGGCTAATCCTTCTTAACGGGGACGGCCGCATTCCCAGCTTTTAGCCGAATTCAATCCATTTACTGAAACCAGCCGGTCAGCCAGAGACTTCTTTAAAGCCGAGAGACCGGCAGCCTGTGGCAGAGCCAGCATCTTCCAATCAATAGATCTCTCTTGTCTCCTCCCCCAGGCTGCCTGAACCAATCAGCAACAATCAGCAACTTAACAATAGGGGAGCAATAACTTAATGGGGGAGAAAACACTTTGTGAGGACGGACTTTACAGAAACTATTTGGACGGCTGCGCTAGTTTTGTATTTACTGGCAGAAGTCCTAGAATCTGTTAACATGGGTCTCAAAAATCACTTAGATGACAGAATCCCTGTAAGAAAAAAAACATTTGCTCAGAAGGTTAAATATGTCATTTTCGCTAATCCAGATGGACCAACGAGTGGTGGATATGTGGAACAGCCTCCAAGCAGAGGTGGTAGAGGGTAATACAGTGAGGGTATTAAACATGCGTGGGATAGACATACGGCTCCTGAATCTAAGACGAGACCAACGACTGATTAAGGTTTGAGTCTTTACAGCGGGAGAAACGGCCGACTAGATGGGGGCCGGATGGGGCCGATGGGCTTTGGGTTTCTGTGACTATTGGTCTATTCACTAAAGCGGCTCGACTCCCTTAATATCCGTTTGGATAAACGGGGATGTAGAGTCTGGATCGGGCTCCGCGAGGAACATTAACATTCAAAGCTCATCCCTGGCAGCTGCAGACCCCCCCCCCAGCGACCCCCCCCATCGCGTCTCCGTTAGAGAAAAGCCAAGCAGAAAGCCTTAGAAATAGAAAGGGAGAGATCGCAGCTGACAGTGAGAATTCCGGCTCAGACGAGCCCTAAATCACACCGACACATCCTGATGGATTGTGCTTCCAATGCCACGTTACACGTTACACGTTACACGGGCCGAGATGAAATCATCCTGAGCGCTTAACACGGATGACATGAAGTCTAAGGGAGCGGAATTTAATCTTCTACCGGCTTCTGCTCCGTTTCCCTCCCCGCGACCCGGCTCTGTATCCAAAAACCCAACATGTTTACGATTCACGGCTCGTCAGACGGCCGCCGCTTCGCGATCAGCCAAACAATCCGTACGGAAGACAAGAAGCGGCGATAGATACCCGGTGTATATTATCCGAGCACCGGCGGCACAGAACACCTTATTATGAGATGGGTGCCGGTACGGCATAGAAATGGTTAAAAATCTCATATACACACATATATATATATATATATATATATATACATACTATACATATAAATATATATCATTCTTGGCTACCCTCATGAGCTTTTTTTGTTTATTTTATCATTAATAATTATTTATTTCTTTAGCAAATATTTAATTATTATTATCAATTATTTAAGTATTATGAATATTATTAATGATTTAATAAAGAACGTAGTATTTGGGAACTCATATTGAAAAGCGTCGTCCATTTAAACGTCTGAAACAGGAATGATGAATAATGAGTAATAATAACCCGATACCCCGCGTTTTGGACCCCCCCCCCGCGGGGCTGGATGGAGCCGATTCACAGACCAGACCTCTCTTAAGCCGATAAGAACATCGCCGCTGCCTCGCTTTATGTATCTTAAAAATGTCGCATTTTTAAGCTCAAATAATTCAATATTGTCCTAGAAATATGGTGGAAATCGCTGATTTCAGGGTCTTCTCGGGGATCGCTGACCGCCCCCCCTACTAGATAAAACATTCAGGCATTTATCTGACTCCCCCCAGGAGCTCACACTCTCTGCACTCAGCTCCGCACCTAAAGGGTTAAGCACACATAGAGTAATTGTATCCTTTGCCCCCGGGGGGGGGGCCGCACTTGGCTTCAGCAAGTATTGGATAAGCGCAAGCTGCGGTGAAGGAAAGAGACCACCTGCTGCGGGACCCCAGCTCACCGAGAGACGGCTCAATTAAATATGAGATGACGGCACAGAACGCCCCCCACATTGTTATCGTCTCGAGGGGCAAATCAGATCTGGAGCAGAACCCCCCCCCCGGCCCCCCTCCTGCCAGATGTTCCGGAGCAAATGCACCAAACGAGACAAAGAGACCGGATTCCTGCGCAGGGAAGGAGTCCCTGACCGAACCAGAGAGACCCTAAACCCGGGGGCCAAGCTTAATACCCTGACCACAGGGGGCGCCTGACCAGAAGAAAGCGCAAGCTACGCATGTCCACATAATTCAACAAAAAACAACATTCCATTTAAGCCACAGTTTGTCCGTTTTAGTGACAGGACTTGCAATTAGTTATCTGGCACACAATGGGTTAATAACCGCGGCGAAGCATCGGAACGCCGTATATCTGACGGTTTCTTGCCGGATGGGAAACAATTTCTTTCAATCCTAATCCTGAAAGCCACGGCGAATCTAAAGCGACTGGATGAGAACGGATCTGCCACCCGGCGGGGGAGAATTTACTACGCCAATAATTTGGGGGGAAAAGCGCACTTTTAAATTAAGAAAGGAAACAAATAAAGCGACTTTTATGGAGCATCGCTCATGATAAGTCACGGTTACGTGCATGCGCAAACACGTGTTAATCAAGAATAAGAAGCCATTAAGAAGGAATATTAATGACTGCTCTCTCGGCTCGAGAACAATAAAAAAAATCTGTCTCTTTCCATTTAGGTGAAAATCCATCAAGAAGAGGGTCGCCCACCCGTTAATAATCGCTCCGCACCGCCGGGTACGCTGGGAACGCGTTTTCGCCATGATTTCTGCCGCAAAGCCGCGGTAATGGCTGCTAATTCCCTTAATAAATATTATTTAGCCTTTTCCCTGCTAATTAGTTACTAAAAATGTGCATTTACCGCTTTTTATACACAAATTAAACTCCAAAATCCTGAATTTGGAGTATTTTTGTAGATTATTATCTCTGCTCCGGAAACAGACGGTTCTGAAACATGACAATATTGGGCTGGCAGGACCCCGGGGTGGAGAAGGGGTTAAGTCAATAAACGGGTTCGTGGAGTAAACCCTCAGCAGCGGTACTTTGCCTCGACTCGCAGAGGCTTCAAACGCTGATCCTTTACAGCCTTCTTAGCAAAAACGGTAAGCGGGCAACCACCGGAACGCGGTCTGCCGGAAAAGAGACGGCGTTTTGGGGCTTTCAGAGAAATGATCTTCAATTCCTAAAATCTCCGTTAAATGAAGATAAATGTTTATGGGGAAAAACACTCATTTTCAGATATTTAGAACTGCAGAATCGGCCAATAAAGTGCGTAAAGATGTCGTCGTATAACATGCGTTACGCTCGCCTTGCTGGGGGTGAATCCACTAAATGCCTGGAAAAAATGATCTATCAGATATTCTATCATTATTGTTATGTAATATATTGTTTTTATTGTTCGGATTGATATTTCTTTTTATGCAAATTCCCCACCGTTTCCCATCAGTGCAG
The DNA here is from genome assembly GCA_029215755.1 of Spea hammondii. NCBI lineage: Eukaryota > Metazoa > Chordata > Amphibia > Anura > Pelobatidae > Spea > Spea hammondii. The sequence continues at coordinate 33,925,374 of JARDYJ010000011.1, read as the reverse complement.
ACTGTATCGGAATCCTATTGGTCAGCCCGAGCAGGAAGTTGTCAGCCGCTTCCTGTTCTCTCCCCGCGTTGTTTTAGCGGACGGCGCGTGATCCTTGGCACTCAGGAATCAGAAAAGGGCACGACTCGCAAATACAAGGAATCCTACTGACTTTTTCTAGATTTTATTTCTAATGAAAAAGACATTTATTAACATTTATTCATTTTTGGCGAAGGGAGCGTTCTGACCCCGGACCGAGTAACGATCTCACGCTTGCCTTATGCCGGGGATGTGTGGCTGAGAACGTAACGCAATATATCACGATATATCACGGTTTAGGGTCTTTGGTTTGGAACGACGCGGGTATAAAACATGAAATCTGATTATCGGGTTCATAAATGCTGATTTTGCACCGAAATGTTTTACCGCTTTACAAATAAACGCATTTACTGAACAACTGCTAGCAATTTAATTCATTTGTTTTTATAGTTAATGATCAAATGAAACCTCAAATTATAAAAAACCCAACCCGCTTTTGGCGCAGATTAGTTATTTGGCACAAAGAATATGTAAAAGAATACAAAAAACATTAAGAAAACCCCCCCACATTTTTGCAATGTTTTTACTGATTTGTAGTTTTTTTGTGCAGTAATTTACTGTCATTTGCAGCGAGAGGGAGACATAAAAATCAATTCCTGTAAATAATCTTTTGGGTGAAATTTGATCAGTGGAGATGCAGATTTGAAATTCATAGCATTTAACTATCCCTTTTTTTTATACAAAAGCCTTTTTCTTAACCATTTAGGGGCCAGTGCGGTGTGCAGGTAATTAGAAAGCAATCTTTATACTCGCTCAACCTTCTGGCACTCGAACGGTTAAACCAGCAAGGTCACTCCTGCAGCCGGTAACAGATTTTAATATTTGGCTTCTAATCGCCGCGATAAACCATTTCCTACGGACCCAGAAAATTATTAACATTAAAACTCCTGTTCTGAGTTTCTCCGTCCAAATTAATTTGGGGAAGTACGTCGGGGTTAATAAATCAGCACCTTTTACATTCCGCGCAGCCATTCTCAGTCGTTAAATGCACTTACGGCTTTAGCGTTTTGGCTGGCGGGACGGGGTTAATGGCGGCGTGGCGACTCGCTCTGCTCTTGGCGTGGAGGCCGCCGCTCTCTCTGAATTACAAAAGAAAACTAAAACTATAAATTATCCTTCGGAAAAGTTGCATAAAACTGCAAATGGGAAAGGCAGGAAACGGCCCCGGCGGACGGCACCGGCCGACACCAAGCTTGGCCTCTCCTGGAAGACGCCTCGGAGTCGGGGGGGGGGGGGGAATAAGACACAATAGAGAACGTTACACCGAATTACCTAAATAAACGAATCGGCTTCATGATAAAAGTAAACGACTTAAAAGAAAGATACTTTTTCGGGGGTTAAAATTCCACCTGGTGTTTTTTGCACAAAAATATATATTTTTCTGTAGTGAGAAGCGTGATATTTCTGCTCGTTTCCGCTGCTCCAGGATTATACAACACCTGCATTATTATTATTATCTTTTATTTATATGGCGCCAACAACTTCAGTGGCGCTTCTTACATTCCGTATATTCAAAGGGTCTGACAGACTAAGATGAACCGATACTTTAGGTAACAACGGCTCGCCTCGCAGGCTTACAATCTAGTGACTTCACGCAAGACAATACAGAATTAAAATGGAACGACGGACTAGAAATATATTTCAACCTGAGCTGCTGCAGTGCACCTTTGAGAGCCGAGTAGACCTGTCAATCACTGTCCAAACCATGTCAAAGCTTGCGCCGGCTTTCCGATGGGCAGAGACCACCTATGGTGTCTGAAGCCATTAAAATCACACCAGCCGAGGCAGAAATTGACCTCCGTCGAAGCCCCTTCCACTCAGTAACTTTTCAAAAGGTTGGGAGCGAGTAAAAGGCTTAATGGATGTCCCGCAGCATACGGCTCCATTGTCAGAGCTGTCACTCCCAGCAACGCCGCTCGAAAACCTTCGCTGGTTTTAGCTTCACAAGTTAAAAACGTGTATTTACGCTAACAGCCATTTCTTTTGGTGCTAAAAAGTGCTTCCCATTGTGAGCAGCCACCGTGTCCTCCGCAGAGCGCTGTCATCGCCGGGTAAATGCCCCATTCTCAGGGAATTGCTCCTTTCTTATAATTCAAGTACTTTTTCTTTAATTTTCCATTAGGCAGCCTGGGGCCTGCAAACTCCAGACAGGGCAACTTCAGCACCATATTATTATATGAATCCCCAACACGCATGTTTTATTTATAAAACATAGTAAAGAAATTATATTTAAACAATTAGCCATAAATAATGTGAAAAAACAATCACCGGAGAGTATATAATATATAATATGAGGAATATACAGGGATATAACGGGTTATAAGGACGGGATTAGTTATACGGCCGGAGAGTATATAATATATAATATGAGGAATATACAGGATATAACGGGTTATAAGGATGGGATTAGTTATACGGCCGGAGAGTATATAATATATAATATGAGGAATATACAGGATATAACGGGTTATAAGGACGGGATTAGTTATACGGTCCGGAGAGAGTATATAATATATAATATGAGGAATATACAGGGATATAACGGGTTATAAGGACGGGATTAGTTATACGGCCGGAGAGTATATAATATATAATATGAGGAATATACAGGGATATAACGGGTTATAAGGACGGGATTAGTTATACGGGGAGGAGAGTATATAATATATAATATGAGGAATATACAGGGATATAATGGGTTATAAGGACGGGATTAGTTATACGGCCGGAGAGTATATAATATATAATATGAGGAATATACAGGGATATAACGGGTTATAAGGACGGGATTAGTTATACGGGGGGAGAGTATATAATATATAATATGAGGAATATACAGGATATAACGGGTTATAAGGATGGGATTAGTTATACGGGGGAGAGTATATAATATATAATATGAGGAATATACAGGGATATAACGGGTTATAAGGACGGGATTAGTTATACGGCCGGAGAGTATATAATATATAATATGAGGAATATACAGGGATATAACGGGTTATAAGGACGGGATTAGTTATACGGGGGAGAGTATATAATATATAATATGAGGAATATACAGGATAAAACGGGTTATAAGGAGGGGATTAGTTATACGGCCGGAGAGTATATAATATATAATATAAGGGAATATACAGGGATATAACGGGTTATAAGGACGGGATTAGTTATACGGGCCGGAGAATATATAATATGAGGAATATACAGGGATATAACGGGTTATAAGGACGGGATTAGTTATATGGCTGGAGAGTGTATAATATATAATATGAGGAATATACAGGATATAACGGGTTATAAGGACGGGATTAGTTATACGGGCCGGAGAGTATATAATATATAATATGAGGAATATACAGGGATATAACGGGTTATAAGGACGGGATTAGTTATATGGCCGGAGAGTATATAATATATAATATGAGGAATATACAGGGATATAACGGGTTATAAAGACGGGATTAGTTATACGGCCGGAGAGTATATAATATATAATATAAGGGAATATACAGGGATATAACGGGTTATAAGGACGGGATTAGTTATACGGGCCGGAGAATATATAATATGAGGAATATACAGGGATATAACGGGTTATAAGGACGGGATTAGTTATATGGCTGGAGAGTGTATAATATATAATATGAGGAATATACAGGATATAACGGGTTATAAGGACGGGATTAGTTATACGGCCGGAGAGTATATAATATATAATATGAGGAATATACAGGGATATAACGGGTTATAAGGACGGGATTAGTTATACGGGGAGGAGAGTATATAATATATAATATGAGGAATATACAGGGATATAATGGGTTATAAGGACGGGATTAGTTATACGGCCGGAGAGTATATAATATATAATATGAGGAATATACAGGGATATAACGGGTTATAAGGACGGGATTAGTTATACGGCCGGAGAGTATATAATATATAATATGAGGAATATACAGGGATATAACGGGTTATAAGGACGGGATTAGTTATACGGGGAGGAGAGTATATAATATATAATATGAGGAATATACAGGGATATAATGGGTTATAAGGACGGGATTAGTTATACGGCCGGAGAGTATATAATATATAATATGAGGAATATACAGGGATATAACGGGTTATAAGGACGGGATTAGTTATACGGGGGGAGAGTATATAATATATAATATGAGGAATATACAGGATATAACGGGTTATAAGGACGGGATTAGTTATACGGGGAGGAGAGTGTATAATATATAATATGAGGAATATACAGGGATATAACGGGTTATAAGGACGGGATTAGTTATATGGCCGGAGAGTATATAATATATAATATGAGGAATATACAGGATATAACGGGTTATAAGGATGGGATTAGTTATACGGGGGAGAGTATATAATATATAATATGAGGAATATACAGGATATAACGGGTTATAAGGATGGGATTAGTTATATGGGCCGGAGAGTATATAATATATAATATGAGGAATATACAGGGATATAACGGGTTATAAGGACGGGATTAGTTATACGGCCGGAGAGTATATAATATATAATATGAGGAATATACAGGGATATAACGGGTTATAAGGACGGGATTAGTTATACGGGGGGAGAGTATATAATATATAATATGAGGAATATACAGGATATAACGGGTTATAAGGACGGGATTAGTTATACGGGGAGGAGAGTGTATAATATATAATATGAGGAATATACAGGGATATAACGGGTTATAAGGACGGGATTAGTTATATGGCCGGAGAGTATATAATATATAATATGAGGAATATACAGGATATAACGGGTTATAAGGATGGGATTAGTTATACGGGGGAGAGTATATAATATATAATATGAGGAATATACAGGATATAACGGGTTATAAGGATGGGATTAGTTATATGGGCCGGAGAGTATATAATATATAATATGAGGAATATACAGGGATATAACGGGTTATAAGGACGGGATTAGTTATACGGCCGGAGAGTATATAATATATAATATGAGGAATATACAGCGATATAATGGGTTATTTTGGTTATTAAAACGTGGCGATAAAACTGCAAAGTTTGAAGAACCCGGAAGCGAGGGAGAATCGATTGGGTTTTTTTCTTATGCGCGAAATTAGATACAGAACAATATTTTGCTTTAACAAAATGTATTATTTCTGCACAATTTTTCCGAGGTATTACGGAGCTAACAATCCTTTACTTTTGTGCCGCGCGTCTCGGGAAGCCTGTACCGTTGAACCCTTTTAGTGGTAATTGGTGTTGGTAACGGGTCTCTGCTATGTTATTATCCTGGGTTTCAGCCAACAAGCTATAATTTGAGCTGAGCGCTCCGCTTTAAAATGCGCCATGAGACGGAATGATTCGGGACTTGTATTTTTCTTGACAAAAGATTAATATTTGCTGGTAGTTAGACTGTCAAGTCTTTCTGATGCGTTGGATCGGATCTCGTGCGTATTGTTTGATTCAAAAGCAGCCGAGAACAAAAAATACAGAAGGAGGAAGAAAAAAACAATCTCAATTAAATGGCGCTCCGGGCCGCGCGTCTTAAAGAGAGAACGGCTCTTAACCCCTTCGCGACCTTTGCCGGTTCAGGACCGTCATAACAAGAAGGTCACTAAATGACCTTTGACGGTCCTGAACCGTCAAAAAATTAAATAAGCTTAGAAAGTGATCAAGGATCACTTTCTTCGCTTAAACGGCCTTGCTGCAATGCCTCGATGTCGAGGCATTCAGCAAGGCCGAGATCGGCATCGGGGGCCATGTCTGGCCCCTTCCCGGGGCGTCAACAGCCGCCATACATTGTATGGCGGCGGACGCCCGTTTTAAAAGCGTTTAGGAGGCGATCAACGATCGCCTCCTAAACTTAAATGGTGTCGCTGGAATGCCTCGATCAGGAGGCATCCAGCGACACCAAACACTTACCTCTGGGTGGGCTGTGACCGCCGGTGATCTTCGCCATCAAGCAAGATGGCGGCGGCCCGGGAAATAAAACAATAAAGACGAAAAAGTTCGCTAGAGGGTCTCCAGACCCTCTAGAGAACTGGCTCCACTTGCTGGTTGAATACAGGTACTGCATTCAACCATGCAAGTCAATGGAGCCCAGCTTTCTAATCACTATGTGATTAGTAAAATATTAAAAAAAAATAAATAAAAAATGGAAAAAATTTTTAAAAAAAAATGTGCTAACATTTAAAAATAATTATGCAGTGATGTCACTAGATGAACCATCCAGTACCAGCAAAATGTGTAAAAAAAAATATAAAACAAGTATTAAAAAAATAAAATAAAATTAAAAAATAAAGTTTATTATTTTGAGCAAGTGCTAAAATTTCTCAAAAATCTCAACAAAGAGTTAAAATAAAAGCACTTCAAATACCCAAGGGGTGTCTAATATATAAAAAAAAATGGCTGATGGGGTAAATTGGAGTGGCCTAGCTCAAAGATAGGGCATAGGTACAGACTGACCAAAATGGAGAAAAAAAGCGCACTTCCCAAATGTGGCATTTTAAATCTGAAACAACCCGACAAACCCATGCATGTGGGGTATCGCTGTACTCAGGAGATGTTCCTGAACACACATTGGGGGGGTGTTTGACAGTGGCATATACCAGAACCTGTATATCTATAACTAAAGTACAATTTGTGTGGAAAAAAAAATAAAAAAAATTACTATTACAAAGTTTGACAAAGTGTAGTTGTATAATTGGTGCATGGAAAGGGTTAAAATAACAGCATTTGGAATACCCTGGGGTGTCTAGTTTTCAAAAATATATGGTTTGAATGGGTTAAATTGAGTTAACCGGCTTCAAAGATGTTCCAAAGAGGAGATGGAGGCAGAATGACCAGATTTGTTAAAAAAGATTTGGAAATCATAAAACGCTGCTTGTACTTATTGCCCTATAACTTACAAAAAACAGCAAAAAAACATAAAAACATTGGGTATTTCTAAACTCAGGACAAGTAGTAGAATCTATTTAGCTAGTTTTTTTACTTGCTTTTTTAGGTGAGTAAAAGATTTTTCAAATAAAAGTCATAAAATGTGTTTTTTTTTTCAATTTTGCACCATGTTGTTTTTATTTTTTTTATAGTAAATAAGATGATACGATCAAAATAATGGTATCTGAAGAAAGCCCATCTTGTCCTGAAAAAAACAATATATAACTTATGTGGGTACACTAAATGGGTGAGGAGAAAATTACAGCTGAACACAAGCACCACAAAAGTGTCAAAACAGCCTCGGTCCCACAGGGTACAAAACGAAAAATGAGCCCGGTCCTTAAGGGGTTAATTAAGAGAGTCGAATGCTGAGGGGAAGGAGCGAAGGGTACGAAGGGAAGCGTGGATTCGGACGAGGGCGCACTCACCCACTCTCTGAGTAACACTCTCCAGTAGATCAGATCCATCCGTATCGCTTCTTCTCACGCGGCTCGCGCAGGTTCCAGCCAGCGGCATGTCCGGCAAAGGTTCTTTACACACAGAGTCTTATCTTATTAGTGGGGGAAATATAAATGCCCCTATGGACCTGGTCAATGTGCTGCATTCCCTTTTTTTGCTCCTTTGAGTTATTATCAGAGGCTTTTTATATGTTTTCCATATAAAACCCAACATGTGTTTAGAATAATGGGGGTTTAGGCCGCATTTACTCCCTGACCGGACATTTTCTGCACCCGTTGGAATGGATTCCTATACCAGACAATAGCCCTGGTCCAAGGTAAAGACTCACATGGCTACATTGTAACCGCACACTAACTGTACTGATACATATTTACGGTCCTGACACAAGACGACACATATCAGCGAGCAGACGACACTCTGCCAACTAATAAATCCAGGTCTAGATTAAGACTTTAGAGACTAAATTGTGTCGGCACATGAGAGGTTAACTAACCGCCATTCCCAGGAATCCTTCCAGCATCCCGGCGGGGAACGGAACCAAACCGCTAGCGGATTACTCCTGGGAGGATATTATGTCTTCAACGTTACAGACTAAACGTGACGGTTCTCATTGCTCCGCTATATATAATATAATATATAATATAATGTATAATAATATATATAATATAATGGATAATATAATATATAATATATAAAATATATAATATAATGTATAATATATAAAATATATAATATAATATACAATATAATGTATAATATAATATAAAATATAATATAAGGGTGAAACGCTGAGTTCTGCACATAAAAGGGTTCCTAACGCGTATTTTTGTTTGATTAAATCTCTATTACATTGGCTTATTTGTTCAGGATTTGGGAAAAGATCCGCTTTAACAAGTAGATCGATACTGTGTCAAAGGGTTAAATGTATATTTTATGGTAAAGAACAGACCCTGACCACGAGGTTTCCCCACTCAGTAATTCACTCGCATATACATACGACACCCACATGTTCTATTTGTTCTTACTTTATAAAACACCCCATATTCCATTCATCAGCCTATAGAACGCGTGGAAATGTATATAATTGTGGCCGCCGGCGGCAAGTGATCGGTTGATTAGGGGCTGACAGTCGCCCCCCGCACTCCCCTGCAGATATAATCACTTCAGAAGGCATGAAACCAGCATTGTAAGCGTACAGATTGCAAATATATGTATATATACACATGCGATACGTTCATTCACTCGCAGTAACGGGCACACGGGCAGAGGGGCTTCTGCTCTTTATACCGGGTCAGTAAAGTTTTATACAAAAAATACTGCAAACAAAGAGTTACTATTATCTTTTCAGAAGTAATTTGAAAGTTCATATAATTAAAAGATTTCAAAATAACAGCTTTGTCTGTGGCCCCCGAGGGCCAAGTTCACTAATCGCTCCGGAGCCCGGATTTAAATCCCAGACCCCTTTATGTACAGAAGTCACAGCCCCCCCATAACAGGGACCCCATGGGCATGAAAAGATCCCATTTCTGATTGGACTTTGGGGATATTGTTACAGGGTCACCGTACCCAAGGCCGGGTCCCCCTGTTTGAGGGCTGAGGAATCACCAGTCAGTCCCTCATACGGATCGCACTCAGCTATCCACGGATCATCCAGACCACCATTCGTAGTAAACCAAGAAGAACTCTCTTTATTACAAACACACAGAACTTTATACAATCTCAATGCAATGTGTACCGAACCCAACCCCCAATCCCATCAGCCACATCCCATCACAAATCCCATCAGTATACAGGGGATGTATCAGGTGAGGGGATTACAGAATACAATGGGTTCCCCCACCTGTGTTATCCCCCCTGTAGTGCGGGTGCCGTCTGGGCAGACAGGGCTGTGCTGGCTGATTAAGAGCCCCAGCCAGATTATAGGGTCGTCTCTTTGAAGGCTGGGGCTGAATCCACATCAGTCTCTGGGCCGGTTACACAATAAACACAATATAATATATTACCGGGTCACGGTATACAGAACCGGACACAAAAGTGCTCCGTGACCCGGCTAAACTTCATATGACACATGAGCCAGCTAGCCTGGCCCTGTCACAGATCTCCCCCTTGACCAACGGTCCGGCAGACCAGGCAGATCCTCACGGGTCTGCTGCAGGCTGTCCGAGTGGACAAAGTTCAAAGGTGCAGGCCTTAGTTCATGGCCCCCTTTGTCAGAATCATCCATTGAAGGTGGGCCAGGGCCCTGGTTGCCCAAAAGGATAGTCAGTAGTCCTCTTTGAATTGGAGGACGGTCCCAGCTCAGCCGGGGGCACATGGCTATCCCCCTCACCGGGGTAACAGGGGCACGTGGAGACTCTTGCTCCCTAGTCTTGGGAACTGAGTCTGGGGCAGCTGCCAGGCCAGGGTGGTTGCATGGAAGGAAAACCCTGCTGATCGGGCCGGGGGCACTCGGGGAACCAGGGAAACACGTAGAGGTAGTAAGCGAGGCCTCTACCGGGACACTGGAGTGACCTAGGGGACACTCTGGGACAGGAACAGGTGCCCTTACAGGGTTATTGGGCGAGCTAAGCAGCTCTGCGGGGTACTCAGGGGACCCAGGGGAATACTCCGGGGCAGGGACAGGTGCCAATACTGGACCACCGGGAGGGTTAAGCAGACCCTCGATCTTCCTCTCTGGGACAGGTGCCTCTGCCTGGGCACGGGGAGAGTCAGAGGAACACTCTGGGACAGTGACCTGGGCTTCTACCAGGACACTTGGGGAACCAGGGATCACTTCGGAGAACACAGGGATAGGAACCAGGGCCTGCGCCAGGCTACTGAGAGGACCCAGGGAACTCGGCAGCCCCTCTGGCGTCCTCGCTAGGTTAGGGAATGGTGCCTCTACCGGGTCACCGGGGACTTCAGTGGGAACCTCTGGGGCAGTGACCCGGGCTTCTCCCAGGACACTCGGGAAATCAGGGGGACAGTCTGGGGCACTGGCTTCTACAGGCATAGATACGGGTTTGGTGAGGGGGATTGTGCCACTTACTCGGGCGGTGGGGACAGTCATCTCTTCTGCCGGGGTAGAGCAGCCAGGGTTGTTGGTGAGGACTTGGGTCGGAGCTTTTGGCTTCCTCCTCCGCTTCTTCTTGCTGGCGAGGACCTCGGTTCTTCTCGCCAGGGCAGGGGCCGCAGAGTAGGTGAAGAGGACCTCGGTCCCACTCCCGCAAGTTGTAGTACCATGCTCCCAGTCTCCTTGGAACTCCTGGAGCTCCACTCTCCGCAGCAATTCTTTATAGTCCCTCTCGAGCTGCCATTCCTCTTGGACCAGGCAATCCATAACAGCCTCCAGCTCGGGGGGAATAGCATAAACCAGGACTTCTGCACGGTTGTCCCAGATTGTATCCCTGCGGTACTGGCAGGGGCTTCCGAAGGACGAGTCAAATTGGAAGGCATCATATATCAGTCCTGGGTCGACGGGGCAATACAGCATCAGAGGGTCGCTGTGGTCTTCACCTGCTAACTGCTGGGAGAATCCCTGGTAGCGGCTCTGGAGGTCGAGCTCTGCATATATGAGACCCCTCAATTCGTCTTCCCACTCCGGCAACGGGTTCTCCCCCAGGAGTGGAACTCGTATATCCCACATTGTCCAGTACTGTGCCCAGTATGATTCGAAGTGGGGATGGGAGAAATCATCCCTCCAGTCTGCGGGCGCAGACTCTAACTGCCATTGCTGGTGTTCCAGCTCACACACCTCGGCTGTAACCCGGTCTGTCTCACCCTCTGGTTCTCGGAAGGGTTGGATATCCTGGTATGATATTTTGGGGGTCTGTTCCCCTAGTCTGGGAGATACAGACCCACTCTGGCTCAGTTCCTGGTGACACATTTTAATCACCGCCGTCACTTGCTCCGATGTAGCCCCTCCTGGGTACAGGGATAGGTGCCATAGAATGTTCTTTTGTAGAGCACTCAGTCCGAGGCTCTCCTCTGGGGCATCCTGGTGCCGGTCCATCTCTCTGCAGTCCGCAATCAGAGTAGCCTTTCCTTTGCTACAAACCTCCAGGAGCTCTCTCGGTGTCTCTCGTCTGCAGTCCCAGTTGGTGGTTTGGATTTCACCCAAGTCGTGGGATTCTTCCCACCGCTGCCAACCAATGTTACAGGGTCACCGTACCCAAGGCTGGGTCCCCCTGTTTGAGGGCTGAGGAATCACCAGTCAGTCCCTCATACGGATCGCACTCAGCTATCCACGGATCATCCAGACCACCATTCGTAGCAAACCAAGAAGAACTCTCTTTATTACAAACACACAGAACTTTATACAATCTCAATGCAATGTGTACCGAACCCAACCCCCAATCCCATCAGCCACATCCCATCACAAATCCCATCAGTATACAGGGGATGTATCAGGTGAGGGGATTACAGAATACAATGGGTTCCCCCACCTGTGTTATCCCCCCTGTAGTGCGGGTGCCGTCTGGGCAGACAGGGCTGTGTTGGCTGATTAAGAGCCCCAGCCAGATTATAGGGTCGTCTCTTTGAAGGCTGGGGCTGAATCCACATCAGTCTCTGGGCCGGTTACACAATAAACACAATATAATATATTACCGGGTCACAGTATACAGAACCGGACACAAAAGTGCTCCGTGACCCGGCTAAACTTCATATGACACATGAGCCAGCTAGCCTGGCCCTGTCACAGATATTATGATAGCCATGATTTATTCCTCCCCTTGGTGGCCGCTGGTTTATTAACTAATCGCTGTCACCTTTCCTAAATATTTGGTGTTAGAGCTTAACGCCCAAAAAACCCACTTATAGGTAAAATAACCTATAATTACATGCTGGAGACTCACTTTATGTGTTTCACAGCCATCCTGTTCCTGGGATCTGTGTGATTATTCCTCCCCATTAAGTTATCTCACCCCTAATGTTAAGTTGCTAATTTGTTCAGACAGCTTTGTAAGGGGGGGGGGGGCAGGGAGTTGATTGGGCGATGCTGGTTCTGCCACAGACTGCCGAAGTTCTCAGCTTATAGCATTTCCTTCATTTAAACCGAAATATCTCCCAAAAAAACACAAACCGGCTCCGGGGAGATTTAACGAACAGAGCGACGTTATCGTAAAAGCCGTGACGGCGATAATTCCCCTTTAATCGCCTCAGAGAGTCCCCCCGGTAACACAGAGTCCCCCCGATAATACAGAGTCCCCCCGATCATACAGAGTCCCCCGATAATACAGAGTCCCCCCATGATACAGAGTCCCCCCGATAATACAGAGTCCCCCGATGATACAGAGTCCCCCCGATCATACAGAGTCCCCGCCCCGATAATACAGAGTCCCCCTGATCATACAGAGTCCCCCGATGATACAGAGTCCCCCTGATCATACAGAGTCCCCCGATGATACAGAGTCCCCCCGATCATACAGAGTCCCCCCGATGATACAGAGTCCCCCTGATCATACAGAGTCCCCGCCCCGATAATACAGAGTCCCCCCGATGATACAGAGTCCCCCGATGATACAGAGTCCCCCGATAATACAGTCCCCCCGATAATACAGAGTCCCCCGATAATACAGAGTCCCCCCGATAATACAGAGTCCCCCGATGATACAGAGTCCCCCCGATGATACAGAGTCCCCCCGATAATACAGAGTCCCCCAGATAATACAGAGTCCCCCGATGATACAGAGTCCCCCGATAATACAGTCCCCCCGATAATACAGAGTCCCCCGATAATACAGAGTCCCCCCGATGATACAGAGTCCCCCGATAATACAGAGTCCCCCCGATCATAGAGTCCCCCGATAATACAGAGCCCCCGATAATACAGAGCCCCCCGATGATACAGAGTCCCCCGATAATACAGAGCCCCCCGATAATACAGAGCCCCCCGATGATACAGAGTCCCCGGCTTCTCCTAGCGACGGTTTCCGGGTGAATTCCGCGATACTTTGTACATTTCTTCTTGGAACCCGTTTTTTGTTTTTTACAAAAATCCAATGAACTCTCCCGGCCGTAAAGCGGATTTCACGCGATCCTCGATCCTCTGTGCCGGGGGATGGAGCGCTTTCCACAGACGCCCTTCATCCACCACGTCCTGAAGTCCTGCGACGACTTGCTTAGTTATTCGCCCCCTGGATGGCGGGTCAGCACCGTGTTCAGCGGAGCGGCCTGTTATCGTCCGCGGTTCCCTCCGATGCTTCGCAAAACGAGTTGGCAACAGAACGAGGATATTAAAAAGAGGACGATAGAACGGCGATACACGGCAGCGATCACATGACCCGTCCGATGTGATCGATTTGCCTGCGCAACCTGCTCACCAGAACACGACGCGCTCCGCTGCCGAGTTACTTCCGGGGCGAACTCCGGGGTCTGCGCTGGGAAACTGGGGGGGGGGTCTTTTTTTTAACTCCTGGGCACTCCCCAATATTATCTTATAACAGGGGCAGAGAAGCTGCAGCAGGGGAGGGGGGTGAGTCGCCGGGGGAGTGGTTGTGACCCGAATCGTAGCCCCCCCGGGAGGAACACGATGCATTCTCACGCCCCGGTTACTAGAGGGTTAAACGTATGGAATCGCAAAGTATCTGAAAATTAATAAGAATCCCCCGGCAGAATTCACCGGCAGATGGTTTTATCTCCACGATTCTCGGGTTCGTTTCACTTATTTTTCACGGACGTCACTGGAAGCAAATATTACGTGTAAACACAACGCACACGCGTGACGCAGGCGCCATTATTATTCTTTGTTTACATAATGAGATACTCAATAGCTATTAGCAGGGTAAATATACCCATCTGCGGAGTGTACAGGGCGCCCGCCGATAACACAAAGACACCTAAAAGGCGAGATTTTCACTTAATTCGCGCCGATCGAGTTTTTATTCATCCACAAAAGAGCCCAAAACCAGCAGCCGCCAGACGCTCTTTCCTGATTATTCTCGGCGTGAGCGGATATTCAATGTATTTTTCGGGATAAAAGCATTTCGGCCAAAATGTGGCTCTTTACGTTTGGAGTGTAACTCCTATGATCCCCAGAGGCCTGCAGCTAGCTGAGGGTGCTGTGAGTTGTATCGGCGCGTCTGGAGTGCCGCTCGCATTCGGCGTAATGAATGCCAGCATATTATAAATGAATGCATTCGCTGAGAAATCAGCCCGGCGATAATTATCTGTTCTTCAAATGATACAAAAGTGTTTCAACTAAATGCAAACTTTGCAGGATTTCATTTCCGAGCGCGTTTTACCGCGGCCCCCGAGCGGCCGTCACCCCGGCGAACGCACTAAACGCGGCGAAGAAAAATAATTAAAAGCACAAAAGAGTGAGAAAGAGAAAAAAATCCGCGCTAATGACTTCACCTGGAATTTTTATATCGGCTCAGTTTGTATTTTTAAATAATTGCTAAAATATTCACTGAGAAATGCGAAACGGGACAAATAAAGTGAAATGAAATATATAAATCTAAATATATAAATACATAAATATATAAATACACAAATATATAAATATATAAATACACAAATATATAAATACACAAATATATAAATATATAAATACACAAATATATAAATACACAAATATATAAATATATAAATACACAAATATATAAATATATAAATACACAAATATATAAATACACAAATATATAAATACATAAATATATAAATACACAAATATATAAATATATAAATACACAAATATATAAATACACAAATATATAAATTTATAGATCTGTGGGAGAAATAAAACGGCTGAAAGATTAAAAAGCTTACGGGTTCAAAATAAAGGTCTCCGCGGGGTGGGGAGGGGCAGCAAAAACTTCTCACACCCCAGTTTGGGTGGTGGATTAATGGAACAGCATCCCATCAGAAGCGGTAGAGGCTGATAGTCGGACACAGATTCTTTTTTAAAATAAACGGCGTTATAAAAATCCCCCACAGCCAAGATATTGATCCGCCGGCAGGTTCTGGGTTTCAAGAATTTTTCCCTGTTATGTTATTTATTAAGTTTTGGGTTTTTTTTTGGCATATATCAAGGATAATGTCTGAACTGTTTTTTTTTTACTTGACTTGATCCCCTTTGGGCTCCCTCTATGTTTTTCTATGCTCACTTCTACTTTACAAACGTATCTCAGCCTTGTGTACTCCCCACGAGGGTTAATGATCGCTTGGCCCCCTCGTCCCGCGTCACTGAATGGCGCATGGAACCTGCGCCGCGCGGTCTGCAGGGGATGGGAATCCGCTCTGCAGCGCCAGGGAGTTTCTCACGTACTTTGTGGTGTTGCTTTCAGAATTTACGCAGACTCACAATCTGATGATTACGTTATGATGTCATATGTTGATAATGATGTCGTAATAGATTGCAAGGACAAAAGCCGCTTCTCCTGCTGCACCCGTATGTCTAAACATGTGTCATTCCTTTAACGTGTCTTATTGTCCCCTGCCCTCTATTGTAACAGCGCTATGGAATCTGCAGGCGCTATATATATATATATAGATGCAGCGTAAGCCGTCCCCGAGGACTAACCTGGATTTGTTTGCTGTTTCTTAATTGCGGACCAACGGCTACAGTTACACCTTGTATCGAAATAAAGACATTTTATTATAGAAAACCGGACTCTTTAACATCCAAGGGGTGGGGCTGTATGCAAATTTACCACTTCTTAGCCACACCCCAACGCGGAAAGGTTAAACCCTAATTTTATCAGACGGCGGACCGAGGCGGCTCCCAGCGAAGGCAAACGGTGACATTTTATCAAAGAAACTGCAACGTATCGGAGCCTCACAGGCGGCTAAATCTTAGTAACCAGATTTTTATGAATAATGGAATTACCAAGGCTAAGTGTCCGGAACACGGGAAAAAACGCAGAAAACGCAGGGGAAAAAAAAGCCAACAAAAAAAAAAGGCATTAGCGCGCCGACGAGTTATATTGTAAATCATTTGATAATTTATGGAAATAGTTGTTAATTTATGCAATTTTTCATCTCAAGTAGTTTTGATATATTTGAATGTTTTGCACTTATAAGCATGTTTTATTAATACAGCTGTTACGCCGTAATATCGGAGCGGCCGATCGCGCATGGAAATGATTCCGCGTAGATTGTCAGCCTGAATTTTATCATTTAGATTTCTTTGCAAATATGACATATTCAATTAAATCATATCCGTCGCCTGAATAATTAGCGAAAGTGTCAGACGCCGTCAAATAAAGAAATAAATAAAAAAAAAGACTATTTGGGTGGGAATACATTGATTATAGAGAGCGACGTGAAAAACGACGGCGCTATAAATAAACAATAATAATAATAAAAGTTTTATTCCTCCGTTACGTCTCACAGAGAGCGCCGAGGTCTTTCATCTGGACCCTCTATGGCTTGAGACGTCTTCACGTGACTCTGTGGACGTTGTGTATATACTGTATATATATATATATATATATATGTATATGCCGGTATATAGATATATATATGTAGAGTCCAGGAGGCCCCGGATCTGATTGATGACAGGCTATGAGAACGAGCGTTGGCGTTCTGTCCGAGATCCCTTTGGTTCCTTCTCCATGGCGTCCATCGTTAGGTTATTCGACGTCATCAAGCGGCTAACGAGATCTCTGCGCTGGGGAGATCATTACGCGAGGCAGCCGAGAACGCGAGAGAATGAAATAAAACCCTTTCCAGGTTACGTTATTCTAATTAAGGGTCGCTAACTGGCCGAAGGACATCGGATGAGAAAGCAGAGGTTTGGAATCTTCTTCGTTGGGTTTTTAGTAATTCTGGGCTTCTAAACGCCTTCTTACAATAAACGTTTCCGGCAACTAAAAAAACGAATTCTTCTGTTTAGTTTCGACGGAAGTGAAAGTTGCTGTTTTCAGCTGAAAGTTTGGCGAATCGCACGGTAACTTTACGCTTGGATTTTAAGGCTCCTTTCATACAATCGGTTATTATTTTTCTAGATCTTGATTTGGGTTCCAGGAGTTCGTCTTCACATAAAAAAAAAAACTTTTGCCGCTTTCCTGCTGCTGGATCTTGGAAGGAACGAGACGAAGATCGTTAGGGGGTCCCATGGAAGAGAAAAGCAGCGCCTGGTACACACACAACAGGGGCCGAGACGCAGCTTCAGGGTTAATGGGCAGAGTACGGGGGTAACGGGGAGAAGAGTTTCCAATCAAGGGAGCAGACTCTGGGGGTCCGAACGACTTCTAATAATATAAATAACTCATAAACCCCCCAAGATATGTTACAGAAGGACTTGGGGTCTCGGGGTCCGTGACGTTTGCTGGGCGCTGTCTCTCTGATTTGCATTTTATAAGAAGACCCCCCAAGGGTCGGTGATCGACGTCTGAGATTTCCTCCTCCTTCCTTCCTCCTTTATTAAGTCAGAAACATTAAGACGATTCTGCAGCTGAATTCACCGACACGATAAAAAAAAGCGTTTTTACCAAGAAAACGAGAAGACGATCTGAGACGCGATATCCAGAAAAGAACGCCTGATGCTTGCCGTTATCACCAGGTCGGGTTTACTGGAGAAAGCGCTTTAAATATTATCTTCTCAGCATTAAAAATATCATTTTATTCGTTTATTAAAGAAAAGAGCACTTTGACTCCCGTCCATCATTAGATCAGAGGGTGACGGCGCAGCTCGTGAGAAAAGATGACCGGCAGGACTCAGAAGCGGGACAGACGGCGGAGACGAGACTCCCGCGAGGACGTCTGGCGTGTAACGGGGTGCAGGCAGCCCCCCCCCCAGTACGGCCATTACTCCTATATGATTGCCAGGATTAGGGCTCCGTCTGATTAATTAGGCAGCCGCGCAGGTGCATTACGGTCGGTAACCACGTTACCTCCTGACACCGGAGACAACGATTAATCATTGTTACTTATCGTGTAAAGCGTTTGTCAGCCATTAAGTAAACGGAGCACTTTATTTGCCTTCGTGGTTTCAGCCACGTCCAGATTCTGCCGCATTAATATTTTACAGGAATCTCAGGAATTTCTCACCGAACCGGCTGAATATATCTGATTTTTAAAAAAATAAAGATGAAACTAGACTGAGAGCCGGTGGATGACATAAAACGCGTCTCTCACGCAATAATATACGCAGCGTGATATATATTTATAGTATAGACTGTTCTGGTCGGTTACATGTATAGATCAAATACTATACTACTATTTAGCCGATATCTATAAGTCTTTGGGAACCGTCGGAGGGGATTTCCCTGGGTATTCCTCATACAGATATCAGGGCAGCGGGACAGACGTGTCTATAAAGCACGGTGCGCGGCTGGGTGCCCAGGAAGTGCCATTTTACCCCCGTTTAATGTATAAAGCCGTTTCCTGCTGTTTCTATACACATTATCGGGGCTTTTAGGGCCGTAGAACCCTGCGATCCCCTCATACCCAGCAAACATTCTCACCTCCTAGAAAAGAGGGGCATCAGGGGGGAGAGAGGGGGCATCAGGGGGGGAGAGGGGGCATCAGGGGGGGAGAGGGGCACAGTTTTTTGGAAAGATTGGACTAAGTGAGCAGGGACACATGGCAGGTATAATGTCTGTGTTACCATCTAATCTTTATACAAATACAGATTTCTCTCTCTCGCACGCTCTCTCTCTCTTTCTCTCTCTCACACACTCTTTCTCTCGCACGCTCTCTCTTTCTCTCACACGCTCTCTCTCTCTCTCTCTCTCTCACACACTCTCTCTCTCGCACAGTCTCTCTCTCTCTCTCTCTCGCACGCTCTCTCTCTCTTGCACGCTCTCTCTCTCTTTCTCTCGCAGTCTCTCTCTCTCGCACGCTCTCTCTCTCTTTCTCTCTCTCTCTCGCACGCTCTCTCTCTCTCTCGCACGCTCTCTCTCTCTCGCACAGTCTCTCTCTCGCACGCTCTCTCTCTCTCGCACAGTCTCTCTCTCGCACGCTCTGTCATGTCGTGCAGTCAGGTTCCAGCCACTCGGGGGGATAAAATATTCCTCTGAAAGACTCCGCTGATGATTAAGTCGGGGGGGGGGGGGCATCCCGCGGAATCCTTATTCTGTTTCCGTAATCCTTAAAAAACCTGATTTCAGGCCGTGATTTTAATGATTTTTCGGGTTACTTGGGATAATTTCCTGAACGCAAAATTACAAGATGTGAAACTCCTATAATTAGTAAAAGTACTGAAATTATACAATTATTCTATTCAGAGGCAGCCAGCTGTGCCCTGCGACCGACAGCCGCTTCTCGGGGCAACAAGAAGGTCTGTCCTACAAACATATAAAATCATTTTCATTAATCCATACCTGCCAAATGTCCCTGTTTTGTTTACCAGTCACTTTTCACTCCCCTGATGCCCCTCTCCCCCCAGATACACCTTTTTCCTCCGCTGATGCCCCTCTCTCCTCCCCTGATGCCCCTCACTTCCCCCCCCCAATGCCCCTCTTTTCTAGGAGGTCAGAATGTTTGCGGGGTATGAGGGGATCGCAGGGTTCTACGGCCCTAAAAGCCCCGATAATGTGTATAGAAACAGCAGGAAACAGCTTTATAAATTACACGGGGTAAATAAACCCCATTATTCTTCAAATAAATGCCCCGCTCAGTTACATGAATACCCCAGCCACGCCTCTAACCACACCCTCTAAGTGGAATGTTTTTTGGCCCTCTTCGGCCCTGGGAGTCGGCAGCGAGTGGAGGGTGAAGAGGCTCGAAAGGCTCTATTAGAGGCTTTTGAAAGGTATTTGAAGTCCTGTGGATTGAAGTTTAGCCGCTGTTTTCGCTGCGCATGCACTTTATAAGTAGCTGTTTGTTTAACGCCTCCTCGTTTCCCACGGAACGCGAGGGTAATTTTCCGAAGTGATTAAGTTAATTTGGGAGAGGATTGGGACTTGCAGACTCTGCAGTACGCGGCAATCTGCACGCCGCTGACCCTGGGGTGAAACGCGTCGGGGTTATTTAGCCAATTAGTGGCGTTCGTTAGCGAGCGTCACGCAATTACCCGCAGGCGCTCGCCGATTAAATCCAGAGACTCGGTTATGGAAGAATCCGACGTCCTTCTCCAGGATACAGAATGTGGTTTTTACAAAAAGGCAGGATTCTCAACCCAAAAATAATGTCATATTTATAGTGAAAACGATTGTGACGCCTGGCATTTATTTGCTGCGCTGATATTTCTGTTGTCTCTTCCCAGTATGGGGGGTGAACCCCAGTAGACGGCAGGAGCGTCCGGGGGGCACCCGGGGATCTCGGGGCAGATACGAGGAGTCCGGATCAGGTTGTGTTCTGAATCCGGAGGTCTGGAATCTGGAGCAGGAAGCTGACGATCTTTAGAGGAGCAAAGGGGCATATTTGGGTCCCAAGAGGGGTAGTTGAGTGTGGAGGGGCCAAACCCCCCCACCAGGGGACAAACCAACACAATTTGTCAGCATTTGGAGGAAGTGGGGAGAAGCTTCACTGGGACGTTCGATGTCTGTCTGGCTGCGGGACGACCGACGCGTCTGTAATCCCCCCCTTTTATTTATTCCAATCTTCCATGTGATGAAGACTTTAGAGATCATGAAGCGAACCTCGGAAAGACTCGGCGGGGACTCATCGGGGAAACGGCTTCCGGCCGGCGGAGGTCATTGATTGGACGCCGGCAGCCATCGAAGGTTCAGGTCCAGGACCTCGTAGCTCCAGGTACCGCGGGAGGTCTGGTGCACACGGCTGAGGACCCCCGCTGTACCCCAAGAAAATGCCCCCAATGTGTAGAAGTCAGACTAGTGCCTGCCCGCGGAGCAACGTAAACCTCCACATGCAAGAGGTCGGCTCCTATATTGGCGTGTGAGAGACACGGCGTATGCATCTGCCCCGCTCTGGGGCATTATTTGGTCAAAGGTGCACCGGGGAGCCAGCGGGGGGGCCCAAACCTTTCGTCTACATCCTCGGCAGATCATAACCGGATCCGTAACGAGCGAAGAGCGGCCTCCAGCGGCGGGGTCACCGGGCTCTGCGGCCGGGCCGGCGTATGACGAGACGGTGGAGACCGCGGTACGGTGTCGGCCCCGACGGATGGAGACGGTTTGGGAAAAGAGACGCACGAGGGTCCTGAGCTGATCGGCTGAGCTCAAAATGAGAACATTTTTCCCGATCCCCGCGGTGCCTTCGGCGGCCCTCAAAGTGCTTCAAAAATCCTGCATTTAATGTTTTTGTTTATCTGCAGGTTTTGCTTGAAAATATCCAGCCAAGAAAACCATTTCCGCAGCGGGGGCCGCTCCCGAATTATGTATTTACTAAAATTATTTAAAGTACCGAAATAAGTCGGTTTCCTGCTGAACGAAGCGAGAACATTCTCCAAACAGAAGAAAAAAAATACGATTTTTATGGAAAAAAATCATAAAATGGTTTGGAAACTAGGAGCAATTTATTAAAATAATAATGATAGTAATAATAATTTAATTATTTAGGTAAATAATGTCTTAAAATTTTTATCCCACATAAAAATTATTATTATTACCAAAAAAAAACAACAAAAAAACAGGGATAATTAAAAAAAACTTGCAAGAATGAGACCTGTTTGACAGCTTTCTATTGAGTCTTAACCTAGAGAGTCAGAGGCTTAGCATTTTATTTAGTGAAAGGCTAGTGGATAAGTGGAACAGCCTCCCAGCAGAAGTGGTAGAGGGTAATACAGTGA
The DNA here is from genome assembly GCA_029215755.1 of Spea hammondii. Classification (NCBI taxonomy): domain Eukaryota; kingdom Metazoa; phylum Chordata; class Amphibia; order Anura; family Pelobatidae; genus Spea; species Spea hammondii. The sequence continues at coordinate 33,903,264 of JARDYJ010000011.1, read as the reverse complement.
GGGTATTAAACATGCATGGGGTAGACATACGGCTCCTGAATCTAAGACGAGACCAACTACTGATTACAGCAGGAGAATCGGGCGACCAGACGGGGGCCGGATGGATATTATCTGTGTTTCTATCGCTGTAATATAATCAGATTCACAGAATACATGAAAATAGGACTAAGCGGCATTTCATCATTTCATTAACTCTTTCAGTACCCAGGGGTTGAATGACATATAGCCCCTGAAGGGGTTAAGCTATCCGTGTGGATGGAAGGGATGCATCATTAGCGCTGTTTAATTGTCTGCCGCGATAATCCAACAAGCTGCCCCCCCCCCCGTGGAATGAGCTCCAAACAAGTGGAACTAAACTCTCCATTAAACGCGAGTCGTTCCTCATCTCCTGACGCGGCGGGGACAGAAATCATTTCTATTTATGTTTTGTGCTGAACGCGTTACGGCAGCTCGATCTGTACGAGACGCCACAGCACTCGGGGCTTTATTCACTAAAGAGAGTGCAGGTAAAATTATAACTACTCGGCTTCACTGAGCATTATGAAGGGCTGACCAGAGACAGCTGAGCCGGCCCTGTATAATGTATAGATAAATCAGTGACCGGCCCCCTGTATAATGTATAGATAAATCAGTGACCGGCCCCCTGTATAATGTATAGATAAATCAGTGACCGGCCCCCTGTATAATGTATAGATAAATCAGCGAGCCGGCCCCCTGTATAATGTATAGATAAATCAGTGACCGGCCCCCTGTATAATGTATAGATAAATCAGCGAGCCGGCCCCCTGTATAATGTATAGATAAATCAGCGAGCCGGCCCCCTGTATAATGTATAGATAAATCAGCGAGCCGGCCCCCTGTATAATGTATAGATAAATCAGCGAGCCGGCCCCCTGTATAATGTATAGATAAATCAGCGAGCCGGCCCCCTGTATAATATATAGATAAATCAGTGACCGGCCCCTGTATAATGTATAGATAAATTAGTGGCCGGCCCCCTGTATAATGTATAGATAAATCAGCGTGCCGGCCCCCTGTATAATGTATAGATAAATCAGTGACCGGCCCCTGTATAATGTATAGATAAATCAGTGACCGGCCCCTGTATAATGTATAGATAAATCAGTGACCGGCCCCTGTATAATGTATAGATAAATCAGTGACCAGCCCCTGTATAATGTATAGATAAATCAGTGACCGGCCCCTGTATAATGTATAGATAAATCAGTGACCGGCCCCCTGTATAATGTATAGATAAATCAGCGTGCCGGCCCCCTGTATAATGTGTAGATAAATTAGTCACCGGCCCCCTGTATAATGTATAGATAAATCAGTGACCGGCCCCTGTATAATGTATAGATAAATCAGTGAGCCGGCCCCTGTATAATGTATAGATAAATCAGTGACCGGCCCCCTGTATAATGTATAGATAAATCAGTGACCGGCCCCCTGTATAATGTATAGATAAATCAGTGAGCCGGCCCCCTGTATAATGTATAGATAAATCAGTGACCGGCCCCCTGTATAATGTATAGATAAATCAGTGACCGGCCCCTGTATAATGTATAGATAAATCAGTGAGCCGGCCCCCTGTATAATGTATAGATAAATCAGTGACCGGCCCCCTGTATAATGTATAGATAAATCAGTGACCGGCCCCCTGTATAATGTATAAAAAATACCGGAGTGACGGGGTTTATATTTCTATTAAAAAAAAACCTTGTAGGAAAATAGAACAGAACATAAATGTGTAGATTATCTGGGTTTTTACCCCAGTCTCGGGTTGAAGGGGCAGATTCTGGGGTCACACAGTCTGGAGAGACTCCTTTATATTCTCCTCTGATTTAATGATATCTGAGCGTCCTGACTGGTGCTTTTCTCCCTGCTTGAACACAGGTGACTTCATTCAGAACATCTCTACCTTCCAACAAGTCACGGTTTCCATAACGACCGTTATCAGAACCATTTGGCTGCCGTCATTAAGGAGTCTTTGTGATGGGCTACTTAATGGTTAATATTTGGGTGTCAGGGACGGTGACTTTAGGGGGTCCCCAGGCACGGGGTCCGGCGGGGTCTCGAACGTTTCTAAATCTGTTTATAATCTTAAACCTGCTTTGGAAAGCGGATGGTAGTAAATATGTTGCTTTGGTGCCGTCACCGGACGGTCGCTGCGTTACTGGGAGACCCTTTTTACACGTCTGTGAGAGCGGGGGGCACTCCATCTCGGGGGAGTCCGCCGCTCGATGCTCTCCGCCCCGCAGCCCCAGCGCTCGCCCAACGACGATCATTTACTGGAATGAAAGAATATGCATGAGGCGAGACGCGGTAATCGCGAGTCACTACGGATTGTGTTTAGAGAATAAATCAAATCGCTGCCGTCTAATACGCCTCTCCGGCCCCTCGGGGGCCGCGCCGTCAGCTTCAAGCGCAGCGCGATAACTTTGCTGCCATCGGATTCCGGATACAAATGCGACAAACGATGTGATGCGGCCGCAGCGCTGCATACGTCCGGGCAGAAGCCGCCGCCGCCGCAACTTTACTAATATCTCAGAAATAAAGAGGGAAGCCTCATCTGAGGGAGACTTTGCACCCGCGCTCTATCCCAGTGAGAAAAAAGCCCTGAATTCCTCTCCGTGCCCCCGACTGGGGTCATAAAAGACCACTGACTATATTTATAAGGAAGGAGTCTGGGCGGGAAATCAGGATGAGAATGAATGTAATTTTTTGTATTTAGTTTGTTGTCTGCCTGCTGAATCCAGCGATCCCAGTAAAACCAGTGCCCAGGCCAGCAGCCCAGTACAGAGATTCGCGTTCAGAAACGGCTCGTCAAGCAGCCGCGGAGGTAAAGAGCCTTTCTCCTTCTCTCTTTCAATCATCGTCAGCGAAGATAATATCCGGCCCAGAGATACGGCGGCCGGGCCGACAGCTGCGGTCACATCAGGAGCCACCGCGGTAATGAACAAAAGTAATTTCATCCTCGGGGAGAGCGGAGACATAAAAGACTTTCCACCTGAATGTTTTCACAAAATATCATCAAACGAAGGGAGGAAAAACACATTTCCCAAAAAATTCAAGCTCAGAGCGAAAAAGTAGAAGAACCAACTTAAAATGAACTTCAAACGTAGAAAAAATTCTAACCAATACGCGGCGAAGAGCGTTTATCGTAGTCACGGCGATATGTGCAAGCCTCTCCGCACCCTCACGGGGCATATTTTATAATCTTCTGTTTGCTGGGGGAAGGAATTGTTATTGACGCCACCCACTTCCTGTTTAGACAGTACTCAGGATGCACTCATCGGGGCTCTATTCACTAAGAGGAGATTTGTGTTCAGATGAATGATCTCATCTGCAATTAAGACAAAAAAAACTAAATTGTCTAATCCAAATCCCAAAACGGTGTCAATCACCAATTATTTGCCCCCCCCAGCAGCGCATCGGGGGTGGGGGTTGCTGGTGTTCCCAACAAACAAGTCTACAGATTGTTTAAATGAAATCAAGCCGGATGACGGCAGCAGCTCCAGAAAACAAAGCCTTTTGATTATTATGCTGTAATTTATTTTATTACAAAGCAAACTTTCTAGAAACTCTTCTGAAGCTTTTCCATAAAGCAAGGAAACCCGAATAAGGAATAACTTAAAACATCCCCGGTCCTGGGCAGTCCGTTATAAATTGGGTAAAATACGTCAACACGGAACATCCAATCAGCGCGCGGCGTCCCCACCCCCCAGACCCGCCACGCAAGACCCCAGAAGACCCCAAAGGATGAATGCGAGGGGCCGATCTTTCCTTCCTCGGGGGAGTGAAGCGCGAGTGAGCGATTGGCCGTTACGCGGGGTGCATGCGCGCTCGTCACTCCCTGAGTGCGCACGTAGGGCGGCAGAGTTCCGTCTCTCATTAAATCCGCCGGCTCCGGTTATCCGTCTCATCCTCCCGGGGCCAGAAAGTATCAGGAGACGCCGAACGCGCATCCATCACAGCGCTCCTCGCTTGTCATCCGGCCGAGTCCGGCGATCGCAGGTCGTATGTAACGCGCAGCCGAGTGCCGGCCCGGTGATTCCGGTGATAAATGCCGATAATTAGGGTTGTGTTCTTTGCAAAGTGAATCAGAGGACAGAAGTCGCGTTAAACCCCGAGACGCCGGTGCTTTGGGAATAATAGGGGGTTTGGGGAAAGCTGCCGGTCCCGGTCAGCAGGGGGGGGGGGGGTCTGCGTCTCGTATCCTGCGTCGTGACCGGTTCCCTGACCCGTAAAATCTGTTTAAGCAGGACATTCTCCTACATGATGCAGATAACGAGCTGACTCAATTAACCCCTTCACCTCCTTCGTATTCTGAGCAGCCAAGAAATTCCAAATCCCTGGGTGTCTAAACAGCGCCCCCCACAGGCAAACTCAGACCTGAGATCCAGCCCTGCGCCCCTTCCCGTGACACCTAAACCCCCTTTCTTCATCAAAGGGCTGGCGTGAGGGCCTGGAAGAGTCTGTCGGCCGCTTAAAGGCAACATGGATCCTATCCAATCAACAAGAGCCTTTCACGGCGTCCTGTTTTTACGGCGCGGTAAAGTGAGACGATGTGAGATGGAAGCTCATGGGGCTCGGTGCCTGCCGTGCCAAATATCTTCACAGTCTGACCCCAATGCGACGATAAGCGGGATCTTCCCGGTCCGGATACCCGGAGTCGTCCTTCTTCAGGAAAGCAGAGGCTTAGTGAGGGGGTAACGCTTGGCCCAGGAACATTAGAATTGTATCGGAAGGGGAAAGGGGTGAAAGAACAGATTGGCCCCAAGACCCCGGGAAGCAGCGCATCCCCCCCGAGACCCCGGAAAGCAGCGCATCCCCCCCGAGACCCCGGAAAGCAGCGCATCCCCCCCGAGACCCCGAGTGACACCAGGAGACTGCCGGACACAGCCGCGCTCCCGCGTGCCGCTCGGTCTTTGTTGAGTCATTTAATTTAAAAATGGTAAGCGTGTAAAGTTTAATAAATGGATTCCCGGTAAATAAGGATCCCGCATCTCGCTGGCGTTCCGTTATAAACGTTCCAGGCGGAGATAAAGTCGCCGGGAGACGGACGTTGATGGATGACGGACGGATATTTTCGCTCGTTACTCGTTTATTGGCTCCGGCTGGCCTCGCGGTTAACAAAGAAATGTAAATGTTTTTAATATCGAGGTTTTATGACGCGGACTGACAGCTGGACCATAAAGATTCACGGAACGTACTGCGGGAGAAGCCGAGGACCGGCAGATTTAATGCGGGGAAGTTATAATTCAGCGACAAACAAAAACTTGGCTAAAACCGGTCTATTGTACAGCGCCACAGCATGCGATGGCAACAGAAAAGAAACAATTTTCCGAAACTGAACAACATTTTATATCGGTCATTACTTGACCCAAACCCCGTTTTAACCTCTCCCTCCAGTCCTTTTCGTTCCTTTCTCTCCCCAAAAAGAATTTTCACCTTGTTCCTCCTGGTGTGTTTTTGGCTGGCTGATTGTGATGGGAGTTGATGGGATGTGGAGCGTTACCTGCTGGCATCCAGACATGTTTTATCTCGTTACAGAGACTCTGATTGATGTAACCGGTTAAGGTTCGTTACTTTGTATTCCTGCTTCATTATTTTGGGGAAGCCATTAGTTCTGCTTCTCTCCCTCCCTCTGATCGGATAACCTCGGGGGGGATGGGGGGCTCTTATAAACAGGACCCCCGAGGGCTTCGCTTGTTTATGATTTTTGTTTCTTGGACAAACACACACTGGGAGGCGGATGGAACGAAAGCAATAAAAACCTGCCCTGTTTACTGAGCGGCATGCGCGGGGTCAGGGAGGAGCTGACGGGGGTCACATAATTCATGGCAGATCCCTGGATCTCAGAGTGTCAGAATTCCGCAGGTCATGGCGGCAGAATTTTCAGGTTCGATTTATTAACCATTTAACCATAAATAACTTAATCCCCCTATCCTGATGGGCAGCGTTCCCCCCCCCCCCTTCAGGCTCTGTTACCCCCAGCAGCCAGCAAGCCGAGGGGGCCGGGAAACTCAGGGGCTTATTCACTAACACTTGGTGAGCCGGCCCCCTGTATAATGTATAGATAAATCAGTGAGGCACCCTGTATAATGTATAGTTAAATCAGTGAGATGCTGGACAAATACACCGGAGATTCACCAGTTGGGATGCGGGGGGGGTGGGGTGGAAACTCTCGTCCTGAAAGCTGGCAATTTATGGTCTTCTTTGTAGCCTGGAAGCGGCTTCTTTGTAGATGAGGGCCGGGGAAGGCGTTTCATGCGCCGTTGAACCCGCATAATAATTACTTATTGCGATTTTCACTCCGTTCAGCTGCTTCTCCCATCACATTACGAGGCGATAGTCGATAGCGCAGTCATTTGCCACAAATGGGAACGTCTCGCAGCCGCGACGCTCTGCAAACCGCCCAGCGCTCCCCGAACAACAAACATCGCTAATTAAGACAGATCGGGCTGTTAGGGAGACGGTAACCACCCTGACGGGGGGGGTAAATAAGTGCGGTACAGCGGCCTTTTTAACCCATCTACAATGCGTTATAAAGCGCTGTTGGCCAATCTGGCACCCATAGGGATAAAGAAGCTGAACAGCAGCAATGCATAAAAAGTTACTAATGGGTAGGAAGCAAATGTATAGATCAAAAGAATACAGAGACCTTACTGTTTCTGGCTCCTTTGTGAATCTATATGCAAATAAATGAATGTAACGGAGAATAATGTATAATTAGTAGTAATATTATTATTTCATTTATTAGTATTGGTAGTATTATTTATTATTATTATATTTATTATTATTAGTAATATTATTTAATGTATTAGTATTGGTAGTATTATTTATTATTATATTATTAGTAGTAATATTATTTAATTTATTATTATTGGTAGTATTATTTATTATTATTATATTTAGCATTATTAGTAGTAATATTATTTAATGTATTATTATTGGTAGTATTATTTATTATTATTATATTTGGCATTATTGGTAATATTATTATTATTACTATCATGTTTATTATTATTATTAGTAATATTATTATTATTATTACCATTATGTTTATTTAGCCCCAAAAATTTCATTCAGAGCTGACAAAGATGAACCCGTACATTCGGTAAAGAGGAACCGCCTCCCAGGCTTATAATTTGCATATGTAAATGATGGCGATCACAAAGAATGTGGAGCCAAAATATATTTAAATTAGAGCCTGGGAGGGGGGGCAAATGCAGCGGCACGGACTAATAAAATGTAGAACACTCAAGGAACATGGCAGGAGCTCAGAAAGGAAACGGTCCGGGTGTAACTGCTGCCTCTTATGCTAAACCCCCCCTAATGGCTGTGATCGGAAAAGCAAAAAAGAGCAGAAAACAGCTTCAGCCAAAAAGCTTTCAATTTGAGCCCAAGAAGCAGCTACCCTCCTGCGCCATTCACCCTCCTGCCCCCTTTACCAGCCCCCCAACTTCACGGCAGATCATTTTATCCATAAAACAATTAATTAAACCTCTTAAAACAGCAAAATATAAAGAAATAAAAGGGGATCTGTGTCCTGTTAACACTTTCATTCCCGGCAATAATGTTTTCTCCTGCGGGTAAGCGGCTGGCATGGGGAGCGATCGGCTCAACAGAGGCTTTTAACCCGTTCAGTGCCAGAAGCAACACTAATTAATGGAAACAGAAACCAAAAAGATATGAGACCCCAGCGCTAAAACAACAGCTGTGAGATACATGACGACAAGACGGAGACCCCCCTTAGACTCACCTCCAGGGGCCCGCGGTGGAGTCCTGCCGGCTCCGCACCAACCTCCAGGGCCACATCTACCGAGGCAAACGGACGGCTCGCCATCTGCTGGCGCTCCCGCATCAGCTGCTGCATGGGGGCGACAAGAGAAGAATGTTAATAATAATAATAATAATAATACAAATCTAATAATAATATAATAATACAAAAAATCTAATAATAATAATATAATACAAATAATATTATAATAATACAAATAATCTAATAGTAACACAAATAAAAATAATAAATACAATGACTAATAATAAATAAAAATAATAAAAAATAATGATAAAATGAATAATAATACAAATAATGATAATAAACGCAATGACTAATAATAAAAAATAATAATAAAATGAATAATAATGATATAATGATTATTAATATTACTAATAACCTATTCTGTTTACAAAACAGGGATTTGTGCCCCATCACGGGGTATTCGTGTAACTGAGAGGGGCATTTATTAGAAGAATAATGGGGTTTATTTCCCCCGTTTAATGTATAAAGCCGTTCCCTGCTGTTTCTATACACATTATCGGGGCTTTTAGGGCCGTAGAACCCTGCGATCCCCTCATACCCCGCAAACATTCTGACCTCCTAGAAAAGAGGGGCATCAGGGGGGGAGAGAGGGGCATCAGGGGAGGTGTATTCGGAGGAGAGAGAAATCACAGGAGAAAAGAGGATCAAGGCAGAGAAGAGGGGCACGAAGGAGGAAAGAGGGACACAGGGATTTACGAGAAGGACTGGCCAAACTAAACTGGGACACTTGGTAAGTATGTTATTATTTTTTAGGCCATAACATGAAAGTTGTCAGTAATCGCAGCATCCGGCGAAGCGACTCGATTCCACACGGCAGCTGCGGAGTCTCGGATCGCCGTCTCTCTAATTCATGGAGTTCCTCAGACCCCGGGGTCCCCCCCCAATCTGTGACGGGAAGTTTCTGAGAATCGATATTAGGCTGGAGATTGAATATTGGGCTGCGCTGGAGCTGCGTCTCGCTTTATGAGTCCTAAACGAGTCCTAATCCTGTTATCTCTTTCACTTAATGCACCGGCTGAGGCCTCGCGAGGCGTTTAAAAGCCGCGTCACAATAATCATTTTCGGCTTTCCTCGAGAGGCACTTAAGTCTCCCTAAAAGCCGAGTGACCTCAGAGCTCCGCGCTCGGAACGTCCAGAGTAATGACATCATTCTGCCCCCCGCGTCCCGCTAAATGCAGCTCCCTTCACAGACTTTACAGCGGATTAAAGGGTCCTTCGGCCGGGACGGACGGGAAAGTTCTGCGCTTTTTATAAGAAACGGATAAAATAATTAAAACTCCGGCGGAAATCAGCTGGGGGTCTGCGGGGAGCCGGAGACGAAACCGATTTCTTTCTCGTGTAGCCTTTTAACAAAATTGAGCCAAAAAAAACAACAAGTTACAAGACGGCCTCAACAAACACCCAACACTAAAGGACGTGAGAAATTAAGAACTGAGCCGGCCCCCTGTATAATGTATAGATAAAGGAGTGACCGGCCCCTGTATAATGTATAGATAAATCAGTGACCGGCCCCTGTATAATGTATAGATAAATCAGTGACCGGTCCCCTGTATAATGTATAGATAAATCAGTGACCGGCCCCCTGTATAATGTATAGATAAATCAGCGAGCTGCCCCTGTATAATGTATAGATAAATCAGTAACCGGCCCCTGTATAATGTATAGATAAATCAATGACCGGCCCCCTGTATAATGTATAGATAAATCAGTGACCGGCCCCTGTATAATGTATAGATAAATCAGTGACCGGCCCCTGTATAATGTATAGATAAATCAGTGACCGGTCCCCTGTATAATGTATAGATAAATCAGTGACCGGCCTCTGTATAATGTATAGATAAATCAGTGAGCCGGCCCCCTGTATAATGTATAGATAAATCAGTGACCGGCCCCTGTATAATGTATAGATAAATCAGTGACCGGCCCCCTGTATAATGTATAGATAAATCAGTGACCGGCCTCTGTATAATGTATAGATAAATCAGTGACCAGCCCCCTGTATAATGTATAGATAAATCAGTGACCGGCCCCCTGTATAATGTATAGATAAATCAGTGACCAGCCTCTGTATAATGTATAGATAAATCAGTGACCGGCCCCCTGTATAATGTATAGTTATATCAGTGACCGGCCCCTGTATAATGTATAGATAAATCAGTGACCGGCCTCTGTATAATGTATAGATAAATCAGTGACCGGCCTCTGTATAATGTATAGATAAATCAGTGACCGGCCTCTGTATAATGTATAGATAAATCAGTGACCGGCCCCCTGTATAATGTATAGTTATATCAGTGACCGGCCCCTGTATAATGTATAGATAAATCAGCGTGCCGGCCCCCTGTATAATGTATAGATAAATCAGTGACCGGCCCCCTGTATAATGTATACATAAATCAGTGACCGGCCCCTGTATAATGTATAGATAAATCAGTGACCGGCCTCTGTATAATGTATAGATAAATCAGTGAGCCGGCCCCCTGTATAATGTATAGATAAATCAGTGACCGGCCCCTGTATAATGTATAGATAAATCAGTGACCGGCCTCTGTATAATGTATAGATAAATCAGTGACCGGCCCCCTGTATAATGTATAGATAAATCAGTGACCGGCCCCCTGTATAATGTATAGATAAATCAGTGACCGGCCCCCTGTATAATGTATAGATAAATCAGTGACCGGCCCCCTGTATAATGTATAGATAAATCAGTGACCAGCCCCCTGTATAATGTATAGATAAATCAGTGACCGGCCCCCTGTATAATGTATAGATAAATCAGTGACCGGCCCCCTGTATAATGTATAGATAAATCAGTGACCGGCCCCCTGTATAATGTATAGATAAATCAGTGACCGGCCCCCTGTATAATGTATAGATAAATCAGTGACCGGCCCCCTGTATAATGTATAGATAAATCAGTGACCGGCCCCCTGTATAATGTATAGATAAATCAGTGAGCAGCCTCTGGAGGACGCTGTTACAGCACCATCAGTATGGTTTCCTCGCTCTTACGAAGCTCTGTAAGTAAATAATTCAGTGTTTGTGGCAGCCTCGCAGATCATGAAATATGGAGATGACTCCAATGACTGCAGCGGGAGAGAAACGCGGGAGCCTTGAACACAGGTGTAACCGGAGCCCCGACGGATTAAACCGAAGGCCGGCCAGGCCGAGGACTACCTGAGAGGAAAGCGACCGGGGAACTAAACAATCTGACCTTCATACACCTGGAATATTAACCCTTTCAACAGCCCATCCTGCAGCGACTCACTAATGGCGGCAGCCAAATGTTTGGGGTCACTCAGCTGATTTCATGGAAAACGAGGACATTTCTGGCTGTAACATAATTACTAAAAGGGTTTTCTATCCATCAATTATCCTTTTAAACTTAAACTTGGATCAGCGAACGGAACGGGCCATTGGAGCACAGGAGTGATGGGAGTGATAAAGGGCCGTTGGAACACAGGAGTGAGGTGAGTGATAAAGGGCCATTGGAACACAGGAGTGATGGGAGTGATAAAGGGCCGCTGGAACACAGGAGTGATGGGAGTGATAAAGGGCCATTGGGACACAGGAGTGATGGGAGTGATAAAGGGCCATTGGAACACAGGAGTGATGGGAGTGATAAAGGGCCATTGGAACACAGGAGTGATGGGAGTGATAAAGGGCCATTGGAACACAGGAGTGATGGGAGTGATAAAGGGCCATTGGAACACAGGAGTGATGGGAGTGATAAAGGGCCGTTGGAACACAGGAGTGATGGGAGTGATAAAGGGCCATTGGAACACAGGAGTGATGGGAGTGATAAAGGGCCCTTGGAACACAGGAGTGAGGTGAGTGATAAAGGGCCATTGGAACACAGGAGTGATGGGAGTGATAAAGGGCCGCTGGAACACAGGAGTGATGGGAGTGATAAAGGGCTGCTGGAACACAGGAGTGATGGGAGTGATAAAGGGCCATTGGAACACAGGAGTGATGGGAGTGATAAAGGGCCATTGGAACACAGGAGTGATGGGAGTGATAAAGGGCCATTGGAACACAGGAGTGATGGGAGTGATAAAGGGCCTCTGTGCGCCTATGAAGAGATTCCATTAAAAATCAGCCGTTTCCAGGTACAACAGTCATTTACAGCATTAACCCCGTCTGCGCTGGATTTCTGATCCATTTCATGTTATTTTTATGGGGAAAATGTGCTTTTCTTTCAAAAACAGGGAGATTTCTAAGTGACCCCAAACCGTTGCATAAACCGTACATTCAATTTATTTCTTTGTACTGCAGAATTTTTAGTAACCTTTAAATCTTTAATTTTTGGAGTCCAGACCGTTCTCCGCTTCTCGTTTTTTATTCACGATTCTCACCAACTCCGCAGAAATGATATTTTATTTATCAAATATTTTATAATAAACCGATATATATAATTCTTTACAAAGCTCAGCGAAATCGCGGCCGGATCGGAGCCCGGAATGTGCTGAATACGCCCCCCCCCCCCATCGTATCTTCTCACCTAAAACGTCGTTAATTAGCACTTTGATCCAAAATAATGTGAAAAAAGTTTGTTTCGAGACTTCTTGCCGCATTTAAAGCACTAAAGTGCGAATCGTGTAGCAAGTCATATACCGGGGTGGGGGCGAGGGGCGGGTGTTTGGCTGTCACAACCATGGCTCTCACTGGCAATGAGAGGGTTAAAACTGTGATTTAAGAAGACAAGAGACTGTTAATATACAGCACTCTCTTGTTTTTCCTCCCCATGGATGGGGAAATCAAGTTCTCTCGTTGCAGTAACGCTCTGTTCGTCTCTCTCCAAAAACAGTTACCCCAAAGACGTGGGCGATGCCTTTAAGTGACCAACATTCACAAAGGCCTCGGAGGTCCCATTTTCAGATGTAATCAAAGAAGAAGAGACCTGTGAGGTATTAAAAGCTTGCGTGACCCTCACTAAACGGTGTCACAGAGATGACATCACATCACATGACATCACATCAGTATCCGCTTCGTATTATTTGGCGCACAAATAAAGTTATTTCCAAGAAGCCGTTTCTGTCTCGTGCGGCGTTTTCACAGCGGGTAATAATAACGCCGAGTATCACCGGCGCGCAGCGTCCGCCCTCCCGACGCCTCAGCGAGGTTTATCTGCCCAGGTGGAGACCTCCGAGGTGCCGCTCCTCCTGCCCTTCACTAAATGCAGCACGAGAGACGCCGTCTTTACCAAACGCAGACACAAATAATTTGTCTCCTTTCCCCCCACTCCGATTTCCTCCGGGACCGAATAATCACGTGACACAGAGGGCACCGATTGGCTAAACGGTTCCACTATTTTAGGCCAATAACACGGCAGATCTGCCTCGGCCGGTTCCCGTAACAGAAACGCAAACAATATTTACATCAATTAATTACCTATCCCATCCCTCACTGTATTACCTTCTACCACTTCTGCTGGGAGGCTGTTCCACTTATCCACCACCCTCTCCGTAAAGTAGAATGTCCTGACATTTAATACAATTATATACTTTTATTATAATAAATACGCGGCTAAGAATTAATCGCAGGAAGCCGCGGCTGATGTTACCGCCTCGCGTTTGATGTTTTACGTTGTTTTCCGTGTATTTCTGTATTAGGTTTTCTGCATTTTTCAGAAATAATGTTTTAGCGCCTGATGGGGTGAAAAAAGAAAAAACCAGCGTTCCACGAGCTAACTAGTGATTTAAAAAAAATGGCAAAAACACAGGAAACGCGGATTTCTGAAGAAGGATTAATCGCGGTAAATCTGAGACGAGCGATTAGGAGACTTCTGTAATTTCTGTAATTATGTCATTAATAATAACGACGCGTTTCGCGGGGGGGGCGGGGGGTTAGGGGGAAATATTATATTATAACGTTAAGCCGTTTGCTTGCAGAGCCCTAATCCCCGCAGATCCGCGTAGGAAGGGATTGATTGCAGCGGGGTACGGATTTTATTGGGGCGCAGCGGGCGGGGGGGGGTCTGTGCCGTTTGGGGGGCGGATTAGGAGGTATTTATATCGGCTGAAAAAAACACAGATCTCACTCCTAAAAACTTCTAAAAAAAACAAGATTATGGAAAAAAAAATGAGTTCAAATAATGGAGGATTTATTGAGAGGGAAAGTATCGGTTATAATCGGGGGGGGGCATGCCGGTTATGGGGAAATCAGGCAAAATCCAATTAAATTGCCCTATAGACACGGAAATACAAATACTCTGTTTTACAAAAAGTGGTGGTGGGTGCTTTGATCCGTCTTCCTGCAGAGAAGGGAAATGGTTCTGCAGCAGGTGTAACGATCCATAAAAGGGGCCCAAAAATAGATAAAATATAAGTAAATGGAGCGAAAAATGAACCGGAAAGGACAGGAGCGGCCAGACGTTTCATCAGTCAGAGAGTCCGGCTGGGTGATTAAGACCAAGTCATTCTATTGTTCCCCACAGGCAGTATGATAAGGAGTCGGGGGGTTTAGTAGATCGGGGATCAGATAACAGAGGGAGAATCATACAAACGGCTGATATGCAGCTGCCTGAAAACTTTATATTATGGGGGCAAAAACTACAACTGGGGCAAAAAGAAAACAGCGCCGCATTTTTTAAAAAGTTTTTTAATCCGATACGGGGGGGGTGGGGGGGGTGTTTGGAGATTCACTTTAAAGAAAACAGCAAGTCCAGCGCCCCGTCACGCTGCTTCCCTCTCAACGAGTGGAGCCGAGGCAGGCAGCGGACGTCTACACAACGTACAGAGGAGCCCATAGGCCGGACCGCTAGGACCGTGATAATAACAGACATTATAGAGGGAAATAAGCCGTCAGCTGGGAGGCCTCCGCCGCTCTCCGCGGCATCTGCTTGGGCTTCGTTATTCCGGAGCGCTTTGTACTCGTTTTGCTTTAGTGTCGGATCCGATGTTCCTGGCGGCTCGGCGGTCTCACGCTGGGACCCTTCTGTCAAATTTCCCTTTCAAACGCATAGTCTGGCCGCGCCCGCACAGAGCCGCTCACATCACGCTAAAAGACATTCCTTTCGTCAACAATCAACGCAGAGCGCAAACACCCATCTGTCTCGAGTAATTAAGGAAGTCTGGTTATAAAACGCTAATTAGAGGAGAATTTCAAACGACCTCCAGAAGCTCCTCGTCGTGAGACTCGATCCAAAAGTTTGTAATCATTTCTCTAAGGAAGCGCGGATACATAAAAAGAGCGGGTCCAGCCGGCGCTGTCTCATTAGACGGATAAATGCCCCCCCCCCGGGGCAAATGCTTTGATCCATGAGGAGGAAAAACTGACTGCGTGTATCGATCGCATCTACCCCCCCCGAGAAGGTGGTAGATAAGTGGAGCCGCCTCCCAGCAGAGGTGGTAGAGGGTAATACAGTGAGGGGATTAAACATGCATGGGATAGACATACGGCTCCTGAATCTAAGACGAGACCAACGACTGATTAAGGTTTGAGTCGTTACAGCAGGAGAAGCGGGCGACTAGACGGGGGCCGGATGGGGCCGCCGGGGTAATAAAAGCTCTAAGTTCTGATAACTGCCGAGTGTTTCTGAACATTACACAGAAATCGATGCGAGAATTAATCAGTAACTCTGCGCAGGATTATTCCGCGGGGCGCTCGCTGTTCTTGGCGTCTCGTTACCCTTTGATTTCTGCGGGAAGTCAGAGGCATCGCAGGGCATTCAAAGGGTTAAAGTCAATACCCCAAGTACATGAGAGCGTCGAGCTGGCAGCTCATTCGATAAGCGGGTATCGATCGGGCGGCGGGAGCATCAGAGACGGCAGCTGTTTCTGGGAATTAGCGGAGATTAACGCTTAAAACGGCTGCGCTGAGCGCCCGGCTTCCATCGACGCGTTTCACTTAAAACCCTTTAAATCGTAACATTTACAGAGACTGGAGATTAATAAACGGCTGGTAACATCATATCGCTCTCACAAGAACAAGCAATTCATGACCCCCCGCTACCCACACGACCGTTCAAAAGTTTGGGGTCACTTAGAAATTTCATTTTTGAAAGAAAAAGCCCTTTTCCCCATTAAAATAACATGAAATGGATGAGAAATCCAGCGCAGACGGGGTTAATGTTGTAAATGACTATTGTAGCTGGAAACGGCTGATTTTTAATAGAATCTCTTCATAGGCGCACAGAGGCCCTTTATCACTCCCATCACTCCTGTGTTCCAATGGCCCTTTATCACTCCCATCACTCCTGTGTTCCAATGGCCCTTTATCACTCCCATCACTCCTGTGCTCCAATGGCCCTTTATCACTCCCATCACTCCTGTGTTCCAATGGCCCTTTATCACTCCCATCACTCCTGTGTTCCAATGGCCCTTTATCACTCCCATCACTCCTGTGTTCCAATGGCCCTTTATCACTCCCATCACTCCTGTCTTCCAATGGCCCTTTATCACTCCCATCACTCCTGTGTTCCAATGGCCCTTTATCACTCCCATCACTCCTGTGTTCCAATGGCCATTTATCACTCCCATCACTCCTGTGTTCCAATGGCACGTTGTGTTCGCTGATCCAAGTTTAAGGATAATTGATGTTTAGAAACCCTTTTTTTTGTAATTATGTTACAGACAGAAATCTCGTTGTTTTCCATGAAATCAGCCGAGTGACCTGAAGGGGAAACTCTGATCTTCCCAGCTTTTATCGTAACGAAATTTATGAAAACTCACTATATCGGGTGCTTTTTGTTTGTTAGATAGGAGGCTAATTTTATCTCAGGGAAGCTGAGCAAGGAGGCAGCCTGTGGCAAAGCCAGCATTATCCGATCCCCCCCAAGTATCAGAGGAGCAGTTTGGGGGTCAGTGAGCCTCATTCTTTTATGTTTTTAAAAACACCAATCCGTGATTATTATATATTCGGCACCAAAGCCAGACTACCCCTCAGGCACCGCGTTTGACCCCCTTGTGGCCCAGGGGCCGCAGGATCGCCTGTATCTGCCCTTTTTTTTGCTGTACATATTAAAATGCATCTTCGTAGGGACTAATTTGTCTGCACCGGGCACAAAACCTGGTTGGTGATTATCGTAGGGTGCGTGGAGGGTAAACGTGATATCGGGACGGGTTACAAAGTAATAAAAGTCATTAATTAATATGGATTTTTCCTCCCCAGAGAAATTAATAACTGAAAAGGAAAGTTATTTTCCCGTAACATTAACCCTCGTTTTATGTCATTTATTTATAGCGCATGTATTGTATTTCTTGATATTTTTAGTATATATCTTATATGCCGTTAATGATTAACCCTTTTATAGTTGTAACTGTTTGCGAAATATTGTTATTCAAGTATTTGATGGGGATTTTAAATATTACGGAATTTGCTACTTTGTTTCTTGAGACGGATACAAAGTTATCATTTCGAATATTTCTGCAGCTTTTAGGATTTGATTTCTCTGGATTTCGCTGTTCTGCGTTATTATCCTTTTTCTTGAATACATTTTCCTTTTTTATCTGGAATTCCCTTATTATTGTATTCGGCTATAGCTTTAAATCGATCTGTTAATCATTTAGAGGTGCCGTCCGATCCCCCGATATCCCTGATCAACTGGGTCGCATGCACCTGTTTTACTGCACTCTAACTCAGCACTGCTGAGAGGTTTATCAATACATTTTGGGGAATGTGCACCAAAAGATCAGCGACGTGTAAAGCCTTACTCCAAGAATATTATAATGCAAACCAAATTACTCTCAATTAAATAAAAATCTCAATCTATGCATTTTTTTAGAAATGTGCAAAAACAACCAAAAAAACCTCAAAATGCATTCAACGCGCAGCCTGGATGAGCTTTTTTTTTCACGAGATCTTTTTGTTAAAAATGTTTGCTTTTGACGTTCTCTCAGTGATTGCCTGCGGGGATTTTATATTTTCACATCTAGTTTTAGGAATTTTCGGCCAAACTTTAGTTCCTTGTTCTGAGGGTTCACTTATTCAGATTTTTTTATTGAAATATTTTTTTCTGTGGTTGTACGGAAGGCGATTTCCCGCCTCTGCCAGCAGCGTGAGTCTCGTGAAACTTATTATTATTCACTAAACGACACAAACATTGTTTTTCCAGCCGCCGGGGATTGACGGATGTAATGATTTCAGCACTTTGAAATCTAGAATAAAAATCTGCGGATATTTCCACAGGATCAGGGCCACTTCTGGGATCAGGGCCACTTCTGGCATCAGGCTTAGAAGACGACGTATTATACAGACGGCCTGTGGCCCCGACTGCCGCCAGCTCCCTAACGCCCACCGCAGTGTAACAACGCCAAGCGGAAGGCCCACGGCAGTCAGCGCTGCGCATACTTCGGTTCCGCTCTCGGTTACTGACGCCCCACGCCCTCGAGCTGGGGTAACAAGCTGGGGTAACGCTGGGAAGCGCACTGTTGTCCTTCAACTGCAACCCTTGCCAGGTTGCCCTTAGCAGGGAATTGGGCGACCCTGACTCTAGGAGGTGAGAATGTTTGCTGGGTATGAGGGGATCGCAGGGTTCTACGGCCCTAAAAGCCCCGATAATGTGTATAGAAACAGCAGGAAACGGCTTTATAAATTAAACGGGGTAATTAAACCCCATTATTGTTCTAATAAATGCCCCCTGCAGTCACATAAATACCCCGCAATAGGGCACAAAGTCACAACCACGGGTGACAGGTAAGGAAGTCATGTCCATATGGCGGATACCCCGCTTGGCGACGGGGGTAGGGACGTTACTTTGTTTCTGACTCATAACGTCTGATACATAAAACGCCTGGGTAAAGACACACCCCCAGCCACGCCTCTAACCACACCCCCTAAGAGCCTCTGTGGCCCTTCCAAATACAATGAACTGAACATGTATTTATTCCATCGCTACATTTACTCCAAACAGAAGAAAAACAAAGGATCCAAAATCGAATTTAACGGAATAAAAAGATTAAAATTCATCAAGGAGTTTAATCCGACAATTAACTGCGAGGGCCGCAAACGAATTCATCGCCGGCCCCCTGCTGTACGAGTACGAAGCATAAAATTGGATATTTTTCACGCTCAGGAAGCTGCCATATAATCCAGAAAATATGAAAACGTTTCTTTGTGAATGAATTTATATTCTCTGAGCCGGTGCTGGGTGAGCTGCCAATAAAAGTAACGCAATTTGTTATAAAGCAGAGAGAAAACGAATCCTACAAAGTAAAATGAAGTAAAAAGAGATGAAAAAAATAAGTATTTAGTGCAGAATCTGCATGGAATTTCCCAGGGGGGGGGGCTGGGGGCAAATCCCAACACGGGACGCCTGTGAGGGGTAAATCCGCTCTGTTGGGCTCCATCCACAGAAGCCTGGCTTCATTTCACGCCTCTTTTGGATCAGTTCTGCTAAATCCAATCAATAAAGCCGGAGATATCAGTTGAGATAACGGACTTCAACTGAAACAAGCTGACAGCAACTCGGGAACCATCGCCCGTGCGCGAGTTATCTGTGCCGCTCGAAGCTGTCCGTCACTAGAGTTCTAACTAAAGACTTCCGGATGATTCCGCGTCCTCCCGAGGAGTGAAGCTGATAATCCAGTCTGAGTCCATCAGCGATCTACGCGGTCAGAACCAACGGCCGGGTACGTCACCCACTTCCACCGACCAATCAAGAGTTCAACTCTCGGGGTCGACTTCTTCTAAAGAGTGGATTTGATTTAGTGGAGTCGAAGCCCTTTTGCAATTGAGAGGTGGCATCGAGTTGAGTCAAGAATAAAAATAGTAAAGGCAAACTGCTACATTGTGTCTAAAAATGTATATATATAATAGCCCTATTATTGTGGGAAATTAGGGAGAAAGGGGGACAGAGAAGAGGGAGGAGAAGAAAAAGAGATTGAGTAAGAAGAAGAAAGAGAAGAGGGAAAGAGAATGAGATCAGAAAGAAGAGAAATGGGGAGAAGAAAGAAGGAGAGAGAGAGAAGATAGAGGTAGAGAAGGAAGAAACAGCAGATAAGAGATGAAGAAAAATGGAAAAAGGAATGAGAGATGATAGGGGAAGGGGGAAGAGAAGAAAGAGGGTGGCCAAGAGAGAAGAGGGAAGAGTCCACATCCGCTTGTATAATGTAGACAATTGTAAAATTGAAGCCATTCTGCGAGAATCGCGCTTCTATCGCCTGCTCGCTTTAGTTGAATTTTTTTTATGACCGCAGGCAAAGTGGAAATTCTGTAATTCTCTGACTTTCAGTCATTTTTCCCGAGGCTTTACGAGCAACAAAGTCACCGACACCTTTATTAGTAACGTTGGCCGGTTCCAAACGCGCTCCATTATAAAGCAATTCGGAATCACCGGCCCCCTCACCAGCGATAACATTTGCATAATAACTGCCGGAGAAGAATGAAGTTGGCGTCGGAGGTTTGTCGCTCGGGGAAGATTCTTGTTAGGAGGCTGGAGGAAGCGGACGCTCAGGCTCTAAACCGGTGTAGAGGTCGTACCGGGCGAGTAGAAGCCTCGGGTGGCTTTTAATCAATGCAAGGGCTTGTAAGAAGCTCTGTCTGGGTCACTCCAAAATTCTTGGTTCTCTTCAGGGGTTCTCTTCTTTGGACAACCCCCCCCCCACTTCCCTTTTTGGCCAGGAACGGGTCATTTAACCCGTCGTAGGATGGTCCAGGCAGATGTCTGATCCATTGTGGCTCCTCTGGAGGGCTCACATTATAACGGAGGCGCTGCAGCTCAGCCTCTTCTCAGGGGGTCTCCCCAAGCGCTCCATGATGCCCACTGCCGGCAACATCGAGTCAGCGGCACAGCTTGGAGCAACTCCCACTACTCTCAGGAACAAGAAGGTTGGGAGGTATACACTAAAACGTGATTCCAAAAACAACGTTATGGACGTCACTAGATATTTAACCATTTGTATCCCTGGGGTTAATTAGAGAAATTAGGTTAGAATGAGCAGATGAGTAAATCCAGGCCGGGGAGGGAACCCAACGGCGTAACAAATGTAACAAGTTCCGGATTATTATCTCCTGATAAAGGTTGGAAATGTATTTTAAAACGACGGGAGAGAAAGAATGCAACGAACACAAAAATCCCCCGGATTACAATCTGGAGACGGCGCTGACATCAGCGACTCCGAGACGGAACAGAAGCGCGATTCTTCTGGCCTCGCTAATCCTGCTACAATCTGCATTCATGGAAAACGCGTCCGCCGGCCCTCTGAACGGACGCTCAGTAATACCCCGGCCCCGGGGCAGAATCATTATCTCTCGCCTGTAGATCTGCTTTCTCGCAAAAAAAAATTAGAATTTCTGCAGAATGGAGTCACCAGAGCTCGACACGGACGTCCTTCAGCCGGTCTGGGAAGCAACTCCCACTACTCTCAGCCAGCTGCGTCGATAACACACAGCCGGAGGGCAGGAGGCTATTATTAAATACAATAGCACTTTAGATAGAAAAGATCTGATTAGTTTAAAAATGTAAGTAACCAGATTTTAATAAGTTTATTTTACACTAAGGGATTGGGAATAAACAGCGGGATAAAGCAGCAGAAGACAGGGTTTAATTATTATTAATATCATTTGCACTGCGCCAGGAATTCAGACCAGATTCAGAAAAACAGGAAATCGACAGGAGAATAAACAGAACAAAAATTCCGACTCCTTATCATACTGCCTGTGGGAATGGCTCGGTCTTAATCACCAAGTTAGACTCTCTGACTAATGAAAGTCTATGGAGGAATGGACTTCATTAGCATCGCCATAAAACATCAGCTCAGTGTGGTGTTTAAGCCCCACATGACTGGGGGGGTTATATTACTGTATACAGTGATGGGGGGGTTATATTACTGTATACAGCGCTGGGGGTTATATTACTGTATACAGTGCTGGGGGTTATATTACTGTATACAGTGATGGGGGGGTTATATTACTGTATACAGCGCTGGGGGTTATATTACTGTATACAGCGCCGGGGGGTTATATTACTGTATACAGCGCCGGGGGGTTATATTACTGTATACAGCGTTGGGGTTATATTACTGTATACAGCGCTGGGGGTTATATTACTGTTGTCACGGAGCTGGCTTGTCCGACCGACTACCTCCGCTGTCTTGTGCTCCCTTAGCCTGGGACAACACACTTTCCCCTTTTCCCCAGCGCTGGGGGTTATTACTGTATACAGCGCTGGGGTTATATTACTGTATACAGCGCTGGGGGGGTTATATTACTGTATACAGTGCTGGGGGGTTATATTACTGTATACAGCGCTGGGGGGTTATATTACTGTATACAGCGGTGGGGGTTATATTACTGTATACAGCGCTGGGGGTTATATTACTGTATACAGTGATGGGGGGGTTATATTACTGTATACAGCGCTGGGGGTTATATTACGCCTGGGACACCACACTTTCCCCGGTTCCCCAGTCACTCGCCGAGACTCAGTGTCGGGTAAAACCAAACGAAGACTGATTTATTTTAGACACACAGAGCTGGATATATCCACAACAACACATATTTACATAAAAACAAGATATTGGGACACAAACCGCCCCCTTAATCTGCCTCTCAGAGACAACAGGGGCAGTAACGGGATTAACAATACAATAGGGGGGAGACTGATTTATATAACATTAAACATCAAAGAATGGTGGTCACTCCCTGGTTGCAGATCCTGGCTGTCTGCTGGAGATAATCCCCTCAGCCAGTGATGAGATGATACTGCTGGGGGTAGCCACAGAAGCCTTTACAAACCCAGGGCCCATCGTCAATAGGGAGGAGGCTGGCAGTCAGGCCTCTCCAGTGGCCCCAGTGATGGAGGCTTCCGTCACAACTGTATACAGCGCTGGGGGGTTATATTACTGTATACAGCGCTGGGGGTTATATTACTGTATACAGCGGTGGGGGTTATATTACTGTATACAGCGCTGGGGGGTTATATTACTGTATACAGCGCTGGGGGTTATATTACTGTATACAGCGCTGGGGGGTTATATTACTGTATACAGCGCTGGGGTTTGTGGGTTTTTTTCCATAGGTCTTTCTCTTTTAAGAAATTCATAATAATTCTGAAAACGCAGCGTTTGTATTTCTTCTGCTTTTTGGCCGGTATATAAAATAATGTAAAGCTATCACCGGGGGGATAAATAGTTAATGTGGTTGGGAAATGTTTGCCGTGGATGGGTTTCGCGCGGCTCACATCTATCTAATATCCCGTAATGCGCAGACACCTCGGCGGACGTCTCTTTTCCTGCGTGTCAGCAGCGTGTAAATAAAGAATGGTAAAACATGTAATTCTCTGCCTTGTGGACGGGGAGGAATTATTCTGATTAGCTTTGCATAATACCAGCTTTACCTGGGAGTTATTTTCATAATCCTTTACATCAATACAGACGCATTAATTCGAGCGGCTGTCTCTTTGCCTCCGGCGCTCTCGGACTGTCTGCTCTCATTACGATTTGAAAGGCTGCGCGGAAACTCAGCTCGTGTTCCTTCTGCATAATCCTGCGCGGTGTGTAACGGTGCTGTACGAAATTCAATAGAATTCATTCTGGAAACATTTCTGGGTCAACCGAAGAACCTTCGTGAATTTAAAACAATCCGGGAGATCGCGAGTCGTAACGTTTCTGTGTCTGCGAACATCAATCATCTGGAAGCTTCTGGAGCCCCAATACGTTTTTATCACACGTTACAAATGGCGGCCGGACTCCCCCGAGTTCTAAGAGCTACACTATAGGTCCAAAAGCACGTGGCCCCCTCTCCTAATGATTGGGTTTAGGAGTTTCGGCGGCCCCCGTTGCTGATCAGCCCATAGGCAGCCGTCTCCGTGCTGTAGCTGCTATTATTGGGAAGCGGAAGTATCTAAAAGCAGCAGCCGCTCAGCCACGAAGCGGTAGACCGCGGACACTCGCGGAGCGGGGCTGCCGAGCGCTGAAGGGCGTAGCGCGTAAAAATCGCCCGGCTTCTAAAGCAGCGCCCGCTACAGAGATCCAAACTGCCTCTTGGTGCAACAAGCGTCGGGAGCTTCATGAAATGGGTTTCCACGGACAAGCAACTGCATGCCAGCCAAAGATCGCTGTGCACAATGCCAAGCGTGTGCTGGAGTGGCGTAAAGCCACCTGCACTGGGCTCTGGAGCAGAAGAAACAAGCGGATGCCTGGAGAGCGCTACCTACCGGAATGCAAACCGCCTGCTGCTAATTTTGCTGGGGGAGGGATAATAGTCTGGGGCTGTTTTCAGGGTCCGGGACCCTTAGTTCCAGTGAAGGTAAATGGAAGACATTTTAGATGATGCGGGGCTTCCAGTTCGGGGGAAAACCCTTTTCTATCCCAGCGTGATGGCGCCCGGCGCACAAAGCGAGCTCCGTAAAGACATGGTGGGATGAGTTTAGGGCGGAAGAACTTGACCGGCCCCACGGTGCCCCGACCTCAACCCCATGAAACACCTTTGGGATGAACTGGAGATTGTGAGCCGGGCGTCTCGTCCAACATCAGCACCGGACCTCACAGACGCTCTACTGGATGAACGGGCAAAAATCCCACAGAAACGCCCTAAAACTTTACGGAAATCCTTCCCAGAAGAGCAGAAACTGTTATAGCTGCAAAGTTGGGGCAAGTGGGGCAATTCCACAGTAATGCCTGCGGGTTTGGAATGGGATGTCTAACAAGCTCTTACAGGTGTGATGGTGAGCTGTCCACATACTTTTTGGTCCTTGAGTGGCTCTTTCATTCTCCCGGGCCCAGATTTCTAGGGTGTTCTAGGCTTTATCTAGTTTCTGTTCACCTGCCCCTGTTTCATAGCTGCTACAACATACGTTGTGTGATCAGAAAAGTCCCGGCGACTCCTAGAGCCTTGATGCTCAGTTCCATAGGAAGGGTGATGGTCAAAGCTCACAGCCTCTTCCTTAATACATGGCTGGATGGAAGGTCCTACCCTTTATGTCTACAGTCGTGGAATGTAAGATGTTCCGTAATGTATTCTTCTATGGATGCATAACCTAGAACCTCTAGCACCTGCTTTTATGTAAAGTAGTTGAAGGACACATCAGATTCCAAGCGTTGACCTCATCCTGGACAATCAGAGCTCCTCTCTCCTCGCCTGCACTTCCATCAAGGGCTCCTCGCATTAAATGCCTCAGATGGGTCACCTTGAGTTTAATGATGTTTTAATAAAAGACTCATTGTATCTGGCAATTTAACAAATGGATGATCTTACGGGGTGTTTTTTTTGTCCATATGTGAGATTTATGTGCGGGAGAATTAGCAGAGCTGGTGTGCAGGGGAGGAAAAAAAGAAAGAAATTAAAATGTAAATGGTTCCATTTCTGCGTCCTTAGAAGAGGCCGCCTCGGAATCGGGATAAATTTCGCGTAAAGCATTATCCTCTACAAATCAGCATCCCGGTAATTCATTACTGACTGGGCTGCCGTGCCAACAATGACCCCACATGCTATGGTCGGGGGATATTAGCGATGAATGATTTATTCCGACGCCGTGAAACGTTGTTGCGAATAATATTTTCGATATGATAATCACATGGCCGGCCGGGAAGACCTTCCACGCAAATAGAGACGGAAAATAAAATCCATTTTGTGCTAGCAGATGGCCAGGTGGTGAGATGACGGCTTGTTAACTTCCAGGCGAGGGCATAAACGTTTTCTCCTTGAATTACCTGATTGACTTGTTTCTGAGTGCATTTTATGATCCGCTGGATTTAATCTTTTTGTATCGGTTCAGCTGCTGAGAGACCTTCCTGGGTCAGCAGCCTCCTGGAGAGAAGTGAAGTTTAGGAAAATGACGGACTGCGGAAGTAAAACGGGATAACATGGAGTTACGGGGCTGGCTGCGGAGATTAAAGGGGCGCTTCGGCCATCGTGGACTTTAATATACAAGATGAGGGGTCCCTTAAAATTTCTATAATGTCCTCTTGCTAATGCATGGTGTGTCGAAGGTCCATGGAGGAGACGGGGAGCTGCAGCTTCTCCCTGAGTGTTTTTTCTTTCTTTATTTTGTAACAATTTAAAGAATGCATCTGTTATTAAACCCCCCATAAAGTACCTTCATATACATTATTTTTTTAGACATTCTTCTGTCCCTTTGAGCATCGATCAAGCTGCAGCCAATGTGACGGGAAGGGGGAAGAAGGAATGTCCGCTAAACACGGGACAAGCGTGTCATTTGGGAAGGTCACGCAGGTGGAAGCTCATCCCGCCAGCCGAGGCGCTCCCGGTGGATCCGAAGAGAGTGTTTAGGATTCCATCAAAACCGACAGCTTTTCACAAACCGAATGAATTTATAAAAACTGCCTATAACTCGTGCTTTTTGTTCGTAAATCGAAGTCATTGTTTTGGAGATATTTAGTTCAGGGATGTTGAGATCGGTGGCAGTCTGTGGCAGAGACAGCATTATTTGATACATTCCCTGTCTGGGATTTCTCTCCCTCCTCCTCTCTTACAAAAGGCTGCCTGAACCAATCAGCAACAATCAGCAACTTAATAGGAAAGAGATAACTTATCGGGGAGGAATAATCCTGCATATCCAAAGAAGAGGATGGCCGCTCCCAGGGGATATACAGTATATATATATATATATATATAGATATAGATATATATATATAGCCATTCCATAGATGTATTCAGAGCATAGTGTATATATGTAACAGGTAATATAGACGGATCAGCCTGAGGGGCTCCGGGTTTAACACGCGACTAAGCGCTTCTAAGCTTAAACGGCATTAATAGCTTAACATGCAAATAACAAACAGGGATGATCCCAGATATTAAGCAGGTTTTAGCATTTATATGTTTAAATTGCTAGAGGCAGCAGATTATATTTAAAAAAACCCGCCTTATATATTTATACAGAATGTAGAATTCATCGGAATTCTAGAAATAATATTAATAATGTTAATGAAAAAGAAAAACCAAAAACACACAAGTTCATTCTATGTGGATACAAATGAATGTAGCTGGGAAATGATCCCACCTTAACACCGTGCCTGATAAATGCCAGGGTTTGCCCCCAAGTCTCTGGGTTTTTGTCCCAGTATTAGGGTCTCGGGGTGAAGGGGCAGATTCTCAGGGTATTTACCCCAGTCCCGGGGGGGGGGGGCAGATTCTCAGGGTTTTTACCCCAGTCTCGGTGTGAAGGGGCAGATTCTCAGGGCTTTACCCCAGTCTCGGTGTGAAGGGGTAGATTCTCAGGGTTTTACCCCAGTCTCGGGGTGAATGGGGCAGATTCTGGGGTCACACAGTCTGCAGCCAACTCTTTCATATTCTCCTCTGATTTAGTGATATCTGAGCACCCCGATTGGAATCCCTGCTTGAACACAGGTGGAATTGTTTCGCATTCTGCATCATTATATGGGGATATTGTGCGTTATGATGCCCGATTGGTATTTTTCTGGAGGAAGTTGCTCTTCCACGACCTCTCATTATGAAAGATAACGACTACGAGAGGCGTGTGAATGTATTACACGCTGACCATATGGCCGTGAGTCACGGAGTTGGCCATTATCATTCACACGCCAGCGCTGGTCGCTATAGCCACAAAAATGTGCGCAATTTACAGTCAACAATACCGTTTTTGTATTTTTTTGTTTTTTAACAACTTTGGATTTTATAGCAAACGTAAAAAAACTCCGCTTCTCACATCACTGGAGAAATTCCGAGGTCTTCGTCTGCGGGATGGGGGAACGCGTTTAGGAGGCTTAGGTTTTCTGGTAATAATGTATCCATGTTAGGGAGTTCTGCATAATAACGAGCCCCCCCTGTACGTCGATGAATGAATCTCGTATGTTTCTGGCGACGCGCGGCAGGCAGTCTTTGGATAATTCTCTCCGCGTGTGAAGAAGCGATGATAATGTTTGAACTTTTACAGATTTTAGTTATTTTGCTCCAATACTACAGATTGTAATTTATGGAGGGAGATCCGTCCAGCGACTCCATTCTCTGCCAGGAAGAGTTCATTCCGCGTTATTTTTTCATTCCAGATGTGAGGCAGCTGCGCCGGACAGGAGCCACATCTACGAAACCGCGTCCAAAGTGCAAATTATAGAGGCTGAGGAGCCCCAGAGACAGAAAACGCTTGGAACAACTGAGCCGACGTGACGAGGTGTCAATGACATCTGGGTCTTGGTTGGTTAGGACCGTCGGAAAGAAATTGTGGTCTCCAGATATCAGGAACACGTTAGAGGATTGTACTGACCCGGTAGCTACCGGAACCAAGCATGACAAGCCAAGCGAGAAGACAATGATGGCGTTCCACCATGCCTGGCCAACAGCGGGCTTCCCATCCTAACCAAGCCATCTCCCGGTTCCGTCAGCCCCCACCGACCCTCCTGATCCATCTGGGAAACCTGACTGCACCCAATAAACAACCCAATCAAAGGCTTTTAATGACGAGCTTCCTAACGAGGACTCGTCCGCGTGCTTCATGGGGAGGCTGGAGGACTGGCGGCCATTAGAAGCTGCACCGGGCGGATGGTCGTTACTAACAGCAGAACGGATTACAGCAAATCCAGAAAACAAAACGAGCATAAATATAAAATGTATCTCTAGCTGTGAATTCCAGACACGCGAAATGTAAAAGAAAAGAAAAATATTAAACTTGACTTTTTAGTCTTCAGATTTGTGGCGATTCGGTGAAATATGCCGGAAATGATAGGAAATAAACAGCAGCAGACAGCGGCGGGTAATAGTCGGAAACTTAATGGACTTGAAAGACTCTTTTCAAGCGCGTTTGCCGGACTCCTCCATTACGAGACGCTCCTCCGAACGTCTTTATCTCCGACACCAAGCTGTGTGCCGAAAGCCTCTGCTAAACCCCGAGGGCCGGCTCTTCTTCCACGCAACGGCCAAAAAAAACAAGCCGTAAATATATATTTTAAGGTGTTAACCCTTGGTATGGCTGGTCGAGCAAACGTCGGACCACCACTACACTGCTTTACCGGGACACGCGACACGCATGACATTCCCACTCGGTAACAGCCACTTGCGATGCTATTTACCGCTGCCGTCTGCTTTAAATGCAGCCGCCTGTCTTTATTTTAATAACAGCCACGTTATTAAGTTGATTCTGATTAGCGGCGGTTTTTAAATATACATAAAACATCAGGAAGGAGCAAGTCAATTGTGTTTGTGGGAGTTTCATTTGAGTTAATTACACGTTGAAATTGATTGGTAGAAGAGTCTGGGGTAATTTTCTCGGGTTATAATTTAGCTTTCTTGGCTGTCAAAGCAAAACACATAAAAAAAAACAAAAAAAAACCCCAAACCAAATCTCAGCGTTTTACTGACTCACGTATTAATTAAACAGAAGCGATTAGAATAACGGTCTCTTCAAATATTCATCGCCTTCCCGATAGAATATTTCACTTCGCGGGACCCTAAAATATCCGCGGCTTTCCTTCCACTTTGCATTTCAAAGCATTGTCTTCTCACGCGCGGCTTTTATTTCCCCGCCAATCCTATCGATACTTTGAGATAAAAGGGAAGGCAAAGGTTTTATGTAAATTATTAATTACGCGGAGAGAGGGGAAATGAGACGCGCGTCGGACCGCCGCCTCGCGCCTTCGCTTTTCTTACACGAGCAGATGATGATATCGCGCTAGTTTGGGTTTTTTGAAGAGTAACTGTGTTAGCAGAACGTGAATTTATCGGTTTTCTTTACCGATCGGAGGAACGCGTTGGGTTCTCTGCAGCCGCGAGGGGGTATAATGCGGTTACGGAGTTTAAACCTCAGGTTGGCGAGAGTTGGCGCTAACGAAGATGGAAGAAAAAAACTGCTGATAATTAAACCTCTGAGTTATTAAAAATATTCTTTTAATAAAAGCAAAAAGGCGTCAGCAGGCGATGGCGACTCCTTGACGGTAAATTGCAGCTAAAGGCTGACGATCCCGTTAATTAGATCCACGTGAATAGGGAGAATTCTAGAAAATAGAAAGTACCGGCTCTTACGCCAAATACATTTTCAGGAATATTTTCTTTCCCCTGTAACGTCTCCCAGGCGGGAGCTTCGCGGAACGGATTCTCCGATAATTCTTCAAACCGCCAAGGCGGGAAGAGAAAAGCTATTGTGCGATTAATAAGAAATACGGGGGGGGGGGGGTCTGTCCCTTTTACAGAAAAAATGCCAATTCTTACAGTTTTTTTTAAATAGAAGTCAGATGGGATGAAAGCGGCCCTTGTGTCATAACACGAAAACCATGACCGACGTTTCAATTAAGTTGAACAGAGGAGGGTCTTTTAGGAAGTTTTTGTTTGACAAAATCATGGAAATATTTCAAGGGGAAAAAATAAAGATATTGTATCAATCACCAAAAAAAAACTAAAAACGGCATCCGAGGTATCTCTCCCCTGCAAGCTGCTGAGTGCTTCAGGCAGCCTTTCTAGCGAGAGGAGAGGACAGAGATCTCCAGGACATCGATCAGATAATGCTGCTTCTGCCACCGGCTGCCACCCATCTCAGCTTTTATGCGATAAAGAAAAATTCCCTTTCAACCAAATATTTCCAGAAATACTGCAAAAACCTAAAGTTTTAAAAAATAAACAGAAAATTAATAGTTTTAACACAAGAATAATGGTGATTAGGACTTTGTTACTCACAGCCCCCCTTTAAATATATTTTAGTCTCCTATTTCTAAAATTACTTAAGAAGAAGAGACCTCTGTGACGTCTTAAAAGTGTCCGGCAGAAGCTGTCTGCCTAAAAGTATGACAACCTACACTTTATATAAGTGCCATTATCAGCCACTTTACACCTAAAAGGGCCCCTCTGGTGTCTTTTCTATCTTTATTCTATTTTTTATATGTTCTTAATTTTATTTTTTTCTATCTTTTTTTATCTTTTTTATTTTTTTATCTCTTTTTCTGTTTTTTTATTATTTATCTTCTTTATTTTTCTATTTCTCTGTTTTTTATTATCTTTTCTATTTTTTCTATCTCTGTTTTTTTATTTATCTTTTTTATTTTTCTATCTTTTTCTGTTTTTTATTATTTATCTTTTTTATTTTTCTATCTTTTTCTGTTTTTTATTATTTATTCTTTTTATTTTTCTATCTCTTTCTGTTTTTTATTATTTATCTTTTTTTTTATCTTTTATCTTCTGATAAACGCGTTCCTTTATCATTTAATTTTTTCATTTACGTAAAATAATGAACATAAATTTAACAGAATCTGCAGACAACCGCTGCAGGTAAAGACATTAATACAGAGCAATTTGCCCCGTTTCGGAGTCTCACGCCTCTAATGATTATCCTTAATGGGGCTGTTTAACAACACGAGGCGCGTAGGTTTACTTTTACCCGCGTCGGGGTCTGTACATAATCGCTTATCCCCTAAATAAACTACAGTAATCTGTACAAGAGAGAAAATCAATGACCCAAAAGTGATTAAATGTGTACATTTGGCTTCTTTTAATGCGGCTACTTATTCTTTACTGCGAGTATCCGACTCGTTAAATTACAATTAACAGACGAGAGGCCGTTAACGTTTTATTAAAGACGGAGATGAGAAAAGTAAAGATATCATCATTACAGAGAAAACTCCTTCCCGGCGCTCTACCGAACGCTCAGAGCAGCAGGCAGGCGGGGGGCAAATAGTTCATTAATAAAACTGAAAAGGGCAATTTGCATAGAAACCCAGACCCTGTCAGCATGTCGGCCCATTTCGGCCCCCGTCTAGTCGCCCGTTTCTCCTGCTGTAAAGACTCAAACCTTACTCAGTCGTTGGTCTCGTCTTAGATTCAGGAGCCGTATGTCTATCCCATGCATGTTTAATACCCTCACTGTATTACCCTCTACCCCTTCTGCTGGGAGGTTGTTCCACTTATCCACCACCCTCCTTACATTTTGTTCCCTGGGACTCCATAAAACCAGGACCTGTCTCTGGCTAATGTGCTTTAAATTGTCTTAGCGGAGTGGGCGCACGGCTTGGGAGCCACAGGTATGGCACGGACGATGAATAAAAGCCCCTGTGTCTGAGGGAGAGGAGGGATGGACGCCTAGTGGGTCAATTCGGGGCATCAGGGGTAAATTTCATCTCAGTTGTTTGCACTCACGAGCGTTTGTTAAGCTGATTTTTCATCATCCTTTAGAAGGAGATATTAATTAGCGGCTCATTAATCGCCTCCCGGGATTCTCGGCACATTCTGCAATTTCTCAGCCTTAAGTATCGAGGTTACAATAAAAAAGAACAATAATTGGGGCAAATTATTATCAAACCTCGATGGGTTCCATCGGCCAAAAATAAAACCTAAATATAGAACAGAAGGAAATGCCTTAAATCCCTGACTACAGGGAACTGAAATGGTTAAACCCTTTGCTTTCAGGGTTAAAAAAATGTATGCACCTAAACATCCGGGTGGGTGATCCCTTAGCACCAAAAAGGGTGACTTGTGGCACTCGACACGGATCCGCGTTTCATTTATTAGAAGAATAATGGGGTTTATTTACCCCGTTTAATTTATAAAGCCGTTTCCTGCTGTTTCTATACACATTATCGGGGCTTTTAGGGCCGTAGAACCCTGCGATACCCTCATACCCAGCAAACATTCTCACCTCCTAGAAAAGAGGGGCAACAGGGGGGGGAGGAAGGGGGGCATCAGGGGGGAGAGAGGGGCATCGGGGGAGGAGAGAGAGGCATCGGGGGAGGAGAGAGAGGCATTGGAGGAGAGGACCACGGGTTTGGGAATTGGCTATTTAAGGGTTAAGCCTTTCGAGAATCTCGGTTTATTTAAAAGCCCTTAAATGAGAACGAGGAGCATTTCTGAAAATGAATGTTTTTGACATATTGCTGCCTATTTTTGTGTGAATCATGCAAATCCCGTAAAACGTGTCACTAGCCGTGTATTTGTCAGACGTGTAGCTGAGTCGATGTAAAGGAGAAGAGACAGGCGTGTGATGCGCCAAACACGCAGCCCGTGTAACACGTCTCGGGCCTGAAAACACGAAGCGAAACCAACGGATTCATTTAACATTTATTCAAATAAAATACGTTCGGATCGGCCAGGCTTTGCCCCAAGTTGCAGGGTTTTTACCCCAGCCTCGGGGTGAAGGGGCAGATTCTCAGGGTTTTTACCCCAGTCTCGAGGTGAAGGGGCAGATTCTCAGGGTTTTTACCCCAGTCTCGAGGTGAAGGGGCAGATTCTCAGGGTTTTTACCCCAGTCTCGGGGTGAACGGAGCTGCAGAGGACTAAGTGGCTGCTCACGGTTGGGGGACGCACAGGGGGTGGTTTTGCCCCCTAGGGACACTCGCTGTTATCAGTGCCATTTCTTACCATTAGCGAGTCACTGTGATAGGAACAGGGCAACAGGCTATTAAAGGGTTAATATTTGGGGGCTCTCGGTCATCATGCAGGAGCTTTCAGGGAATGTTCTATTTACACGTCCGTACTCCTTCCCGACACACGTCTAGCACATGCAGCAAAGCCACGCACACGTGTTACAAACGCACAGCAGAGCGGCGCTCATGCGCAGACAGCTCCGTCCATCACCCAGCGGGAAGATAAACACTCCGAGCCAGCATTACACGGGCTACTGGATAACTTTATACGGGGCGCCAATAAACTCACAAGGAGTCCAACCCCTATTACTCCGATCAAACACACGGCAGTGAATGGGACGCGCTGGGTTAAATGCAGGTGCACATCGACCCCCAACAAATACGAGTTCACTTTCTGTCCCGGCGGCAGCGATTCGGGTCTTATACTGACAGCCTGCACTCAGCTTGATGGGAGTTGCACTGAGGTGTCACATCATGTAACCAATGGTCCCCGCGGGTGACACGGGTTTAGGTGATAGAGGCCGGCCTATGGGAAGCTGCTGATTGGACCGCTTCATTGGTTGCTATGGTGATATCACCACTCTGCAAAACTTTCCCATTCTAGGATGATTTCTTATACATAATAGTAATATTTTTATCATTTTGCCCACGTTCAGTATTTGGTCTGTTTTTCAGCCCCATCCTCGCCTCCCGCCGGCGCTGAGCGAATTCCCTGGCAGCGCCGCGATGGCCGCCATCGGGGAGACGCGCGGACCGGAGAGCGTCACGGCCGCTCATCAAACGCAGAGGTCCCAGAACTCATTGTCCTCCCTGTCATTTCTCCCGACATCTCCTGCAATCTGTCAGAGAGAATTAATGAAGCCGCAGCCATTTATTTTTATCCCAACTTTGAAACATCGCAGGCAGATAATCCGATTACTGTGAAGCCATGACAGCCGCAATTACCCCGTCCCGCAATTACCCCGTCCCGCCATTATCCTGCCCGCCGTTCACTTGCTTGGATACAATTAAGTAGCGAGATAATAAATGCAGGAGCAGACGGCTCGGTAATCAGGTGAGGAGATGGAAACTTTGTATTTCAAGTCAAAGATTGGGAATCGGGTCAGATCGTCGTCTTAGATTCAGGAGCCGTATGTCTATCCCATGCATGTTTAATACCCTCACTGTATTACCCTCTACCACTTCTGCTGGGAGGCTGTTCCACTTATCTACCACCCTCTCAGTAAAGTAAAAAATTCCTTAGATTACATCTAGACAGTGATTTGGGGAGAGGACCACGGAGTCGGGGTAATCAGCAGGTGGGCCCTGGATTCTGCTGAATTTGTTATCCTCCCTGCCACGTTCGCTGGGCTGACAGCACTCCTCCAGCTGCAGCTTCCCACTTTCACCTATACCTCCTAGTGTAACGGGTCCTCGGCAGGCAACGAGCGACGGAGCCCCCGCGACGCTCCGGAAGCGCTCCACGTCCTGAAACACAAATCCCAAAAATCCCGATCTCTGATGAATCCTCTGGGTTTTGGGGTTTTCAGCTGCGAGAGCGTCAGAATTCCGGCTGAACGAATCGGATTGAAGCAGAATTTGGAAGCCTCTTCTTATGATCTGGCGGCTCTTGGGACTCGGAGGATGTGATCCGGGGGCTCACGGTAAATACTTTTTATCTATCTGCAGGTAAAGGGACTCCTAGGCCATGATTTGCACTCTAATGCCGACGTGTTTGGAGATATGCAGTAAAATATGTAAATATCACGCTGGCCCTTTAAATAAAACCGCCATGTATAGTCCCAAAATACGAGGTGCGTAAAATGCACTCGATATTAAAACATTCAGGAAGTAATATCTTATAGGAAAGGATCAGCTAAACGAAGCGTCCTGATTAATGGGAATTCGTTATTTTCTCTGTAAAAGGATCTGGATACAGTGACCAGCTGACTGGAATCATTTTACAGGCAAATTAGAAAACCAACGTGAGCTGCGTCTGTTCTGAGAACCTCAAACACAGCGGCTCCGGCAGACGCGATAAAAGACCCAGACAGACGAGGCTGTTCACACAGAGCGATGCCCCTGCCACCTCCTCCGGGAGTCGGTGCGCGGCATTCGGCTTGTTAGGATACGAGGGAACGTCCCAGAGCAGCTGTACACCTGTTAGAACATCTGTTGCTTGCCGGAGTCGAGGGATCTATCCTCCGATCTCCACTCGATATAAAAGCGGCATCACAAGCTGGCGGCTTCTCAGCGGAGGCGCGCGGAGCGGCATGATCCAGGTGCACGGAACATAAATAACGAATGAAAAAACTAGCGAAGGAATGAAATGTCTTTTAGAACACGAAGCTAATTATGTGAAACGCAGCAAACCATGGAGATCCTTCCACGTAGATTTTTTTACGGTACTTCTTATTGAACAGTTTCTCCCGTTCGGCCCTCGGCGCTCGTAACCACATCCAGCCGACACTTACAAAAAGTATCAAAGACCCAAAAACATTCCATCCCCGGCCTTCGCGCGCTGCCAGGGCTACAAGTATAAAGGTCATTTCCCACGAGCATTTTGGGGAGATACACTACGGTTTGGGGTCTGTAACATAATTCTGAAAGGGTTTCTAACCATTAATTATCCTTTTAAACTTAAACTTGGATCAGAGAACACAACGTGCCATTGGAACACAGGAGTGATGGGAGTGTTAAAGGGCCGTTGGAACACAGGAGTGATGGGAGTGATAAAGGGCCATTGGAACACAGGAGTGATGGGAGTGATAAAGGGCCATTGGAACACAGGAGTGATGGGAGTGATAAAGGGCCATTGGAACACAGGAGTGATGGGAGTGATAAAGGGCCATTGGAACCCAGGAGTGATGGGAGTGATAAAGGGCCGTTGGAACACAGGAGTGATGGGAGTGATAAAGGGCCATTGGAACACAGGAGTGATGGGAGTGATAAAGGGCCTCTGTACACCTATGAAGAGATTCCATTAAAAATCAGCCGTTTCCAGCTACCATAGTCATTTACAGCATTAACCCCGTCTGCGCTGGATTTCTGATTCATTTCATGTTATTTAATGGGGAAAATCTGCTTTTCTTTCCAAAACAAGGAGATTTTCTAAGTGACCCCAAATAAAAGGAAAAAGGAATAAAAGTGGAAGAGATTGAAGAAATTCGAGCTCCGGCCACGACGTTGGAATTCGTATTAGACGAGCGCAGAACAAGAACAGTATAAGGGACCGTAAGAGACGTTTACGGATCTGATGGAGTTCAGAGCGGAGGGGAATTGGACATCTCCACCTGCCCCTGCCCCTCCCCCTGCCCCTCCATTTACGATTAGCGTCACTTTGAGGTTTTCGTGATGAATCTCCGGATTAGGCCGTGACGTTGGATGTTTCCAGAAACACGATATACTGATTTATAAATACATCAACAGATCGTCTAAAGACGAGACTTTATTAACGAACCTCTCTCCGGCGCGACGCCCAGCAAGTCTGCTTAATCTTCCAGACAACGGCAGCGACCAGCAGGAGAGATAAGAAGCAGCTGTTTGGGGGAAAAACAAGGAGATTTAATAAATGTGATCAGAACTAAAGAAGAAACAAAATATCAGCCAAAAAATCCTAACTTTGCACTTAATGTTTCCGCGAGGCCAACGCTTCGTCCGTTTTACATTCCGAATAAACCAAGGCTTTCCCCTGACAGGGACTGCGCGGCGCGTTTCATACAATCCCTGATTCCCAAAACTATGCAGGGTAATTATCGCCCCGCCGCCCTGAGATATCTGTGATAATAGCGTTACGGAGGGACCTGCGCGGCTGGAAACAATCTCTAGCACTAGAGCCCCCCGCACCACCAGCTAAAACACTGCGGGAGAGAACAGGAAGCGGCTTCCAACTTCCTGCTCGGGCTGATGGAGGAGAGAACAGGAAGCGGCTTCCAACTTCCTGCTCGGGCTGATGGAGGAGAGAACAGGAAGCGGCTTCCAACTTCCTGCTCGGGCTGACCAATGGGATTCCAGTTTGTGGCGTCTGATCCGACCCTCATCGCGTTCATTCTGCTTTTTACTATTCTGCAGCGTTTCTGACCCAAAAACCCGGATTTAATAAAATACCACGTTAAAAACAGTCATTTTTGTGCCGCTGCAGCTGGGCGGACGGAATCAGATACCTGACGTGAAATAAAGTGGGGGATTTAAAGGAATCAAACGTCCTTCGCTGGTAATGCGGGCGGCAGCTCATGTTCTATTTACTAAAAGGGGAGTTTGCAGGATATTGTCCAGCGTAACCGGCCCTGTTTCATGTATGATGTAATGGGCCAGGAGACTGGCGATAGCTCACTGATTTAACCGGGGCGTCTCACTGGGGTTGCGATCTCTCTCTTTAGTGAATAAACCCCTCTGGCTGCCGCGTTCCAGACGTTGGTAACACTTTTCCCGCCTGTAACGCTGCCGGTGAGAGCCTTCGGGACGAGGATTCCCCAGACGGCGCGTTTCCAGGCGCCGTCCGTTCTCCAGGCCGCAGAAATCATCTCACTCCGCGCCACGAGATTTCCAGGTCCCTTCAGACGGACGCCCCGGCGATTTAGAAGCCGAAATTTTATATTTTTTATAATTTGTTATGATTTTGGTGCAAATGAGGAGCAGCGAAAACTCAACGAAATCTCATCTCTTTCCAAGACGTTCGCTCGTTTTAAACCAGGGAACACGAAACACAAACGGTTAACGGACGATGAGACATCGGAGCCCCGGAATATTCCGCCGTTTTCTCTCCTGGGGGAGGCTTTCGGATCTCACAGCCTACTCAGAGCTCGCGCTTTTCCTTCATGGTCGTTCTCCTAGAGGGCCGAGACCCCCGCAAAAGACAATCCCTGCCGCGTTCAGTTAAGCGTCGCGGACGTCGCCGTCTCGCCAAACACAAAGAAACGAGGGGCGGAAAAGCACATTTTCTCCTCAAGCAAGAAAATTGTGCAGCGTTGGAAATAAGCGCGTTTTTGCTGATCGGGGCAGTTTATCCGCGGGCTCCGGGAATTGAGTTCAGCCCGAGGTGTTTGTTGTAACCTCGATGCAAAGTGTGACTAACGGAGGGGCAGCGCCGAGCGCAGGCGGCTGATAACGAATTATTCCAGCCGGACCCCTTTACACAAAGAGCGGAGACCCCCGGGAGTTATCTGCGATCCCATAAACTCTTGTTACCCGCGCGATGCGTCCGCAACCTGCGTTACTGTGCCGGATGTGAGGAGAGAAAGGTATTTCACGGCCCAACAACGATCTAAGAGGCTGACATGGAACGGACGGAAGATTTATTTTACTGAGAGGGGGGTTTGGCTGTTTTGGGCGCTGAGCGACTAAACGAGTGAAAATCTGCATCGGAACCATCCGGACACCAGAGCTGAATTCCGATTGATTTAAATAGAATACGGACGGGGCGAGTGATCCGCGGCCCCCGGGGAACTTCTGCTTCTCTTTTAGGTTAATTTGCCCGGACTGAGGTGGTTGGGCGGCTGCCCCCCGGTTACCCGGACCCTGATGCCACGCATTTACCTGAAGAACGTGACGAAGAACTGCACCAGGTCCATGATCGTGTTGTGCTGCGAGAAGGCGATCTGGAAGAGAGAAAAAAACGACAATGAAAAAAGAGGAAATGTCCAAAAAATCCAATTTATATACAAAATACCATAATCGGATTATACGGGAGGGAGAGGGGTATTACAGGGGGGCTATTCACTAAGAGACAGCGGTATTACAGGGGGGCTATTCACTAAGAGACAGCGGTATTACAGGGGGGCTATTCACTAAGAGACAGCGGTATTACAGGGGGGGCTATTCACTAAGAGACAGCGGTATTACAGGGGGGCTATTCACTAAGAGACAGCGGTATTACAGGGGGGGCTATTCACTAAGAGACAGCGGTATTACAGGGGGGGCTATTCACTAAGAGACAGCGGTATTACAGGGGGGGCTATTCACTAAGAGACAGCGGTATTACAGGGGGGGCTATTCACTAAGAGACAGCGGTATTACAGGGGGGGCTATTCACTAAGAGACAGCGGTATTACAGGGGGGCTATTCACTAAGAGACAGCGGTATTACAGGGGGGGCTATTCACTAAGAGACAGCAGTATTACAGGGGGGCTATTCACTAAGAGACAGCGGTATTACAGGGGGGGCTATTCACTAAGAGACAGCGGTATTACAGGGGGGGCTTTTCACTAAGAGACAGCGGTATTACAGGGGGGGCTATTCACTAAGAGACAGCGGTATTACAGGGGGGCTATTCACTAAGAGACAGCGGTATTACAGGGGGGCTATTCACTAAGAGACAGCGGTATTACAGGGGGGGCTTTTCACTAAGAGACAGCGGTATTACGGGGGGCTATTCACTAAGAGACAGCGGTATTACAGGGGGGGCTTTTCACTAAGAGACAGCGGTATTACAGGGGGGGCTATTCACTAAGAGACAGCGGTATTACAGGGGGGCTATTCACTAAGAGACAGCGGTATTACGGGGGGCTATTCACTAAGAGACAGCGGTATTACAGGGGGGGCTACTCACTAAGAGACAGCGGTATTCCGGGGGGCTATTCACTAAGAGACAGCTGTATTATGGGGGGGGCTATTCACTAAGAGACTGCTGTATTATGGGGGGCTATTCACTAAGAGACTGCTGTATTATGGGGGGGGCTATTCACTAAGAGACTGCTGTATTATGGGGGGGGCTATGCACCAAGAGACAGCTCACTAATGACTGATAAAGGTTTGGCAGGAGAAACGTCCGGCCCTCGCTGAGGCTTTGGTGGAATTTTTTGTGGTTTCTGGTTTTTCCGGATGATTCCGTGTCGGGATAAATCGCTTTTATAACAACCTACAGATAAGCGCAAAGCGACCCGAGAATGCGGAAAAGTCTCCCTGCCGTGAATCCGCCACGGTCTATGTCGCCTCTCCCAGCCGGACGTCAGACCGCGGCGTACCTGAAACCAAAGCTTTTCCGCAGATAACGACACATTTTGCTATTTTTTTTATTTATCCGGATGTTTGACGCCAGACACAGTTGGTGGATCTCCGAGAGGTGATGAGAGTTGTAGTAGTGGCACTTCTTCTCTGTGGTCTGATGTTCTGATTGGCTGCTTGTGGCAGGCTAACACACCAATAAAAATACAAGGACGCACTTTCTGCGCATGTGCATGGAGGGGGGGTGCATATGGGGGGTCCGCAGACCGTCACGCGCTTGTATCATAGCAGCTATCATATGCCTTAAAGTGGAAATGATGGCAATGCAGTTGCCGGGGCGACGGCGGCCGGCTGGAAGTTAATGTTTTTCTCAGAATTTTTTTGCTGATGTGAATATTTATCTCAAATCAATAACTCCGAGAGCCGTCCGCAGGGCATTACGCCAATTACTGTCACTCGCCGTGTCAGAGCGTCTCTCTGCGCCACGTCGGGCTCGAGTTAAGGTCACAATTTTTTTTTCTACCACCTCTGCTGGGAGGCTGTTCCCTTATCCACCACCCTCTCAGTAAAGTAAAATGTAATTGCATTACATCTAAATTTAGCCGTGTAAATCAACACGTAAAGTGCAAGCACCGTATTTGCAGCGAGTGAAAGGAAATCATCAGCTCGTTAGATAAATGCATCCGGCGGTTAATCTGTAGCCTGAAAAAACAAAGCAGAGGGAGTATTTCTTAGTTATTTGTGGCCCCTGACAGGCTAAAAGCCCCCTGGGGTAGATATTGATTGTTCTAAGAGTGGCAGAGCACAATTTAACCAACACATCAAAAACTAGAGGCTCTGAGACTCAGGTGTAATGTAAGGAGGTGATACTTTACTGAGAGGGTGGTAGATAAGCGAAACAGCCTCCCAGCAGAGGTGGTAGAGGGTAATACAGTGAGGGGATTAAACATGCATGGGATAGACATACGGCTCCTGAATCTAAGACGAGACCAACGACTGTTTAAGGTTTGAGTCGTTACAGCAGTTGAAACGGGCGACTAGACGGGGGCCGCCGGGGGCCGATCTGCCGGCAGGTTCTGGGTTTCTGTTACGTTTTGGGATTTCTTTAAAAAATGCTGAATTTAATGAAAAGAATAAACGAGTGAAGCCGGTTTAATGCTAATGGATTGAAACCTCTAGCGACCTTCCATGCATGCGACAGGGGATACCCTGCGGCTCGCAGACCGTCGCGGAGAATCGTCCTGCAGCGAAACCTTTTACCCAAGTAATGGAATGTTTGGACGTTCGTCGCACGCTTACTAAACGGCACAAAAACACCAATTACACGTAATTCACCAAAAAGCCGGTTCAGGCGTCCGGAACATATATCCACCGTGCTATACAGTCTCTGGCCACATGCCCCTCTCTCCTCCCCTGATGCCCCTCTCTCCCCCCTGATGCCCCTCTCCCCCCCCCCGATGCCCCTCTTTTCTAGGAGGTGAGAATGTTTGCTGGGTATGAGGGAATCGCAGGGTTCTACGGCCCTAAAAGCCCCGATAATGTGTATAGAAACAGCAGGAAACCGCTTTATAAATTAAACGGGGTAAATAAACCCCATTATTCTTCTAAATGCCCCCCTCAGTTATGCGAATAAATAGATAAAGGGCAGCTCTGTTTGTGCCCACTGGGGTCCGGTGTCTTGGGTAAAAGACAGACAGGTTAGGAGACAATTCTCATCTATATAAATCCTTTCTGAGCTCCTTCTATGAGCTACCCATCGGCACACACCATCTCTAGTTGTCAGGCGTAATTCTTTCTTTCTGCTCCGCGATTTGTAGCCAGAAGCCAACGTCGGCGCAAACTCACGCTAAGAAAAAAACGGCACTTTCTGTGAAAAAGATAAAGTCGAGATGTTTGTTTGTCAGCCGGGAAGAATCTCACGTTATCCGGAATATACACACTCACACACGCACACTCACACTCACACACTCACACACGCACACTCACACACGCACACTCACACACATACTGACACACACACATACACACGCACATACTGACACTCACACACGCACTCACACACGCACATACACACTCACACACGCACATACACACACACGCACACATACACACTCACACACGCATACTGACACACACACACGCACACTCACACACGCACATAATGACACACACATACACACTCGCACACGCACATACACACACACACATACACACTCACACACACGCACATACTGACACACACATACACACTCACACGCACATACTGACACACACACATACTCACGCACATACACACTCACACAAGCATACTGACACACACACATACTCACACACATTCACACTCACACTGACACACTCACATACTCACACATACTGACACACACACATACTCACTCACACACGCACATACACACTCACACACGCACATACTCACACAAGCATACTGACACACACATACTCACACACATTCACACTCACACACTGACACACACACACATAC
The DNA here is from genome assembly GCA_029215755.1 of Spea hammondii. NCBI lineage: Eukaryota > Metazoa > Chordata > Amphibia > Anura > Pelobatidae > Spea > Spea hammondii. The sequence goes on along the minus strand of JARDYJ010000011.1, from coordinate 33,860,810 downwards.
TCACTAATATGAAGGAGTCGGCTCCAGACTCTGTGACCCTGAGAATCTACCCCATTCACCTAGAGATGCTGAAAATCTGCCCCTAATGGAAACCCCCCCTATATGTTTAGGGTCACCTGGCTAGTGTTTGGGGCGAGGGGCTCAGTGCAGGTAAACGCTCGGCGTAGTGCTGGGAATGAATCACCAATCGCTGTCCACGCGAGGGAATGAAGCCGAGAAAAAACATAAAGAAGGAGCAACAAGCGATCAATCTGCAGATAACCGGGGGCAGCCGCGGCCGCAATAAATACCCCGGGAAGCTGGTAAGTCTCCAAAGCAATCACCCCGTCCATTACACCCCCCCCTGTCCTTTACAACCCCCCCCCCCGTCCTTTACAAACTCCCCCCCCGTACAATCAGACCGTCCGTGGAAATGGGATCAAAACCCATAAACCCTGAAAATGACCGTTATTTCTTGACGCGTAACTAGCGGAAAACGTGTCATTTACTGACTTTCATTTCAGCTTTTAGGACAGATGGCGGTAATCTGCCGGCGTTACATGGAACCGCCGGCCGGCAGGCGACTGACTGCCTCTATATACTCAATAAACCCAAGCAGCGGCGTTTATAGACTAAAACCAGCTATATATATTTATTAGGGACCCCCCCCCGTATGTGAATCCTATAGGAGCAGCCGCCTGAACTTCATGTTCTATCGTTATGCCAGATAATTCCTCCCCATTAGATTATCTCTCCCTTGTAGCTGAATTGCTGATTGTTTCTGATCTAAATTCATAATAAATATTATACTAAAAGCTGCGACGCCGTCGGTTCCCCTCGATGAGTAAACGTTTTCGGGTCGTAAGAGAAGTCGAGGTCTCGCCGTATTCGCAGGCAGAGGGATCTCGCTCCCTTCCGCGGCCGTCTCAGGCGCGTGAGTAATCACGGTGAGGCTCTGCGCTCCGCCGAGGGCCGGACGGGGAACCGGTGTCTGAATTTCAGCCTCCTGAGACCCGGTGAAAGTTCTAGAAACCCGAGGAGGGGGAACGCGTTTACAGAGGCGAGAAACCCGGTTACCGGGATGTAGAACATTTCTAGAAATCACGCAGGACGGGAGTGCGAAACGCAGCGGGTCGTACATCTGCTATACGCTTTCTCGGAGTTATGAATTTCCGGTCCGCGCAGGTGGTAACCCGAATCCGAGGACGCGGCTCATCATCCCCAGCCAATATCCGGCTTAAAGGGACGCGACCCGGACCTTTTCTTGTTTAAAATTAAATGTCCGCTGAAAGGCAGCTCCATAAATCACCGAGCAGGCACCTAAAAAACTATTATAACAACAACAACAATAATAATATTAATAGCCCTATATGTAGTAAATATATAATATAATCATTAAATATACCATTCAAAAGTTTGGGGTCACTTAGAAATGTCCTTGTTTTTGAAAGAAAAGCAGATTTTGTCCATTAAAATCACATGAAATGGATGAGAAACGCAGCGCACCTTGGGAGGTCTCCACCTGCCTCTCAAAACAAGGGGCAGGAGTCGCTGCAATAATATCGGCCCCAACAAGTCAACAGCTTTTTTTTTTTTTAAAATAATCCAAATAACATAAATGTTTTTGAATAAATTAGCGTCGCTGTGAAGTGGCAGACGGATCATTTTGCCCCCAGGAGCCGCTGATTGACTTCAGGTTAAATGGCGTCGGCGGCTTTGTCCGCTTCGGATCCGGTTTTAGGTGAATTACCGAGCCGGAAAAAAACTAAAAGCTTCTCTCCAACTTCGTGAAATGGGCTTTAAATTAATGTCACTTTAAACGTTACCAACAATTTCCTTCCATTCGGGAAAAAACACAAAACACTTTGTATCATTCAAACAACGCGGCGACGTTCAAATACGTGAAGTTTTAAACTGCTTCAGAACCCCATTTCCTTACTAATTAAATGCCTGCCTCCCTCGGGGTGTTAATTTATATAAAAACTGGAACAATTGCGTATTTTATTGTTAATCGTAGCAGCGCGAGCCCCGATACACTCTACTCCGCACGTCCAGCAGGATGGCGCTTAATAAAACGTTTGTGGGGGGGGGGTAGTAAATGTTCTAATTTATCATGATATTGGACAAAACCCAGAAAATTCTGGAGGTTTCTCTCCACCTCTGAATGACGGAGGTGAAGATGGTCGGCTGCGGCACCTGGATACTGTTTCAAAAACGTGGGAATATATTTATATAAAATTAATAATAATAATAATATTTTATATAGCGCCATCATATTCCGTAGCGCTGTACAATGGGTAGACAGGACATAACAAGTAATATATAACATAATAATGTGACTTATACAAGGAGAGCCCGGCTCTAACGAGTTTATATATCTGGGTCCATGCATGACCGGGTAACTTGTGAAGATATAACCCCGAAATTACTGAGATCTTTTTTTTTATCTTTTTATTGTTTCTACATTTTATTTAATAAATCCAATCGTATTGTTTTACCGCTTTGCGCTTTATTTTGTCTTCAGTTCTGTTATAGAAGTGAATTGGCAGGGATTTGTGCAGAGAAATGCGGCCATTTATATATTTATACAGCATATATATATAGATTTAGATTTATTTATCTGAAAACTTCATGTGTATTTCTTATTATTGTTTGGAAAAAAAATATAAAACGTGGAAGGATGGGGTTTGTAGAAAATCGGTTCCATTCTTTAAAAAAGAATTTATTTACCAGAATAACAAAAAATGATCTGCCGCGCCCCGGAGACCCAGACCCAGCCGAGCCTTTTTGCTGCGATCTGACATTTCTGTGTGAATTTTGGTACAAAACTTGCCGTTTGGGCAAAAAACAATATACTAAGTTCCTAAATAAATTTAGGAAAATACCCACTGGGTTATTCACAAGCAGGGCAAACATTAAATATAATTCCAAACCCGGGGAAGGGATTCGGGATTAACGGACAATCCTGAGAACTAAAATTAATCACAACTAATTTCATAGCTGACAAAAGTCCCGTATTCACATGGACAGTCCCAACGCTAATTGTGGGCAAAACTGGATACGATTTCACTTGCGCGAGTGGATAAATCAATTTACACAAACGCAAAGAGCCTCCTGTGACTTCCGTTATCTGCGCTTCTGGGGGGGCTACGGTGTTAGATTTCTGGGAAAGGGGGGGCCTGGACTGCGCCTATGGGCAAACGAGGCAAAAACAAAGCCCTGAGGTTGAAAAAAATAAATCTTTGCTTTCAAACCAAATATTTCGACCAAAAAAAAAAAAAAAAATAAACACAAAATCCTGCAGGGATTTAAATAAATGATATTTTTATCCTCTTTAAGTTTAAATTCTCTTTATTTTGCACCCGGTAATTTTATCAGCTAGCGAGATGTTTTCATTCCATTCCATTAATCGTTTCTAACGATGCAAACGGGGGTTACAAGCCCCATAAAACGCTCTTTAAAAAAAAATGGTGTTTTTAAAATAACCTTTTCCTTTGCATTCAGTGATTACTTCTGCTGGGAGGCTGTTCCACTTATCTACCACCCCCTCAGTAACGTAAAACTTCCTTCCATTCCATCTCTGAGCCTCTAGTGTTAGATTCCGGTCTCTTGTTGCCTCTTTTCTCCTCCTTTGAAATATCAGATGGATGGAAGGGAAAAATTCTCTATAGATTTATGTAAAACTTGCTATTTTTTATACTATTTTAGGCGTAAATTTGATGAAATTGACCTCCGATGATCCATTGCCTTCCGTTTTAATTTTTATACTTGTAGCAAACGTGGCTTTTGGAGCCAAACTACCCCAAGAAATAAGATCTGGGAGAAAGATCTCTGCAGGCGGAGTGAATCTGATTGTATTCGGCGGCGCCGCGTCCCGTAAAGGTGATTTAATTCCCGAAATGACGTTAAAACCCCCAGCGGAGTCGTTTTCTGAGTTTCGTTTCTCACCCGAGAATAAAAGAATCTTAAAATTGCGAAAGACTGCAAAAAATCTGCCATAAATTGTAATTTGAATAATAATAACATTTAGAAAAGAACTGAAAACCGTTTTCCCGGCAAAGGATCTGCTATTAAAAGAAAAAAGTTTCCATATTTTTCTGGAAGGAAGAGGATATTAAGCAGAATTTTTTTATTTCTGGTAGAAAAATACAAAGAGGAAGTCATTTTTTTTATTTGAGGTACAGAGATGACGTTCCGTGAGTTATAAATCTCTTTATGCTAAAACTCCTCTGAGAATGGGGTAAAAACCCGGAGAATCTGCCCGTCTGCCCCGAGACTCTGAAACGGGAACAACAAAGGCATGGATTCTGTACAGTGAGGGCAGTAAATGTACGGAATGCACTGCGAGAAAGAGAGAGGGGGGCTTCTATCACATTCACCGGATGCCCTCAAAAGGGGTAAAAGCAGAACATACAGGGGTATAAAAAATGTACAGAATGATTGTTACTTTATTACTAGGTTACTCTGTTACTCTGTTACAAAACACACAAAGTATTCGCCGTCTCCGCATGTTTTGTCGCTTACACGAAGCATCCATCCCTCTCTCGCATGTTAAGCGAATAAAGCCTTAGCAGTCATTTTATTCTCCCCCTTAAGGTTCAATCAGATAAAAACTTTAGATTATTTTTCTAGTTTCTATGGCAACAACCTATCGGTGTCCACTTTAGTGTCACGTGACAATTATGCGTTCCCAATAAAAATTGCGAATGAGGCAACATCTGACCTTTTCCCGATTTCCTTCTTTGTTCATCTTTCTGGTGCGCGGAAATAAAACTGGTGCAGGACTCAGCTAATAATATTTCCATCTGCAGGCCCTTTATATTCATTTGCATTCCGGGTCGCGGGGAAAATATTGAATACGTTTTTCTACATACATTTCAGAGTCACCCTGACCCAAACCGCCCCAAAATAATGAAATCATAAATCCAAATATAGCAAATATACCACTTTTGTTTTAGGGGGTGCAGTTAGAGGCGTGGCTGGGGTATTCATGTAACTGAGCGGGGCATTTATTAGAAGAATAATGGGGTTTATTTACCCCGTTTAATTTATAAAGCCGTTTCCTGCTGTTTCTATACACATTATCGGGGCTTTTAGGGCCGTAGAACCCTGCGATCCCCTCATACCCAGCAAACATTCTGACCTCCTAGAAAAGAGGGGGCATCGGGGGAGGGAGAGAGGGGCATCAGGGGAGGGGAGAGGGGAAGAAGCAGAGTAGAGAGGGGCATCAGGGCAAGAAAGAGGTGCATAGGAGGGGAAGAGGGCATCAGGAAAGCAGAGGGCCCAAAGAGTTCCTGGCCAAACTAAGCAGGGACACTTGGCAGGTATGATACTGTATTTATGTCCCGGGGGATGTCTGTTCCACGATCTCCGTGTTGCAGGGTTTGCTCCGCAGGCATCTCGGTTTCAGCCATTTGTCCTCCTAAGAGGGGATGATTTAGCCCCGGACGCCGGCTGCGATCACATTATCGGGACACGGAGGCGAATCGCTCCCCGTAATGACCCAGAACTTCACTAATCGTATAAAGAGCTGCTGCGCTGGGCGGAGGATCAGCGGCCACCAGCGGAGGGGAAGCAGCATCTCCAGCGCATGAAAACTCATTTTATCGGCTTGATGAATCCAGAAGGGGGGTATTTAAACTGATTAGACGCCAAGACCGGGGCAATAATGTCATCATTAACATTAAATCGTGCGCGGTATGGGGGGGTCATAGTAATACGAAGAGAGACCTCCGGGGAGTTTACAGAAGGAAAGAAAGTCATTTAAAATATTTTATTAATGTAAAAAATGTTTGTTTTTAAAAACTGAGATTATTTTCTTCTGCTTTAAAACTGATTATCATAAAATCTTCCACATTATAAGAGCGTTATTTCAACCCAAAGGTGCCGGGAGCGTCATAAACAGAGGGGATATATCCTGGGGGAGAGAAGAGAGAGAGAGAGAGACGGGGGAGAGAGAGAGATGGGCGAGAGAAGAGAGACGGGGGAGAGAAGAGAGAGAGAGAGACGGGGAGAGAAGAGAGAGAGACGGGAAGAGAAGAGAGAGAGAGATGGGGGAGAGAAGAGAGAGAGAGACGAGGAGAGAAGAGAGAGAGACAACGGAGAGAAGACAGAGAGAGGGGGAGAGAAGAGAGAGAGACGGGGGAGAAAATTGCGAATGAGGCAACATCTGACCTTTTCCCGATTTCCTTCTTTGTTCATCTTTCTGGTGCGCGGAAATAAAACTGGTGCAGGACTCAGCTAATAATATTTCCATCTGCAGGCCCTTTATATTCATTTGCATTCCGGGTCGCGGGGAAAATATTGAATACGTTTTTCTACATACATTTCAGAGTCACCCTGACCCAAACCGCCCCAAAATAATGAAATCATAAATCCAAATATAGCAAATATACCACTTTTGTTTTAGGGGGTGCAGTTAGAGGCGTGGCTGGGGTATTCATGTAACTGAGCGGGGCATTTATTAGAAGAATAATGGGGTTTATTTACCCCGTTTAATTTATAAAGCCGTTTCCTGCTGTTTCTATACACATTATCGGGGCTTTTAGGGCCGTAGAACCCTGCGATCCCCTCATACCCAGCAAACATTCTGACCTCCTAGAAAAGAGGGGGCATCGGGGGAGGGGAGAAGGGCATCAGGGGAGGGGAGAGGGGAAGAAGCAGAGTAGAGAGGGGCATCAGGGCAAGAAAGAGGTGCATAGGAGGGGAAGAGGGCATCAGGAAAGCAGAGGGCCCAAAGAGTTCCTGGCCAAACTAAGCAGGGACACTTGGCAGGTATGATACTGTATTTATGTCCCGGGGGATGTCTGTTCCACGATCTCCGTGTTGCAGGGTTTGCTCCGCAGGCATCTCGGTTTCAGCCATTTGTCCTCCTAAGAGGGGATGATTTAGCCCCGGACGCCGGCTGCGATCACATTATCGGGACACGGAGGCGAATCGCTCCCCGTAATGACCCAGAACTTCACTAATCGTATAAAGAGCTGCTGCGCTGGGCGGAGGATCAGCGGCCACCAGCGGAGGGGAAGCAGCATCTCCAGTGCATGAAAACTCATTTTATCGGCTTGATGAATCCAGAAGGGGGGTATTTAAACTGATTAGACGCCAAGACCGGGGCAATAATGTCATCATTAACATTAAATCGTGCGCGGTATGGGGGGGTCATAGTAATACGAAGAGAGACCTCCGGGGAGTTTACAGAAGGAAAGAAAGTCATTTAAAATATTTTATTAATGTAAAAAATGTTTGTTTTTAAAAACTGAGATTATTTTCTTCTGCTTTAAAACTGATTATCATAAAATCTTCCACATTATAAGAGCGTTATTTCAACCCAAAGGTGCCGGGAGCGTCATAAACAGAGGGGATATATCCTGGGGAGAGAAGAGAGAGAGAGAGAGACGGGGGAGAGAGAGAGATGGGCGAGAGAAGAGAGACGGGGGAGAGAAGAGAGAGAGAGAGACGGGGAGAGAAGAGAGAGAGACGGGAAGAGAAGAGAGAGAGAGATGGGGGAGAGAAGAGAGAGAGAGAGAGACGAGGAGAGAAGAGAGAGAGACAACGGAGAGAAGACAGAGAGAGGGGGAGAGAAGAGAGAGAGACGGGGGAGAAAATTGCGAATGAGGCAACATCTGACCTTTTCCCGATTTCCTTCTTTGTTCATCTTTCTGGTGCGCGGAAATAAAACTGGTGCAGGACTCAGCTAATAATATTTCCATCTGCAGGCCCTTTATATTCATTTGCATTCCGGGTCGCGGGGAAAATATTGAATACGTTTTTCTACATACATTTCAGAGTCACCCTGACCCAAACCGCCCCAAAATAATGAAATCATAAATCCAAATATAGCAAATATACCACTTTTGTTTTAGGGGGTGCAGTTAGAGGCGTGGCTGGGGTATTCATGTAACTGAGCGGGGCATTTATTAGAAGAATAATGGGGTTTATTTACCCCGTTTAATTTATAAAGCCGTTTCCTGCTGTTTCTATACACATTATCGGGGCTTTTAGGGCCGTAGAACCCTGCGATCCCCTCATACCCAGCAAACATTCTGACCTCCTAGAAAAGAGGGGGCATCGGGGGAGGGGAGAAGGGCATCAGGGGAGGGGAGAGGGGAAGAAGCAGAGTAGAGAGGGGCATCAGGGCAAGAAAGAGGTGCATAGGAGGGGAAGAGGGCATCAGGAAAGCAGAGGGCCCAAAGAGTTCCTGGCCAAACTAAGCAGGGACACTTGGCAGGTATGATACTGTATTTATGTCCCGGGGGATGTCTGTTCCACGATCTCCGTGTTGCAGGGTTTGCTCCGCAGGCATCTCGGTTTCAGCCATTTGTCCTCCTAAGAGGGGATGATTTAGCCCCGGACGCCGGCTGCGATCACATTATCGGGACACGGAGGCGAATCGCTCCCCGTAATGACCCAGAACTTCACTAATCGTATAAAGAGCTGCTGCGCTGGGCGGAGGATCAGCGGCCACCAGCGGAGGGGAAGCAGCATCTCCAGTGCATGAAAACTCATTTTATCGGCTTGATGAATCCAGAAGGGGGGTATTTAAACTGATTAGACGCCAAGACCGGGGCAATAATGTCATCATTAACATTAAATCGTGCGCGGTATGGGGGGGTCATAGTAATACGAAGAGAGACCTCCGGGGAGTTTACAGAAGGAAAGAAAGTCATTTAAAATATTTTATTAATGTAAAAAATGTTTGTTTTTAAAAACTGAGATTATTTTCTTCTGCTTTAAAACTGATTATCATAAAATCTTCCACATTATAAGAGCGTTATTTCAACCCAAAGGTGCCGGGAGCGTCATAAACAGAGGGGATATATCCTGGGGGAGAGAAGAGAGAGAGAGAGAGACGGGGGAGAGAGAGAGATGGGCGAGAGAAGAGAGACGGGGGAGAGAAGAGAGAGAGAGAGACGGGGAGAGAAGAGAGAGAGACGGGAAGAGAAGAGAGAGAGAGATGGGGGAGAGAAGAGAGAGAGAGAGAGACGAGGAGAGAAGAGAGAGAGACAACGGAGAGAAGACAGAGAGAGGGGGAGAGAAGAGAGAGAGACGGGGGAGAAAATTGCGAATGAGGCAACATCTGACCTTTTCCCGATTTCCTTCTTTGTTCATCTTTCTGGTGCGCGGAAATAAAACTGGTGCAGGACTCAGCTAATAATAGTTCCATCTGCAGGCCCTTTATATTCATTTGCATTCCGGGTCGCGGGGAAAATATTGAATACGTTTTTCTACATACATTTCAGAGTCACCCTGACCCAAACCGCCCCAAAATAATGAAATCATAAATCCAAATATAGCAAATATACCACTTTTGTTTTAGGGGGCGTGGTTAGAGGCGTGGCTGGGGTATTCATGTAACTGAGCGGGGCATTTATTAGAAGAATAATGGGGTTTATTTCCCCCGTTTAATTTATAAAGCCGTTCCCTGCTGTTTCTATACACATTATCGGGGCTTTTAGGGCCGTAGAACCCTGCGATCCCCTCATACCCCGCAAACATTCTGACCTTCTAGAAAAGAGGGGCATCGGGGGGAGGAGAGAGGGGCATCAGGGGGGGAGAGAGGGGCATCAGGGGAGGAGAGAGGGGAAGAAGCGGAGTAGAGAGGGGCATCAGGGCAAGAAAGAGGTACATAGGAGGGGAAGAGAGAGAGATGGGGGAGAGAAGAGAGACAGAGGGGGAGAGAAGAGAGAAAGAGAGAGACGAGGAGAGAAGAGAGAGAGACAAGGGAGAGAAGACAGACAGAGGGGGAGAGAGAGAGAGATGGGGAGAGAAGAGAGACAGAGGGGGAGATTGCCCCCCCAAAACACCTTTATTTCATTTAGTATTTGTTAAAATGTAATTGCAAAAAAGCCAAAAAACAAACAATTTGGTAAAGATGAAACTATAAATATATCCGTTTGTAACGAGAGCGGCTCATATGAGTCTGAGACAGACCTTTCATGACCGGCGGGTTACAGCCAATCAGGGCTCCCGGATTAATGGCCCCCGCGGCACATCTGCTGCCGTCAGCAATACGCAGTTAGGTAACCAATCGAGACTTTGATTTAGAGGCGAAGCTTTTAGCGAAATGAACAATCAAGTGGCCGATTGAGCTGGAATCCCCGGGGGCCACGGCGATAAAAAAAACACTGAGATTAAAAGTAATGCAAAAAAATAATAATAAAATAATAATAAGGAAATATTCAGCCAAAAAAACGCAAATCATCGCAGGTAATGAATCATTCTAACTATCCTCAGCCGCGACAGACAATAAAAAAACGGCATTGACCGTAAATGTAATTTGTGAAAATCATAAATTTGGGGCGGGAGCGGCCGGTCTCGTCTGCGTTTTTTATTCCTCTGGCATCGATCCTTTAAAGCAAATCGATCATTAATAAGAAGGCGCCATTCGTCACGCGGGGGGGGCAGGGGGGGCACTCTGGTTATCGCAGAGTTTTTTCTTTTATTATCCTTTTTATTTTAAAATTCTCGTTTGTTTTTTTATCCTGCTTTCCAAAAAAATATTGATCGTAGACCCAAAAATCTGGAATAAACTTTTTGTTTCCTATTCAAAATTATCAAAACTTATTTGAATGCAGATTTTTTTTCCCATTTTTTCCAAAATCATGTCTTTTTCAGATCTGTGAATTAAATACACATATATATGGACGAGTGGAACAGCCTCCCAGCAGAGGTGGTAGAGGGTAATACGGCGAGGGTATTAAACATGCATGGGATAGACATCCGGCTCCTGAATCTAAGACGAGACCCAACGACTGATTAAGGTTTGAGTCGTTACAGCAGGAGAAACGGGCGACTAGACGGGGGCCGCCGGGGGCCGATCTGCCGGGGAATTAAAGGTAGCGCCGCGGTTGGCTGGTTGGCGGTTTAAGTGATTCTGATTTGCGATGTCTCGGCGATGAGGCCTTTGTCATTTCCAGGAACATTCTAGAGTATTTATCACGGTCTTAAACGTTGTTATGAGGGAGCCGCCACCCAGCGGAGATGGACGAGATCCAAAATTTCAATTTCTCATAAAATTCCATGAAAAAAAGGCTATAAAATGGTCTAAAAATAATGCAAATTATCGAGAGGCTTTCCAATAATGACAGAAAATGACGAAGGATTAGAGGTTCACGGAATTCCGCGTTATCAGCGAATATTCTGAGTCACCGAGGAGCAGCCGCCGCTCAGCGGATTGCTTTTATTACTCAGATTTTATCTCATTTTTCGTTATTGGGTTAGATTTTGTATATTTTGTATATTTTGTGGCCGTATTTGGCAGTAAATCTAACGATCGGGGGAGGGGGTATCAGGGATACGACGGAGCCCTTTAAGAAATAAGCGGGACTCGTCTGAAGCTGTAAAGGTGATTGTTCCCCTTTAAGCGTAAATATACGTCGCCATGGAGACGCCGCCTCATCGCTAAACACAAAGCTTGATTTTGTTTAATATCGACCCAAATCCTCGTTTTTCTGCCCGGTTTTACCCTTTCTTTTCACGTCTCTTTTAATGGAAGTTTTTCCCGGGAGAAACGAACCAACTTTCTCAGCTCTGCCGGGAGAGTTATTTCCGATGACACGGGACACGGGACACGGGACACGCGTGTAAAGAGTGCTCTCCTCCAATCTCCATTTTTGTTGCGCCCGTAAATAATCTCAGTCCTAAAATCTGCGAGGCCAATGAGAACGCTGCGAGATTTATGAACTAACCGGCGGTAATCTCCAGAGAGAATTGCATTCTGGGTAATCGGGGAGGGAAGCAAAAACCTCACGGGCTGCTCTGATTGGATAGCCACAAAAAGAAATAAGATGCACTAAGATCCTCCAAACACTTTAGCGCCTGCTGATCCTTTATGTGCTCCATCGAGGTGAGAGTTGGTTGGTTACTGATACTGACTCACTTTATGGTAACTTTATTGTAATTTTTTTACATAACAAATGATTTTAATGTTTTTTTACTCCAAATTTAGACTTTTGCCCCAGAAATTGAGCTGACATCAGAATGTTAGACCCCGCCCATTCAATAGCGTTTCTCATCCCGCCCGACAATGTCTGCCAATCAAATCTTTCCAATTAATGAAATAAAAGCGCACCTGAATTTTAATTGGCCACGTGAAATTGCTGACGTAGACGTAGAACGTAATGTTGGGGTTGCTCCGGAAGTTGAATTTCTCGCATGAGAAGCTGTCCCGATAATCCTTGATATACGTCCGGGAGACCAGCGTGACCTCCTCCCCCGATATGGTCCCGGCTGCAACAGAAATATGATTATTCCAAACCATGTCACAAATACCAAAAATACATAAAATACTCAACAAAATGTCAAATCAGAAGAATAATGGGGTTTTTTCACCCCGTTTAATTTATAAAGCCGTTCCCTGCTGTTTCTATACACATTATCGGGGCTTTTAGGGCCGTAGAACCCTGCGATCCCCTCATACCCAGCAAACATTCTCACCTCCTAGAAAAGAGGGGCAACAGGGGGGAGGAGAGAGGGGGCATCAGGGGAGAGAGGGACTACTCACATCCATCTCTAGATTGTAAGCTCCTGTGTGCAGGGCCCTCCTTACCTGTTGTTTCTGTCATCTTGTTATGTCTGATGGCGCTATATAAATATATAATAATAATAATAATAATAATAATAATAGTTGTTGTTGCAAAGTGTCGGATGCAGATTTCGCGGGGGGGGGGGGGCACGAGATGATTTGCCAGAGGTGGTTCGCCGTTTAATCCGATCCCCGGTGTCACCGCGTTCTGCCCCCGAAAGCAATCAGCCCGGGGTCAGACCAGACGCCCCCATCACACAGCAGCAACTGAGCTTCATCTGCCGAACGGGGCGGAATCAGAACAAAAAACAAATAAACACGAGATTACAGCGAGCGATGTATAGAAAATAACGGCGATCAAACGCAGCGCGTGCAGAAAAACTGGATATTAAAATCTGCTGAGATTCGCCTGAATTTAATCAAAATTCTTTATATTAACCGGAGATTTAAATGGGAAAAGAAAAAAATTCTATTACTGCTGGTGACGCTGCATCGGGTATTACATTATACATTATACAGGGGGCCGGTCACTGATTTAACTATACATTATACAGGGGGCCGGTCACTGATTTATCTATACATTATACAGGGGGCCGGTCACTGATTTATCTATACATTATACAGGGGTCGGTCACTGATTTATCTATACATTATACAGGGGCCGGTCACTGATTTATCTATACATTATACAGGGGCCGGTCACTGATTTATCTATACATTATACAGGGGTCGGTCACTGATTTATCTATACATTATACAGGGGCCGGTCACTGATTTATCTATACATTATACAGGGGCCGGTCACTGATTTATCTATACATTATACAGGGGCCGGTCACTGATTTATCTATACATTATACAGGGGCCGGTCACTGATTTATCTATACATTATAGAGAGGCCGGTCACTGATTTATCTATACATTATACAGGGGCCGGTCACTGATTTATCTATACATTATACAGGGTCCAGTCACTGATTTATCTATACATTATACAGGGGCCGGTCACTGATTTATCTATACATTATACAGGGGCCGGTCACTGATTTATCTATACATTATACAGGGGCCGGTCACTGATTTATCTATACATTATACAGGGGGCCGGTCACTGATTTATCTATACATTATACAGGGGGCCGGTCACTGATTTATCTATACATTATACAGGGGCCGGTCACTGATTTATCTATACATTATACAGGGGCCGGTCACTGATTTATCTATACATTATACAGGGGTCGGTCACTGATTTATCTATACATTATACAGGGGCCGGTCACTGATTTATCTATACATTATACAGGGGCCGGTCACTGATTTATCTATACATTATACAGGGGCCGGTCACTGATTTATCTATACATTATACAGGGGCCGGTCACTGATTTATCTATACATTATAGAGAGGCCGGTCACTGATTTATCTATACATTATACAGGGGCCGGTCACTGATTTATCTATACATTATACAGGGTCCAGTCACTGATTTATCTATACATTATACAGGGGCCGGTCACTGATTTATCTATACATTATACAGGGGCCGGTCACTGATTTATCTATACATTATACAGGGGCCGGTCACTGATTTATCTATACATTATACAGGGGCCGGTCACTGATTTATCTATACATTATACAGGGTCCGGTCACTGATTTATCTATACATTATACAGGGGCCGGTCACTGATTTATCTATACATTATACAGGGGCCGGTCACTGATTTATCTATACATTATACAGGGGCCGGTCACTGATTTATCTATACATTATACAGGGGTCGGTCACTGATTTATCTATACATTATACAGGGGGGCGGTCACTGATTTATCTATACATCATACAGGGGCTGGCTCACTGATTTATCTATACATTATACAGGGGCCGGTCACTGATTTATCTATACATTATACAGGGGTCGGTCACTGATTTATCTATACATTATACAGGGGCCGGTCACTGATTTATCTATACATTATACAGGGGGCCGGTCACTGATTTATCTATACATCATACAGGGGCCGGTCACTGATTTATCTATACATTATACAGGGGCCGGTCACTGATTTATCTATACATTATACAGGGGCCGGTCACTGATTTATCTATACATTATACAGGGGCCGGTCACTGATTTATCTATACATTATACAGGGGGCCGGTCACTGACTTATCTATACATTATACAGGGGCCGGTCACTGATTTATCTATACATTATACAGGGGGGCGGCTCAGACCTTCCTAAAGCTGCCCAGAGTCCGTCCCTCGTAATGTGCAGTGAAGGGAGAGGTGATGCCGCATATAACCTCAAGTCACCGTTTAGTGAATACATCCCTAGGACACGGTGTTCGGTGATGATGTCAGACTGACGCCGCCCTCAGTTTCTTTCGGTATTCGGTGTTTAATAAATAATTTTTTAGAAGTAGAATTCATTTCTTTTGCTTTATATCCCAGTTTAAGTTGCAATAATTCAGCCGATGTCTTTTGTACGAGGAGATCCCCGCAGATGCTCGGCTCCATGAAATTTCTGGTGCGTTCTGTGAGGTTCTCAGAAAACTTATGAATAAATATATTAAGAGATAAATTTCACAGTAAATGCGTCCTGTTTAGTACCCTCTTCATTGCCGAGTCCTGCGATAATTTACGTTCCGCGTCGATAAAAATTCATGGGTTACTAAACTGCAGAAAGTGAATTTACTTTCACCATAAACGGATACAATACAGAAAAATACCCCGAAACGCTTACGGCCCCCGCTTACCGGTCTGTCTGCCCCGTGTAATCCCTGTATTAACAAGTGGGGCAGGATCTGGCATTGTCATATCTAGACATACCTGCCAAGTGTCCCGGTTTAGTTTAGCCCGTCCCTCTCTCCTATCCATGTGCCCCTCTTTCATCCGCCTGATGCCCTTCTTTGCTCCCCGTGCCTCTCTTTTCTCATATTTCCCCCCCTCTCTTGCCATGTGCCCATCTCTTCTCCCCCTGATGCCCCTCTCCCCCCCCTGATGCCCCCTCTCTCCCCCCCTGATGCCCCTCTTTTCTAAGAGGTGAGAATGTTTGCGGGGTATGAGGGGATCGCAGGGTTCTACGGCCCTAAAAGCCCCGATAATGTGTATAGAAACAGCAGGGAGCGGCTTTATAAATTATACGGGCAAATAATTGTTTTTCTTTGCTTTAATTGTTTCTTGATCACATTTTAAGCAGTTCCCGCCCCCCCTGCCCCCCCCCCCCCGCTCTCTGCCGTGGCCCAATATTCTGGTTGCCTTTTTTTTGTGTAAATTCAGCCGGGTCTCAAATGACAAATAAAAAGTTTCTCTTTCAGAGATAAAATAATTCAAATTCATTAATTTATGGAAATATATTTCCGAAGCCGCCAGCTGCCTCCTCTCCGCCGACCCCCCCCCCCCCCGGACGGTCCCACCGGCGGCATCTCGACGGCGCCTTTAAAAGTAACGGAAGAAAGAAACTTTCCGTAAAGGACTCTTCAGATAACGCGTCCCTTTCGGCAGACGGGGTAACGGGGGGATGACGGGGGTAACGGGGGCTTTTTATCAGCCGCTGCAGAGGAATCCTTTTGTTTCCTATCGGTATTTAAGCTCATAATTAAATGTGAAAATGTAACGAAGAAACAAAGAAATTGTAATCTTTGTCTCCTCGGTCGTTAGGAAAGCGATTTATCTTAATTAGAATCACGGCGTCTCCAAACGCTCTGCCCTTTTCTGCATTTAAATACAAAAAATTAAAGTTTGCCGTCAAAGTCATTTTAATGAAATAAAAAGAAAATCAACAGGTTAATGAATTTTATTCAAACGGCAAAATATTATCAAACGTTTAAATGATATCAGTAATAGAAGCGCTAACGCAGACCCCCGGAGGGAAATCATACTTTACACAAGGTGAGGGGCCAGACATTGTCCCTTAATCCTGAATGTTTTTTGTATTTTTTTACATAGCAGTGCTTTAACTGGTGCAGGACTCGGGATATCATAAGCGACAGTAGTTGCAAATTGGGCAGAAAATTGAAAATATCACACGTGGCCCCCCGACTAGAACTTCCAAAACCGACGGGGTCTTCTACATTAACCTGAATTTTTAAAACTTTTTTTTAGTTGCAAATATACAAATGGACCTTTTTTAATCGTATTTCTATAAATTTTTATTCAAAAGCGCAAATCCAATTAAAATAAGTTTATATCAGTTTAGTTTTTAGTATTATTATATATATTATTTTATATAGTATAAGTAAAAGTATATAATAGTAGTATTTAATAGTATAAACAGTATATAATAACAATAATAATATTAATAATAATACTGGTAATAATAATAATATTAATAATAATAATATAGCTATTTATATACTGTATATATATAGTATATTTTGACACGTGATCATATCCATTCACATGTGATAAACACAATCATCTATTTCAGGATGGCGGTACCTGCTGGGTTTTAAACCCCCAATGAGCCTGTAGATGGCGCCAGTTCTCACGGTGCAAACGGGGCTCTTACCTGTAGATCCAATCGACCAGGTGATGTTGAGGTTGAAGTTATTTGATGCATTAATAGAAATATCCAGATTCTTGTTGGACTGGAAGGGAACACAAAGAAATTATTTGAAAGAACGGGGACAATAATCGTCAGAACTCTAATAATTTATATGAAGCGAGGACCCAAAGCGCAGAGATGTTTGGGAAAACGTCGTTTTGGGGGCGTGGCTTCTGGTACCAAATTGCAAGGGTTAAGATTCTTTGGAATTTTTAGATAAATATCTGCAGAATATGATAGGAAACGATGTAATATGGGGGCGCGCTGTGACCCTCACTTCCAAAGACTTACGACGCAGGTACTGATTGTAAGCTCCTGGGAGCGGGGCCCTATTCTCCGGGGGAAATCTTGCTTCCTCGAGTCACTTTCTTCTTTATCTAGGCAGGGGAGCTGAATTTGGCCACACCCACACCCTGCCCATGTTCTGCCTACTCCCCGCCCACTCCCATTCCACTGAAGGCTCTCTGAGGCTAACCCCACCCCCACTTCCCACTAGCCCTGCCCTTCATGAAGCTCCTCCCCAGTAGCCGGAGTGCTCCAGGTAGCCCAGGGCTCCCGTCGCACATCTCAGCCGTGGCTCACCTGCTCCGGGTTGGCGATGAAGTTGATGGCGGTGTGGTGCCGGTCATCTTCTTGGATGAGGCTGAAGGTGAATTGGTAATCGATCAGGAGGCTGTCTGTAAAGCAAGAGCAGGTCATGAGATAACGGCCCCCGCTGAGCGCCAGGCTGGGGTATTCACTATATGGCAGAGAACCCCGAGGCCTGGGGTAACACCGGGGGTTGGAGCCGCGTCATCCAGGGGTGTGAAGTGAACCTGAGTGTCAGATTACCGGCCCCAGACCCCGCTGAGTTCAGTATCTGCCCTACTCACAATATGACGCATTATACGGGTTCTGCAATCAGGGGAACGGAAGTCAATGCACGAAACGCAGAGTATTCCTCGCCGTAACGTTAAGTAATGAGTTCTCGCTCTGTTATCTGATCCCCGATCTACTAGACAAACCCCCCGACTCCTCATCATACTGCCCGTGGGAAATACTAGAATGGCTCAGTCTTAATCATCCAGCTGGACTCTTTGACTCATGAAAGTCTATGGAGGAACGGACTTCATTAGCATCGCCATAAAGCATCAGCTCAGTGCGGTGTTTGAGCCGGGAAATATCACATGACTGCAGCTTTATCACAAAATCTCTAAAATATCGATTAACCCATTCAGTGTATTTAAGGGTCATCGCCTGGCATTAACGAGTCGCCAGCGGCCGCCCAACAAACAGCAAACTGTCGGGGGGGGGGGGCTCCGAAAGAAATTTACAAGCAGCTCATCACATGAGGATACTAAGTATCATTAATCCCTCAAACACCTTTTTTAACACATTTTTGAAGGAGCTCTTAAAACCGTTCATTAATCCTAAACGGCACCAAAAAAGAGGTGAGAGACGAGTGAAGAATTGGGCTTTTTCTTGAATGCTCTTTAGGTCTATTATCTGTCTCTTTAGGTATATTATCTGTCTCTTTAGGTATATTATCCGTCTCTTTAGGTATATTATCCGTCTCTTTAGGTATATTATCCGTCTCTTTAGGTATATTATCCGTCTCTTTAGGTGTATTATCCGTCTCTTTAGGTATATTATCTGTCTCTTTAGGTATATTATCCGTCTCTTTAGGTCTATTATCTGTCTCTTTAGGTATATTATCCGTCTCTTTAGGTATATTATCTGTCTCTTTAGGTATATTATCCGTCTCTTTAGGTCTATTATCTGTCTCTTTAGGTATATTCTCCATCTCTTTAGGAGAATTATCTGTCTCTTTCGGTGTATTATCCGTCTCTTTAGGTATATTATCCGTCTCTTTAGGTGTATTATCCGTCTCTTTAGGAGTATTATCTGTCTCTTTAGGTATATTATCTGTCTCTTTAGGTCTATTATCCGTCTCTTTAGGTATATTATCTGTCTCTTTAGGTATATTATCTGTCTCTTTAGGTCTATTATCCGTCTCTTTAGGAGTATTATCTGTCTCTTTAGGTATATTATCTGTCTCTTTAGGTATATTATCCGTCTCTTTAGGTCTATTATCCGTCTCTTTAGGTCTATTATCCGTCTCTATCGCTGTCTTTTATGCTCTGGAGACGCTCGGACTGTCTCTCAGCACGCGGTGAGACTGTTTCCTACGCCGGCGGTGATTCTGTCCGCGGCGGCCCCGCTGAGATAAGCGCTGCCTTCCGCTCGCTGACTGACGCTCTGTTTAAGAGCAGCCCCTATAATCCCAGAGTCGCCTGCGATTTCCAATCACTGAATTGGGCTGAAATTATCCAATTTAATTATTTGCTTTCCTGCCGAGTTCCCTTTATCCGCCGCCCCGGCGACTTTCTCCCGCGTCTCGCTTTCTTATCTCCAATAAAATGAATAAAGTCCTGAAATAATCCGCAGGATTTCCGCCGTCTGCGATCTTCTGTATTCTATTTCTGCTCCGAGACTCAGGATTAGCAGAAAAATTCCTGTTTTTACTATTACATCATTTCACAGCCGCTCATAAAATGATTACTTTTCTGATTTGTTACGGACCGGTGGGATCCTGGAGGAACCTGATGACATCACTGATGACATCACAATAAGAAATTCTATTCCCAGCCCGGACGCTTTTTACATTTAACTATTGCCGATAAACTTGATATTGCGGAATACGCAGCAATTTATGTATTTTTTCTTCTGCGAGGATGGAAGGAAGAGCGAATCGCTGTCCCTTTAAATAAATTAAATAAATGAAAAGACACACAAACCAGGGTTTTTCACTTAAGATTTCCCCTTTGCCTCCATGAAATGCCACCGTCCTCAAACACCAAGTCGTTTGTCTCCTCGTATCCAGTAATTTATTATCTGCCCAAGAAGGATTAGGGGCCAGCGAGACCCCCGCGTTGCGCAGGGATTGGCACAAATTGGATCTCCGTTTGCTCTGATAAGTGACCGGGGGGGGGGGGGGGGCAGGCATTGTGTCCTGTGGGGTCTCTATGGCTCATTTAAAATAAAGAACTAAATTAATCCAACGGGAAAAATCCGCACTGGAGGAGAACGTGAGAAGAAAAGCATCACTCCCAGTACAACGAGCCGTCACAGATTCCATTAATTACTTAAATAAATTGGTTTGGAGATACTCGGTTCGAAAGTAAGGGGTTCATTTATTTCAGAGAAGCTGAGGTGGGTGGCAGCCTGTGGCAGAGCCAGCATTATCTGATCAATGTCCTGTCCTGGCGTTCTTTCTCGTCTCCCCCCCCCCCAACCGCTTTTACAAGGGCTGCCTGAACCAATCAGCAACCTCGAGAGTATATCTCTACTTCCAGAGAGATAACCAATGCCTTTAATATTATTAGTATTATATTTGAAAATATCCCAAATATATCCCAAATTCCAGCCATCAGAGCCCCCCACATCAGTATAATTTAACACGGCGGTGATGTGACTCGAGTTATGACTGCCGTAAAGTGCTCCTGCGTACAGATGGATTGAACAAGGGCTGGTGTACTAAATACAGAAATCCCCAAAATATTAAAACTCCAAATAACTCTAAAATATTCCCAGCTGCGTCTGATCCGTCACTTTTTATCCTTAAAATCCAGCCGTTTGGCTTTTCTTTCTGCTATTCCTGACAATGACTGAATATTTTGGAATTCTTCCTCCAGAAATGTTCTCTGAGATCTCCGTCTCTCGCTCTCCGCGCCTCGTTACTCCGTAAGACGTTAATGAATACGGAGAGGCTGCCACCTGGCTTCACTGGGAGTTATTTCAGCCACAAAGAGCGCGGATATAGAAATACATCCTTAAAACACAGACGTAGGAAACATGAAGGGTTTCTATTTCTTTAAGTACATTAAATTCCTATCTACTGGAACATATTTCCTAATACAGGAGCTGAAATGATAGATAAGTGGAACAGCCTCCCAGCAGAGGTGGTAGAGGGTAATACAGTGAGGGGATTAAACATGCATGGGATAGACATACGGCTCCTGAATCTAAGACGAGACCAACGACTGATTATGGTTTGAGTCGTTACAGTGGGAGAAACGGGCGACTAGACGGGGGCCGCCGGGGGCCGATCTGCCGGCAGGTTTCTTTAAATCATGTCTGTACCTTAATAAGCCCGGAGGCCACGGCTGGGGTAAGAAGCTGACGAGCTTTATTTTTGCTCTGCTTGGTAATTAAATTCTGCCGCCATTACCCAGAATCACGGGGAGGTGAAATAAAGGCTTTAAATCATTTCTATTGATTTTCGGGTTAAGGGTCCAATTCCTCGCATCCACAGAGATTCCTAATGAAGATACGAACGCCCCGCTGGATTTTATTTCCAATAAATTGAGAGTAATAAAGTTTAACAGGCTTTAGCTTTCTGAGTCCAGTCTGTCGGGTTAAACACCTTCCGGCAGATCGGCCCCCGTCGGCCCCCGTCTAGTCGCCTGCTTCTGCTGCTGCAAAAACTCAAACCTTAATCAGTCTCATCCATTCAGGAGCCGTATGCCTACCCCATGCATGTTTAATACCCTCACTGTATTACCCTCTACCACTTCTGCTGGGAGGCTGTTCCACTTATCTATCACCCGCTCAATAAACTAAAACTTCCTTCCATTCTATCTCAGCCTCTGACCCTCTGGTGTTAGATTCTGGCCTCTTGTTTTAACATAAAGCCACCAGAGCTAACACGTTTTATTATTATTATTATTAGAAAAAATATAAACAATGAATAGAATATAAATTAATAATAACAACAATAATAATAATAGTATAGAATAATTATTTGTATTATTTTATTATTGTTATTATTTTATTGTTATTTTTATTATTATCATGTGACCATGTCATCTAATTATTACAGATATTCACGATGTGGTGGATAACGTTCTGCGCTGTACAGGGTTTGAGAGAATGAATCAAACAGATATTTCATGTGAAAGATGACGGCCGGCAGACACATTTAGCGATCGCGCTCTCCGTGTGATAAATCCCGAGACGTTACCCGTCCCGCTCTCTGGCGGCTTGGGGTTAATCGGGGGTCCCAATGTCACCATTCGCTGCGCGTGAATCCGCTGAAACTACCGCGGGGGGCAACAAACGGGCCGGGGAGCTTCTTACGCGCCGGACATAGAGAATCCCCCGGGGACAGAAGCCCTTCGCTGGCGTGATAAATCCTCCACCCGTCGCTGCAGGTCGGCCTCCGCGGCTCTGGAGACCACATTCAATTTAAGGGACTGATCTCGGAACGTGAAGCACCCCCGATACTGCCCCGGGAACGTGAAGCACCCCCGATACTGCCCCGGGAACGTGAAGCACCCCCGATACTGCCCCGGGAACGTGAAGCACCCCCGATACTGCCCCGGGAACGTGAAGCACCCCCGATACTGCCCCGGGAACGTGAAGCACCCCCGATACTGCCCCGGGAACGTGAAGCACCCCCGATACTGCCCCGGGAACGTGAAGCACCCCCAAAACTGTCTCAGCTCCCGAGCGCTGCGGCCGTAACTTTATAACGCGCAGAGTGAGGGAGATACTCACAGTAACAGGTGCCGCGGAGCGGGTTCCCCAAATAACGGTTCTCAGAATCGCATCTAAAGAGGAAAAAAATCAGAATTTCAGTCAAAAGATTTACGCTGACCCGGAGATTCTGAATATTCTGGGCGGATGCGGACGGCAGGTGCCTCGCTTTTCACCCCCGCAGCTTCCCCGTTTGCCTATAAGGCCGGTTTATACGTAGCTTGGCGTAGAGGAAAGGGTTAATGTGACAATAGTGAAACGCGCACTCCGATACAAAATAAAACCAAAAAAGGCACAAAGTACCCCAAAACCCTGTATAATAGCAGGCAGACCGTTACTCGGTTGGCTGCCGCCCGGTATTTACAGCGATTAACGCGTACATTTTCTTTATTTGTTTGTGGCGGAGACTCCGTATTCTCAGATATTTGCCAGCGGGGGCCGAACCCGACGCGCTCCACGCGCACGCGCCGGCCTCATTAACACCGAGACGATTTACTGACTCATTTTAAAAACCACAAGACTTGCAATCAGCAGCGGAAGGGAAAATATATATATATTTCCCCGAAATTATATCCCTTCCCCCACCCAACCGGCAACTTAACGACAGGGATAAGAGAGATAACTTCATGGGGAGGAATAATCGGGCAGATCCTGAGAACAGGGAGTTAAGACGGCTGCTTCCATAGTATATACTGTATATAATCATTACGTGCCCTGATTTCATGTATAAAACTGGAATTTACTAAATTTGGTGAAAATAACAGATCCACTTTAATGCGAAACCAAACAGCAGGGCCGGGTATAAATATAACAAACGGGTTGAGATTAGTAATTTGTGGCATTAGTAAATGATTAGAAATCATAAGAAATGATTATCCGTTGGATCAGTAGCCATAGAAAAAAATTACCATTATAATAATAATAACATAAATAATGATTACTATATTAATTATGATTATATAAATTATTATTATATTAATATTATTATATAAAGTATTATTACTATATTAACAAATATTATTATTCTGAAAATGATTTTGTTGCTTTTCCCTTTGTAAATACGAAGAGATTATTATAGAGATATTGGCAGCGGGAGGCAGAGCCGCGGCGCCCCCCGTATACTGCGAGGGGTCTCGGGGTTTATCCTCTGGAGAGTTAATAAACTCTCAGCTTTATTTCCTGCCTTTATTGGCAGCGACGAGGATGACCGGGAAAACAAAGCAAACAGCGGGCGGCGGGGAAGGGTTAACTCTTTAATGCCACAACCAGTGCTAATGCCACTCACAACACGCTCAGCCCAACGCAGGGGGGCTCAGAACCCCCAAATTCCAAGAACCGTTCTAAAGAGCAAACGATCTCCGCGTCCCAAATACAGAATATTAACAGCGACAGACAGATGATTTATACAACGAAACATCTCAGAGATACAAACTTACAAAACAACGGACTGAAAGAGGAGTCACTGTCTACCCCAGCGCTGTATAAAGTAATAACCCCCCCTGCGCTGTATACAGTAATATAACCCCCAGCGCTGTATACAGTAATATAACCCCCAGCGCTGTATACAGTAATATAACCCCAGCGCTGTATACAGTAATATAACCCCCCAGCGCTGTATACAGTAATATAACCCCCCAGCACTGTATACAGTAATATAACCCCAGCGCTGTATACAGTAATATAACCCCCCAGCGCTGTATACAGTAATATAACCCCCCAGCACTGTATACAGTAATATAACCCCCCCAGTGCTGTATACAGTAATATAACCCCCCAGCGCTGTATACAGTAATATAACCCCCAGAGCTGTATACAGTAATATAACCCCCAGAGCTGTATACAGTAATATAACCCCCCCAGCACTGTATACAGTAATATAACCCCCAGCGCTGTATACAGTAATATAACCCCCAGCGCTGTATACAGTAATATAACCCCCAGCGCTGTATACAGTAATATAACCCCCAGCGCTGTATACAGTAATATAACCCCCCGCGCTGTATACAGTAATATAACCCCCCCAGTGCTGTATACAGTAATATAACCCCCAGCGCTGTATACAGTAATATAACCCCCAGCGCTGTATACAGTAATATAACCCCCAGCGCTGTATACAGTAATGTCAGTTGGTAATAAAAACATTTGCCCCAAACCGCTCCAAATCTGCAGACCTGGAGCCGCCGTTGCTGTCAGTCATGTGATATTTTGGGTGACTTTCCCGGCTCAAACACCACACTGAGCTGATGCTTTATGGCGATGCTAATGAAGTCTGTTCTCCCATAGACTTTTATTAGTCAGGGGGTCCAGCTGGGCGATTAAGACTGAGGCATTCTATTGTTCCCCACAGGCAGTATGATAAGGAGTCGGGGGTTTAGTAGATCGGGGATCAGATAACAGAGCGTAATATTACACGCGGGGTAATAAGAGTCACAATCCCACCGCTCTCTCTGCTTATAACACAAAGCACAGCGTGGGGAGTCTGACCCTTGGCGACCGCATCAGACGTAGGATCCCGCATCGTAAATCGCTTGCGATAACGTTATAGACGCGCTGCGAGTGACGTCACCCGGCGATGCCAACCGGGCCCTCGGTGACGGCGCGGTCAGCTCTTGGCTTTGCAGTCACGCTCCGGGGCATCGATCTCCGAGTCACGCCGGTCTGGGAACGTTTATAATATCAGGGGAGGTATTTCAGTCCCAGAATTTAATTTGCATATCGAGTGGCGCGGCAGCAGGACCCGGCGAGGAATCCCCCCCGCAAACCGTCACTTCTACCGACTCCGGCACGGGATATTAGAGGGTTAATATTTGGGGAGACCCGGGGGGGGGGGGACCCTTATGACGTCGCAGGTTATGCATGTTTCCGGATGATAAGCGCGTTATTTAATTACGAACGTCTGAGTGTAAAGTTAAGGACTTGGCGCTCGATCGCTGACACTTTAATGAACGCGGGGCAGCTTCTTGTCGCTTCTTTGCCATTTTCTGGCGATTATCTATATTTTTATCTATTTACAAATCACGGCTCAACCAGAACAAGGTTAATGGAAGAACTTATTATATTAAATCATTGTTCTAATGGGGTCAGAACTGACTGAGAATCAAGGAGCACCCCCCCCATTCATGAAATTAAACAAATTATTATTATTAATATTAATAATAATGATATTTTAACAGACAGAAATCAATCGACAAACACAAAAACCTAGAATCTGCTGGCCCATTCAATTTTTAATCAGTTGTTTGTCTCGTCTTAGATTCAGGAGCCGTCTCTCTTCTCTCCCCGTCTCTCTCTTCTCCCCCCTCTTCTCTCCCCGTCTCTCTCTTCTCTCCCCGTCTCTCTCTTCTCCCCCCCCCTTCTCTCCCCGTCTCTCTTCTCTCCCCGTCTCTCTCTTCTCTCCCCGTCTCTCTCTTCTCCTCCCCTCTTCTCTCCCCGTCTCTCTTCTCTCCCCCTCTTCTCTCCCCGTCTCTCTCTTCTCCCCCCCTCTTCTCTCCCCGTCTCTATCTTCTCCTCCCCTCTTCTCTCCCCGTCTCTCTTCTCTCCCCGTCTCTCTCTTCTCTCCCCGTCTCTCTCTTCTCCTCCCCTCTTCTCTCCCCGTCTCTCTTCTCTCCCAGTCTCTCTCTTCTCCTCCCCTCTTCTCTCTCCGTCTCTCTTCTCTCCCAGTCTCTCTCTTCTCCCCCCCTCTTCTCTCCCCGTCTCTCTTCTCTCCCCGTCTCTATCTTCTCCTCCCCTCTTCTCTCCCCGTCTCTCTTCTCTCCCCGTCTCTCTCTTCTCTCCCCATCTCTCTCTTCTCCCCCCCTCTTCTCTCCCCGTCTCTCTCTTCTCTCCCCGTCTCTCTCTTCTCCCCCCCCTTCTCTCCCCGTCTCTCTCTTCTCTCCCCGTCTCTCTCTTCTACCCCCCCTTCTCTCCCCGTCTCTCTCTTCTCTCGCCGCACTTATTAGAAAACAACCAAAGCAGCCCGAACTTTACTACGATCGGTAAATGGGATTATTTGGGTAATATTAAGGTCCTTCTCTCCATGATAATAACTTCCTCTTTTTAGCGGCGGCGGATTCCCCGATAATATCCATGTCAGCGGATATTCGCGGACGGCGGGGTCAGTCCGGGGAGGAATCGCTGTCCATTAGGCAATATTTTAATAACCTCTGCTAAAGCAAATCCATGTTAGCCGGGTAATCATTAACCGGCAGCGGCGGACGGCGTCCGTTTCTAATCCTCGCTCCGGCGACGGCTCGAGCGCCAACTATCAGATTTTATAAAAACTAATTATTCTCTGTATTTGTAATAATGACGGCTCAACAAATGGCTCCGAAAGGTCAACAGCGGTTAGAGAGGAATAATTACAGCCGCATCCAGTGTCATTTCTCATATACGTTATTTTGGTCATCGTTTCTATTAACCCTTTGTGCCGAACCAGAAACATTTCTTTCATTTGTTAGACAAAACCGGGAATCCATCGATACATGAATTGTATATTTTTTTTATTTATTATTATTATTATTATCTTTTATTTATAAAGCGCTTAATACAATCCGTATATTCAAGGGGTCCGACAAGACGAGAATCGACAGACTGAGACAAACCGATACACTAGGTGGAGAGACTCGGCTCACAAGCTTACGATCTAGAGGGAAATATATAAAGTACTGTGTAAAAGTATGAAAAAAGTGCTGTAAAGTAAGAATTATTTAAAAATTAGAAACGTTAATGGATTATTTTTATCATTTAACCAAATGCAGAAAAAAATCCAAATGGGATTGGGATTAGGGAAATCGGCAGGTTGGGGGATTAACGGCGGTTCCTGCGGATTGCGGCTCCTCGGCTGCTCCTCTCTCTCTATGTCCCGGACAGACTCGATGATGTTGAGATCAGGGCTCTGCGGGGGCCGCAACCATCACTTCCAGGACTCCCCGTTCTTCTGTACACTGAAGATGGTTCTTAATGGCTTTGGCTGTATGTTTGGGGTCGTCGTATATAAATATATATATAGACTACAAGTCTCATCATCCTTAACGTGCCTGCCCGTCTGAGTGTATCCTGTATGTAATAGTTATAACGAGCCTGTGCAGAGCTGCTTATCTAATTAACATTGTATCAAACCAGTCATGTTTATTGAGTGCCAGTCCGGGGGGGGGGCTGTTCCGGCGGGGGGTTAGTTTGTCGGGCCGTTCTGGGGGGGCTCCACCGACAAACCGCACACCTTTCAGCTTCCACCGGATATCCAGCTGACGGCAACTCGGATGGAAGAATTTCCCGCCGAGCTGCGGTTCTTTCAGTTATTGGGGACGGGATTTGCGCTCTCATTATCCCAATTCAACAAGTAAGACGCTTTTAGCTATAAATGTCCGTTTTACGTCGTGGGGACCTGGATGCTCCCATTTTAACTTAACTCTTAAATTACATTTTAGTCAGGTCATGGAAATTTTAACAAAAAAACCCCAAAAACAAACCCTTGAGCAGCGCCCGCCGCGACCCGCGCTCGTATGATGCGACCTTTGGAAAAGCCGTCTCTATGATGCACTCAGAGCCGATCATCATAGAAAGGCAAGAATTGCTAATTGTGATTTTTTCCCCCCGGATTATTGGCCACGGGGAGGATTTTTTTCAGTTCAGCTAATGTGAGGCTGAATCATTTTGGCGTTTATTATTTTCTTTCACCCACGCATTTCACGCAGTGGTCGTCTCCAGCTACAAAACTTGTTAAAAGTATCTTATTTTCTTACACATTTTACAATGTTTGACACGGGTGGGGGATGGGCCCCCCATGTAACTATATGAAAAGGAACTGAGCCAAGGAATGCCCTGAAAGCGTTAATTCTTTGTGTTTTTTCCCGTTTAATATGTAGAAATCACTAACCCAGCTAACGAGGCCCACGCGCTTCACAGCCCCGCCAGCGGAAACTCGTTTGTGGCAAACACATTGTCTCACAGCCGGCCCACCGGGCCGGGTCATTTCCACATCCAATTAGAATGAAAAAAAGGAAACTCAATAGAAGATAAATTATCAGTCTTTTTTATCCGGGGATTTTTATAACAATAGAGAAAGAAATTCCGGGCGCAGCAAGAGAGCGAAACCCGTTTGTATGATTCTCGCTCTGTTATCTGATCCCCGATCTACTAAACCCCCCGACTCCTTATCATACTGCCTGTGGGGGGGGGGTAGAATGGCTCAGTCTTAATCGCCCAGTCGGACTCTGACTAATGAAAGTCTATGGAGGAACGGACTTCATTAGTATCGCCATAAAGCATCATCTTTAGCCGGGAAAGTCACCCAAAATATCACATGACTGACAGCAACGACGGCTCCAGGTCTGCAGATAAAGGGAGTTTATTGGGACAAAATTAGATAAAACCAGGTTTTTGTCACCGACCAATATTTACGTTTACAGTGCTGGGGGGTTATATTACTGTATACAGCGCTGGGGTTATATTACTGTATACAGCACTGGGGGTTATATTACTGTATACAGCGCTGGGGGTTATATTACTGTATACAGTGCTGGGGGTTATATTACTGTATACAGCGCTGGGGGCTATATTACTGTATACAGCGCTGGGGTTATATTACTGTATACAGTGCTGGGGGGATATATTACTGTATACAGCGCTGGAGGGGTTATATTACTGTATACAGCGCTGGGGGTTATATTACTGTATACAGCGCTGGGGGTTATATTACTGTATACAGCGCTGGGGGTTATATTACTGTATACAGCGCTGGGGGTTATATTACTGTATACAGTGCTGGGGGTTATATTACTGTATACAGCGCTGGGGGCTATATTACTGTATACAGCGCTGGGGGTATATTACTGTATACAGCGCTGGGGGTTATTACTGTATACAGCGCTGGGGGTTATATTACTGTATACAGCGCTGGGGGTTATTACTGTATACAGCGCTGGGGGTTATATTACTGTATACAGCGCTGGGGGTTATATTACTGTATACAGCGCTGGGGGTTATTACTGTATACAGCTCTTGGGGTTTTTTTTCGTCCCCTTTTCTCCTGAAATCTTCATTTTCTGGCACAGATTTTTTTTTGCGACGCCCAAACTTTTCCCTACTAAAGCGAGATAATTTCACAGAAAAACCCAACTTTCAGAGTAATGAACAGAAAGCTTCCGGGGACCACAAAGAGTTTATCTGCCCCATTTGCCCCGCGGTTTGGTGGGCGAGATACTATCACTCCCGTTACTCACAGCTGGCACTGGTCTCCTTTGATGCCCTTGGTGGTGCAGTGGCATTTCCCGGTTTGCATCTCGCAGATACTGGCGTGACCGTTACAGACGCAGGCTGCACGAGAGAGAGAGAGAGAGGAGGTTATACAACGTAACGAGAGCTCAAACAACACGAGACCGCGTCATAACATCAACAAAACTATACAGCGGGTGCCCCGTGCAGTGAGTGCCGCCCCACGTGCAGTGAGTGCCGCCCCACGTGCAGTGAGTGCCGCCCCACGTGCAGTGAGTGCCACCCCCCCGTGCCCGTGGTGGGGTACGGGCACCCTGTGTCTGTAGATAACATGTGCCTCACATATAAAGATATACCCCGGGGGTAACTAGTGTTTAATAAACGTGGAGGTGATACTCATTGGGGGGGATTCTTTGCCCCCTCCACCCCGGTATCACCCTACTACTGGGTTTAAATCTGACATTAACTAATTAAATGCCCCCCTTTAAACACCCAGAAACCCAATGGAAACGCTTTATACATCCCACGCGACACATAAAGCCGCTCTTCATCCAGTCCAAGTTACTTCACGGAACTCTCGCCCCATCCTCCGTACTCCAAATAAAGCACCTGGTGAAACATGCTGGAAATGCCCCCGCGCACAATCGCTAACAGCCCCCGCGGGACACGAATGACCACCGTTCTATAATATGTCTCATTTATTCTTAGAGTCTACATTTGTATCCGGATTACTTTGGGGCAAAACAAGGTTTCCGGACCAAGGCTGCGGGGCGGCAGATCCCTGCTTAGTGTACTTTGTGTCCCTGGAAACTATTTCAAGCTTAAAAAGTAAAATACTTGAAGTTCGCAAAATCACTTATTCTACGGAAAAAAAAGGGTTTTAAGTGAACGCTGGGCGTTAAAAGCCGTTTGCTTATTAATTTTGGTAACGTAAATCATCATTACAGCATGATGAAGGAGCGAGTGGAAATGTATAATGATTCCGTCTCCACGGAGCGCTAAGCTTGTGCGTTTGAATTATTAATGGCTTAAAACAGCGGCTGTGCTTTGTTACGGAGCGGCGCGGGATGGCTGCGGGGCAGCTGGAAAAATTGCATTTAGATTAATAGTCAGAATGTAGTTTTAGGCGGAAAAGCATTTAATTTAAAGACTTTCTGCATTCACTTCATAAACGCAGGAGTCGGAAGTCACCTGAGTCACTCAGAGCCTACACTGCAAGCAAAGGGTTAACACAAGAATCCCTGCAACCAATCAGATATAGCTTACATTCCTGCTTTATGGCCTAAAATGTCACTACATTTTTGGGTCTGAAATGTATTATTATTATTAATTTATGAATATTTATTATTATTATTATTTATTATTAATTTATGATTATTTATTATTAATTATTATTATTTATTATTAATTTATGATTATTTATTATTATTATTATTATTTATTATTAATTTATGATTATTTATTACTATGATTATGTATTATTGTTTATTAATATTATTTATTTATTATTATTGTTTATTTATTATTAATTTATTCCTATTATTTATTATTAGGATTATTTATTATTGTTTTATTATTATTATTATTATTACTGTTTTTATTATTATTATTAGCATAAGTGAGCCTGGTCAATAAGGAACATTTCCTCCAGTACCAGATTATTTCTGAGTTCCCCTCTGAGCCGTAAAGTTGGTGGTTTGTAGTAAATGTATCATTTGGTATAATGTCTCTAATAAGGGTCGTTATGGAAACCATGACTTGCCAGGAGGTAGAGATATTCTGAATTAAGTCAAGCAGGGATTGCAGCTTTGATGAAGCAGGGAGAAAAGCACCAATCGGGACGCTCAGATATCAGAGGAGAATATTTAGTCGACTCCATTATACTTTGTTGTACCGTTCGGGCCCCGACTCTTTGCCGCCTGCCCTGACCTTAAGATTGTTTTCTGAACACGTCTTTTCTACGGTATCTAAACTCGGTTCCCAGACCGGCCGCCTCGCCCCGCCGCATCCCGTTACCGCGTCCGGTTATTGACGTCTCCGCCGCCAAAACTCCACAAACCCATTTCTAATAATGGCTGCTGTGCAGTTACTGTCCGTCAACCGGCAGGAGAGACGTCGTACCCCGGATCTCGGAGAAGATGAAGCCGCGTCTCCCGGTAACCGGTACATTATTAAACCGGCTGTGAGCGTCGCAGGAACTCATCGGCTTTAATGTTACGTCTCTGCCGACGACTTCACTACATCTGCTTCAGCTCCGGGGATGGCGGCCGCTGATTAAGCAGCTCGGACAGCCATCCGCTTTAGACGTGTAGAGATCTGTGCAGACGCTGCCAAGACACGCTCTCTCCCCCTCTCTCTCTCTATCCCGCTCTCTCTCTCTCCCCCTCTCTCTCTCTATCCCTCTCTCTCCCCCTCTCTCTCTCTCTATCCCGCTCTCTCTCTCTCTCTATCCCGCTCTCTCTCCCCCCCCCCTCTCTCTCTATCCCTCTCTCTCCCGCTCTCTCTCTCTGCATCGCATTCACGTCGTTATATCCCGCGCTTAATGCCATCGGACACTCATCACCGTATCGCGGAGAAGACAGAATTAGTCGAGGTTTCTGTTTTCATAAATGATTTCGGGATAAGAAAAAGTAAATGAAACAAATAAAACGCCAAGAATGCACCGAATCCTCAGGAGATACAAAGTAACAGCCTCCAGGTACCAGTAAGCCCACAGAGCTAACATTCTAGAGGCTCTCTCCTATCCTAACCTCGTATCGGATTAAAAAGAAGTTTTCATGAATATTCTGCTGTTTTCTTTTTTATCCCAGTTGTAGTTTTTTCCCCATAATATAAAGTTTTCAGGCAGCTGCATATCAGCCGTTTGTATGATTCTCGCTCTGTTATCTGATCCCCGATCTACTAAACACCCCGACTCCTTATCATACTGCCTGTGGGGGGCAATAGAATGGCTCAGTCTTAATCACCCAGCCAACGCTGGACCTGTGCGATGGTCTGACCGTCTATCCGAGGCTGGCACAGGACAGAATCTCGCGAACACAAATCACAAAGTGATTTTTATTTAAATGGAATAGAAGCCGCAGAGCGTATCGGTGCTACAAGATTTATGGCAGAATTATCACCCTGATAAATAGCATAAAAGAATCCGCCCGCCGCATTCTGATTCCAGCGACGCTCGTTCAGCATAGCGATGAAGATGCTGACATCACAAAACCTCGGCGGATTTCACGAAACGCCCCCTGGTTAATAACATGGAATATAAAACACATTTCAGCCTTTTTCACCCCAAAGCGGACTGTGTTATAAATGTCTTTCCGCATAAACTGGAAGAAAAGGCATTTTTTTCCCCAATGAAATTGTTGCAGATTTTTCGGCCGGAGACAATTCATTTTTGGGAAGCGTCACTTTTATTTATCCCTTTTCTTGGAAGATTCGGAACAGTTGGTTATTCTGGAACGGTTTCTGGACATCGCATCAGAAATTGCTTTTTTTTTTTTTGGTAAATGTTTAGAACATTCCATTTTCTTAAGACAAAGCAGATCTGTCAGTCAGTCAGTCTCAGAATTCACTGCATTTTTAATGGGTTGCGCAGGTTCAGACCCAAATTAAATTGCTTGCCCTGTTCCTGTCCGGTCCCAAGGACAATAAATTCAGGGGTGAAGGGTTCCAATGCGGGGGACGCGGGTCGGTGTAGCGCAGCGGAAGATTAATTTGCCCGGAGTATTCGTTAAAGCAGCGATCTGCGGGGCTCCGGGGAAATGGCTTTTGTTCAGGAAATAAAGCGATGCGGAGCAATCAGTTTGCCGGGCGAAAAATCCGCGACGTGAGAAAAGGAAAGCGGGGAGGACGGGTTTCAGATGATTGCAAATGGCTGAAGGCAAGTCCGTGATGGACGTTTCACTCGTTACAGATCAGCGTCAGCCCCTCCAACCACCGGACAGACGCACCGCTGGAGTCGTGATGCCATAAAACCCGCAACGGGCGAGCGGGCGAAAAAATATTCTAGCCCAAAAAAAAGTGTCTAAATCAAAAAATCAATCTCTAAAAGTGTAAAAAAAAAAACCAGTGACAAAAGCACGAAAAAACTATCTCTAAAATGCAAAAAAAAATTGTGAAAAAAGCAGGAAAAACTATCTCTAAAATGCAAAAAAAAATTGTGAAAAAAGCAGGAAAAACAATCTCTAAAAGAGGAAAAAATTAAAAAAAATTATAGAAGTGAAAACAGCAAGTGAAAAAACAAATAAATCAGAAAATCAATCGATAAAAGAGGAAAAAAATTCCCAAATCAGAGAAAAAAGCACGAAAAAAAACCCTCTAAAATAAAAAAAATAAATAAAAAATAGAGAGAGTGAAAAAACTCAATCTCTAAAATAGCAAAAAAAAAAATATAGAAAACAGCAAGGGAAAAAGTTGTCTAAAATATGGAAAAACAGGTATTTTTTTAAATACTTTCATTCTTAATCTTCTAAAAAGTGGAATGCAGCAAAGACTAAATCTGGCCGGTTTGTTGCGAGTGTTTAAAAAGTATAATTCCCATGAGTGCAGAGCGATGCCCTGATCTGGAGGAAATGAAAGTGTTAACAAAGGTGCCAAAAATGGATGAAACAAAGTATTTACTATTTAAGGGGAAAACTCTTTGAAAGTGTATGCAATATGCGTTCCAATAAACGAACGTTTCTTGTGGTCTCCACGCCTTGTAAATGCTCGGCGCTGATCTATAATATTGATTTTTTGAGGCCCCCTTTTAAATATGTCTGACTGTTAAAACTAAAAGCCCCTTAATATGAGAGCGACGGCTGAGAGGGGTAATTACCGCGCGGCTCCAGAAAAACCTTTTAATGTGATTGGAAAGGTTTGCACTCGTTCATTTTACTGTTTATTTATTTATTATATATATTTTAAACTTTAAAGTTAAAATAAATATTTTAATATTGGGGGGGGTAATATTAGGGGGTAATTCAAAGCAGTAACCCCCAGCAGGTGAACTCAAGCGCCCCAATTTATTACATGTGCAGATAAATCACTCAGATTTTAAATTATAAATATTGCCAGGGGGCTCTAGGTTTTTAAGGGCCCCTGATGCATGTGTAAGCTCTGGGGGCCACAAGTTAATAATAATCCCTATTGAAAGATCCTCTCTGACCAATAAAACATTATTATTATAATTATTATTATTATTATATTTTATTTATATTAGCACCAACAATCTCCACAGCCCTTCTTACAGTCCCTACATTCGACGACCCGGAAAGAGGGCCCTGCTCACTAAACATGCGTTTTACAGCACAGCGGACAATGATGGCGCTACATAAACCAATAAATATGAAATAAATAATTATGGCTTAAAGAAGGACGGCTGCTTTAAGCGTCTGTGGGGCTCGCGCTGCCCACGGGCCCCCCGCCAGAAGCCAATCCAGCAAACACGAGGTTAAGTTTAAAGCTCCAATCGTAACTCTAATGGGTCAATAATTCTATTAGGGTTTCAGGCCTCTAAGGCATTGTAGAAAGCGTCACGTGGGTGTTAATG
Source organism: Spea hammondii (assembly GCA_029215755.1). Taxonomy (NCBI): domain Eukaryota; kingdom Metazoa; phylum Chordata; class Amphibia; order Anura; family Pelobatidae; genus Spea; species Spea hammondii. The sequence continues at coordinate 33,825,518 of JARDYJ010000011.1, read as the reverse complement.
CCCCAACGCCGTGGAGATGGTATCGCGGGGTGTGAAGGCAGCACTTAGCAGGGCGTTCGCTGTCATTAACATCCCCAGAGCTGTGCCGTGCATCATTCTGCGCTGACAGGCGAACGCGCGCCTGCGCGACCTCGTCCCGATACTCAGACTATACTAATAACGCCACCTATCGGGAATATTCATAGCATTTCACTTCTACAAACTGTGTGAAAATCTTGGATTTACTATAAAAATCAGGAGGAATATCAGGAAAATCAGGACCGGCTCGTTATAAACAAAATCCCCGACCGCGGTGTAACAGCCGCTCAGAAGCAAAACCACCAAATGAGATTAATAGCGAGCGGGACTGTATGGAAAAGAATATATTAATGTATATTATCTATATCAAGACATTTCGTGCACATCCCCCCCGTTTCCCATGATCCCTCAGTGCAGGCGGCATTGGGATCCCATTGGTCGGCCCGAGCAGGAAGTTGGAAGCCGCTTCCTGTTCTTTCCCCCCGTCAGCCCAAGCAGGAAGTTGGAAGCCGCTTCCTGTTCTCTCCCGCAGTGTTTTAGCTGGTGGCGCGGGGGGCTCTAGCGCTAGAGATTGTTTCCAGCCGCGCAGGTCCCTCCGTAACGCTATTATCACAGATACCTCAGGTCGACGGGCGATTTAACCCCGCGACGGGGCAGCAAGATGGCGGCTCCCGCAATAGACTTAACAGTCGCTATTATATCAATACTTATGTTGGAAGTGGCGTTTAATGAACTGTAGTATAACAAAACTCTGGGGGTTAGTGGGGGCCACGGGCTGAATGAAGCATTGATTATCTAAAGGCAGCTTGTTCTTCTTGCACTGAAAGGGTTAAGTGAGGTCTATACCGCAACTACAAAAAAAAAAGGCACAAAAAGCAAATCCAGGCAGGAAAAAAAAGCTTAAAATGAAGTCATGAAGAGAAGCGTCAGACGTGCGCGGGGCGTGCGAGCCGCCTGCAGCCAGTGAAGTCCATTACGGCCGCTCGATGACACCGACCGCCTCGGGGGATCTCGCTAAACGCATTACGGGTGTAATAAGCGCCTGAGCCCGATGACCACTATCAGACTATCTCTATCGGAGCCGTAGATAATATTTACATAAAGAGAGAATGCCGGGGAAGAAAAAGGAAACAAATTAGAAAAAATAAACATTTCTCGGTTTGAGTATAACGGGGAAACGACACGAAAAGGAGATAAAATCCCAGGCCGGCCGCCGGAGTCACCGTAACGCTCGCCGGAGGAGTAACCGATCCACGTAAAAGCTCCGCAACCCGACCGCCGCCAACAGGGCACCCATCAACAAACAGAGAGGTTTCATTTCATTTAAAGGTGCTGTCCCACTTGCACAAAATACTAATAATATTATTCCTATTAATGATATTATTATTAATGATTAATAGTAACGCTGAATGTTTACTTAAAACAACACGGAAACTTTGTAAGGAGTTTTATTTGTTTTTGCGGCAGGTTTTATCCGATTGTTGGTGGGAAGGTTTTCGGCATTTAACGGCCCCTGAAATAATCTTTCCGATACAAAAGCGTGAGATTCAGCGTAGGTGGGACAGCAGCTTTAAGATTTCATGGAGTGCAATTAATAAAAAAAATCTGCATTTCATTAATCACATTTTTTAGCACACAGGACACCTCGAAAGGACAGAATACGGCTGCGCCAAATACAGACCCCCAGTGCTGCCGCTTGGCTCGTAAAGGTTTTTTTGCCTCTGGGCGATATTTCTATACAGGACATAGATTAAGACTGAGCAGCATTTAACTCTTCTGTGTCCTGGCACTCAGCAGGTTAAGGATGGTTAATGTGTCTTTAATGAGAGGGTGGTAGATAAGTAGAACAGCCTCCCAGCAGAAGTGGTAGAGGGTAATACAGTGAGGGTATTAAACATGCGCGGGATAGACATACGGCTGCTGAATCTAAGACGAGACCAACGACTGATTAAGGGGGCCGACGGGGGCCGATCTGCCGGCAGGTTCTGGGTTTAAGGTCTCGGACGCAGCGAAACCTGTATTTGTAACGATGTCTCTGGCAGAGTCCCCGCGATCTCTCGCTGGGTCTCGCGCTGTACGGTCTGTCAGGCGACGCTGTGAATTATGAATGTCAGACATCATCTGCCCAACGCAGTCAATAAACCCTCCGCCTCGCGACCAGGAGCTGCCACCATTTGTTTGGGAGAATGACACTCTGGATGCGGAGCCGCGGTTTGGTTATTAAAAAAGACAGAGGACGTCTCACGTTGAGGAGAAATGAAGATTCGCGGTGAAGGCGGCCGCGCCGCGCGCCCTATCTGTCACCCTGTCTGGTTCGGTAACACGACACGGACGACGCAGCCAACAATTTATTGCCCCCTCTCTGCAATAACACAAACTCACTAACCTTAAATGTAATCATCTCACCCCAAAATACCATCACGGAGCTGTGAGACCCGAAAACCTAACAATTAACCTCGGATCCCCGATGCCAGAGCCACGTAACACCCGCTCCCTGGCGATGAAAGGGTTAAATCATCCGATCTGTGATAAGTTATACGGAGTAAATAAAGAAACGGCTTCTTTGTCACAAATATATCCCCGAGGGATCGGGGAGAGCGCGGCGGCCGCGGTTTAATGCGGATAAATGCAAAGTAATGCACTTGGGGGTCCCTGTGCTGTCAGCGACAACAGAAGAGAGGGGCTTGGGGGTAATTACTTCTGGGGATATACATGTAAACAGGCAATGCAATAAAGGGGCGGAAAAAGCAAGTGCTGGGTGTACAGTGAGGGGCATTAGTAGCAAAGGAGGGAGGGGGTTCTGCCCCTTTACAGCAAGGGAGGCTTTTAATGTAAGCCAAAGGCTGGGGAGCTCTCTATTCCCTGCAAGGTATATAAGAAAGCTCTAAAGGCATTGGGCGGTCTGGCTGCGGGAGAGAAAGGAGGCTACGAGGATCCTGGGCAGAAGAGCTAACAATCTCCATTATTATTTAAGCAAACATCTTTTTTTGCGGAATGATATATTTGTGATATACACATACATTTCTTGTGTAATTTACAGGGATTTTTGCTACGTTTGCATTAATTATAATTTTTTGGCAACATTTCAGGTTCTGGAAAAACAAACGGACAAATCTCAGTTAATTTTTATCTAAAAACATTACTGATCAAATACTCAAAAAAACTCATGTTTCTAGTATGTAAATATTTTTATTATTATTGCAATCACTGTTATTATAACTATTATTATTGTTGTTATCGCTGTTATTATTATTATTGTTGTTATTATTATTATTATTATTGTTGTTGTTAATAATAATAACAATAATAATAACAACAACAATAATAATAATAATAATATCAATAATAATATTATTATTGTTGTTATCGCTGTTATTATTATTGTTGTTATTATTATTATTGTTGTTATTATTATTATTGTTGTTATTATTGTTGTTATTATTATTATTGTTATTGTTGTTATTATTATTGTTGTTGTTATTATTATTGTTGTTATTATTATTATTGTTGTTATTATTGTTATTATTATTGTTGTTGTTATTATTATTGTTATTATTATTGTTGTTATTACTGTTGTTATTATTATTATTGTTGTTATTATTATTATTGTTGTTATTATTGTTGTTATTATTATTATTGTTATTGTTGTTATTATTATTGTTGTTGTTATTATTATTGTTGTTATTATTATTATTGTTGTTATTATTGTTGTTATTATTGTTGTTTCGGTATTTTTCTCTTTATAAAAGTTTTCCCGGAAGGTGATTTGCTGGATATAGAGCAGATAATTAACCATCCGTTCAGTCGGCCTCTGATTCCGAAACAATGTATTTACCTGATTTAAATTTTATTCCGTAAATATAATGGGGCAATTAAAATGTACAAAAAGCTGCCCCTGTGATGGGGGGTCACATATGCTTTACCTACACAGAATTTGCCCTCCTGCCTTTACGGGGGGGGGGGGGGCGAGGGATTGTTGATTATATTAGAATATTTGCATTAAAAAAGGGATTTTTTTACACGTTTGATTCTTGCCCCTCTCCAGCAGCTCAGGCACCGGCTGATGCTTCAAAGCTGAAAGTGACTCCGCGAGGGGAGTCCGTGGCAACCGGCAGCGAGACGGAACCTCACGCCACCATCACACGAGGAACACGCGGCTGCGACACGTCAAGGGGGACCGGCTGCGGCACAAGCTTTATGCAACATTTAAAAAATCTGTATTTCATATAAATTATTTATATTATTATCAATTATATTAAAACATAAAATTAACGACCAACATAGAAAAAGATATAAAGTTACGGAGGATTTCAGGGGCTCAGGGGTCTCTTCTTGAGATGGAAAGGGATATTTTCACCTAAAGAAGAGACCTCTGAGGTCCTGAAATCCTGCGTAACTTTACATCTTTTTCTAAGTTGGTCTGATAAAAAGTATCAACTTCGACTAAAGACTTTGTTACAAAGTAAGCGGCCGACACAATGTCTCGTCCTGAAGTTCTCTCTCCTCTTTTTACGGTTTCCCAACCTTACTGCCCCTCTTCCTGCAGCCCCCTTTTCCGCCTTTCTGTTATGGTTATGGATGTGTTGCAGTTACACGCGGAGCTATTACTGTTTAACAGACTTCATAACCGCAGACTTTCCAAACCGAGTTCATCTGAACAGAGAACGGAGCGATATTTTACTCCAGCGGCTCGTTAGAATGCGGCGGGAGATGAAAATCGAAGATAAGCAGGACTGAAATCGATGCGATTCCCGGTGCCGGCTGATCAAACAACCAGCGATATTCTCCGCATTGAATTTAGATACCGAAATCTTCAGATCCTCGCCGATGAGAAGCCATCCGTGCCATTAACCCATCGGTGCCAAAGAACCCAAGCGCCCTGCCAGCTTAACAAATAAACAGAGAGACGGCGCCAAAGATGGACGATATCTCTACAATGAACAAAGGAGATAAACGAGAGAGAAGAAACACACACGGAACCCAAAGACGGCGGCCATGGGCAACGAAATGAAAGAAGCAAAGTTCTCAAAGAAGGTAGACCTTGGAACCCAATGAAAAAAAGTGAAGGACCCAAAGAAAGACGCGAGGAACTCAAAGAAAATAGAACATGGGGTAACCCCAAGAAGGTCAACATGGGAACCAAATGACAAAAGTGGAGGACCCAAAGAATATAGACATGGGGAACCCAACGAAAGACGTGGGGAACCCAAAGAATATAGACATGGGGAACTAAATGAAAGAAGCAAGGAACTCAAAGAAGGCAGACCTTGGACCCCAATCTAAGATATGGGGAACCCAAACAAAGCAGGCATGGGGAACCCAATGAAAGGCGTGGGGACTCAAAGAAGGTAGACCTTGGACCCCAATGAAAGTGGCGGGGAACCCAGCGAAGGCAAACATAGGAAACACCTTAAAGCCCGATGGAAAAATGACCAGAAGGAGGACAATCAGAACGCAGCTGTCAGTTTGCTCCATCATGCACTTGGTGGCTCTCGGTGCCTCCAGCTGGACATAAATTATTGGGACAAATTATGGTTGGGCAGAATCAGGAGATGGCTGGAAAGAGGGGCATGTGGGGGGTTAAAGCCCCCCTGGGCGGATCTCATTTAAAGATTTGGTGGGTGTTTTATGCCTATTTTACCGGGACAGTCCACACAGAACATGTTCTCTGCCGGATGGGTATTCACAAGCCCCCTCGCATATCTGGACACCAGTGGGGGTGCTGAGCCCTAGCAGCATTTTGCCAGACGGTCCCTACATACTCCCAGCAAGCACTGGGAGAACGCTAATTAAATCAGCGACGGCATGTAGTAATTGCCAGTTTGCTTATTTAAATCTTTGAATTAGCTGAGCTGCACATGAAAGCCACAATTTACATCCCTCGCGCCGCGGAGGGGGCTTTTTTACGCCCTGTGGTTGCGATTGACATCAAACAGCGGATGGAAGCAGCGGCTGGAATGGAACATCTGCATATTCTACCGGGAACAATGTTTCTCTGTTTATCAACCATTATTTATTGATGTAAACAGCGCTTAAAGAAACACTTCACGAGAAAGGTCTCAGCGGGTCTATTCACAGGGGGCAAGAGTAGCTACAGAGAGAGACGGCGACACTGCGGGCGGGGGGGGCATCCGTCCACTTCATTCATTACCTCCACGCTAACACTGCCATACAGCTCTGTGTAACAACCCCCCCAACAACTTCTAGATTGTCAGCTCCATTGAGCAGGGCCTTCCTAACCCTTTGTTTCTATCCAAATTGTCCAAACTACTTGTCATGTCCTGTTTAACCACTGTACAGCGCTGCAGAATATGATGGCGATACACGTACTACTGTCCAAAAGTTTGGGGTCAAATTTCTGTCTGTAACATAATTGCAAAAGGGTTTCTAACCATCAATTGGCCTTTTAAACTTAAACTTGGATCAGCAAACACAACGTGCCATTGGAGCACAGGAGTGATAACGGGCCATTGGAACACAGGAGTGATGGGAGTGATAAAGGGCCATTGGAACACAGGAGTGATGGGAGTGATAACGGGCCATTGGAACACAGGAGTGATGGGAGTGATAAAGGGCCACTGGGACACAGGAGTGATGGGAGTGATAAAGGGCCATTGGAACACAGGAGTGATGGGAGGGAAATCTCAGCACCTCTCCTGGATTACTGGCCGGATCCCTCACTCTGCTCCTAACCATAATGCCGTTAGAGTAATTATTCTTTTACATTAAAAGTCTTGGCAATAAACAGGGTAATTATGAAATTAGAACAAACGCTATTGGATATTTTTAGATTAGGTTAATATTGGGGGGGGGAGGCGTCCTATCTGGTGGGCATAAAAATTATACAAAACATTAAAAACGCTTTCTTTATATAAAAATAAGGTGCCCTCGACTCGCAGTTAAGTTGCTGGGCACCGTTCTGGGCAGCAATGTTACAAAGCGGGTAATCGGTGCTCGGAGGCCACGCGATGCCGGGAGTCTCTTAAACAGTTTGAGAAAACGTTTTCTTTATTTTTTTTCTAGATATCTCAAGAGTTTTAGTAAAGCCGGCTGCCGGATATTACAGAGAAGCGCTGGAGCCTGCATAATCCCGGGGGTCCGCAGGCAGATGGGGGTCTGTCTGGTTACGCGGTGTGAACACGCCAGGTCCCCGAGGAACACGTGAGAGCGCCTGCTGCTGATATTCCCGGCTCCACAGCGCAGCTTATCGGAGACTTCGAGGGCTTTGTGGAGGCCGGCAAACGAACTCATTTAAAGTTTACAAACCTGAAAGTTTGAGTCCCACAAGGAAGCGGATGAGAGATCGTTGGAGACGCTCTGCAGACACGAAAACCTCAGCGCGATCTGCTTTCTATACGATGAGATTTCTGAGGACCGTTTCTATGTCTATTTTTAAAGAAGCTTCCGGAACAATTCGAAACACAACAAGCGCTCATGGCGAGAGGCTGTTACTTATTTACCAAAGTATCGTATACAATATTTATGTCAAATACATAGGATCCTGTTCTCATACGGTCGTTTCCCCCCCCTATTCACCTCACTGAGAAGGTAGTAGATAAATGGAACAGCCTCCCAGCAGAGGTGGTAGAGGGTAATACAGTCAGGGCATTAAACATGCATGGGATAGACATCCGGCTCCTGAATCTAAGACGAGACCAACGACTGATTAGGGTTTGAGTCGTTACAGCAGGAGAAACGGGCGACTAGCCGGGGGCCGAATGGAAAACCGATGAGGACTTCACGAGACTTTCCTGCAGCTGATTAGAAATATAAAGGGGAAGAGGTGGGATTTATTTTTATTGCCCCCCGGTGTCCCCTGTCTGACGGGGTGGGGGCGTCGTGTGATGCCACTGATTTGTCTTCAGTAGAACAAGAAGATGACATGATGAGAAAAGACGCGCACGCTCGACGGCGGAACTGCAAATGGGTGACACACAGACTGCGGAGGGCAGCCCCCAAGAGACGCATTACGGGGTCCCTTTATGGCGTATAAAGATTAAGTGTCTCTTTTATACACGTTTTTACTGCTAACGCTGTAGCTCAATTCTAATAAAATTCCGCCCTTCTTTGCGGTTTCGTGGCCCCTTCCGTCTCTCGCTCTACTTTAGCGCCCCCTGGTGATCGCTTCGCGGTATTCTGGGTGTCCTTTCGGCATTTTACAGACTTCCCCGGATCGCTGGATATTCTCTGTTTCACAAGATAAAACCTGTTACACAAAATAGCTCATTTCTTTCTGATACCTCAACGATCCGGCCCTGGGGCAGATATCCCTGCCGGGGAGATAACGCAGACGTCCTTGTCCTGCACTCCTGGCGTCCGACCCGGCTGAGTTAATCATCACTCCGGACTCCCCATCTCTGTCTCTTTCCACGGCTGACGGGCTGAGATGCGACGCGGCAGTTTTTAAAATCGCAGTCTCAAGGTCACCGTGGATTGGCCGCTTAACTTGCGATTCCTCCCCGCGGCCAGAAGAGCGCATGCAGACAAACGCGTCCGCCGCTCGCCATTTATATAAACTCGCTGGTCACGCCGCCGGACTACAGGAGGAACGAAACGAGAGGCAGAATAAACGGCTTAATAGATCCTTCAAGACAAGAGCAATAAAGCGGAAGCGCTCGGCCATACGGCGCATCCTGAGTGACAACCACACAAAGTACAGCTGAAAGGGGCATTAAGCCCCTAATATACCCCAAGCAGCCACAAACAAGCCACACATCCAGGCGGCCCACATGTAGAGGGACTATGAGGTCCTAGTGAATAGGGGTTATAAAGCAGTCTTATCACTGTACCAACCAACATCCCTGCTGCTGATACAACCATTCCGCTTCTTTCACATAGATACCTATTGTGAATGGACAGGGGGGCAACAGGTGGTGCCCATCCTTTAATACTGATAACGCTCCTAAGTGGATGGAGGAGAGAAGGGGGTCGAGGAGTCAATGATAACCAAATTCATACGTAAAGTCTGTTCCGGTTCCCATTCGATGGATTCTGCCGGCGGGGATGCGGCTGAACGGATTGTGTGACTCGAACATGCGCAAAAATAACTCCGGGGGTAAAAAGGGCTTCGCTGAGCGAGACCCGGAGGCCAGCAGGGACATTCAGGGCAGAGGTAAGAAAGTTCTATGTCAGCAATTAATATTCATTTAATGCGGAAAAAGAAATATTCCCCCAATTATTTTTTGTTATCGTTCAGCAGACTTAAAGCTCGAAGTAAATCTCCAGCGTTAAGTAAACGGCGACCGGGGAGCGACCCCCAAATCATCGAAACAAATCGCTGTCCGCAAAACTCAACGCTGATCCGTCACCTCGAGGCTCCCGAGGCCGTTACTTATTGATAAGGGTGAGAAATCCCAAATAACTCCATCCTACACCGTGATATACGAACGGTCAGTGAGTCCGCGGGGTCTCGGTAACGAGCGGCTTTAAGGGTCTCTCGCCTGCGTGGAGAAGGCTTCTTCCACCGACGCGGCCAACGAGCTGAGGACGCCTTCCATTAACGAGAACCGATACTCCATGCAGGAGGTCATCGCGATATAAACGCCAATAGCGCCACGATCACCCAGACTATTTGTCACATTTATATATTTGGCTAACGATTCAGCTAGGAGGAACCGGAGGATTCTGAGCAAAAAAGGGTTCCTGCCACTGAGGTCACTGAGGGGTAGCGGTGTAGGTTTAAAGGGTACAGCCGAGGGGGCAAAAAAGGCTCCGCACCCCAAGACCTTTGGTGGACCAGCAGGTGGAGGTTCTCATCCTCAATATACCCTCTCTAGTGTTCAAGCAGAAGCGATGGAAGCCATGACGTCAAACCCAAGGAAGCAGCACAGACCTCCTCATCCATCCCAAAAAACAGACCTTGGCGGAGGTTCCTGGATAGACGCTCAACCTCCAGTCCGCCCTCCCACCCGTCCACCTTGTTCTGCTAACGGCATTAAGCAGAGAGTCTCCTGATCTTCAGAAAAACTCTCCTGACCTTTAAATCTTCTCCCGACGCCATTAGAACCGGTGATAAAAAGAAGCGTTTCTGATGAGCAAATAAACTCAGAGCTGAAACGTAACCGTTTGAAATTCAGCAGCCGTCAGCCGTAAGAACCGATCCAAGACATTAAATACGCGATCCAAGACGCTACAATCACAATGAATCTTTCTTTTTTTTTTTTTTTTTTAATCTTTAATAAAAATGAAGCTTATTTATAGTCAAAAATTGCCTGTTTGTCGTTTTTTCCAATTACGGATGGGGAAATAAGAGGTAAAACGGATACATTTCCCGGCCCAGGAATTGATTTCCCCCATTACGGCACTCAGCGTGATTTAGTAAAGGTGACACGGACGCGGTATTTGGTTAGTTGGCTAATGTATCCCAACAGAATAAAAACCCAGTGCATAGATCATGCTGTCGGAGAAGGTGCTGCTCGCGGGGGAAGAGCATTTTATCAACTTCAGGAAATAACGGAACTATTAAGAATTATTTAAAGCGCCATAAAGCAGCAGAAAACGTGCGACTGTCAGCAGGGGGCGAGTATTAATCTCTCAGCTCCCGGGTCTGGCGTATGACGGCCGCGCCGCGGAGCAGATCATCCGGGATTCACACCGCTGGCTCTTTATGGGGGCAAAAGCCCGGAAGGAAGGGGCTGCGACCGTCCGTATAGATAGAATTTTATGTGTATATTATAATCCAGGGATTTTTGCCCGTTGTTGTTGCATTTCTGCAAATTAACTCTTTTAATGCCAATAACTGATTTGGAGATAAAGTCACATTTACTGACGGAACGCAAAGATGTTTTTCGATGTTCCTTTAACTTAATATCACGCTGTAAAAATGTATCAATCGTGTCGTTATTATTTCTGTTTTCCAGCAGTGAGATTCACCGTTTGCATATCAGCTGCCGTTTATGCAAATTCCCCCCGTTTCCCATGATCCCTCAGCACAGACGGTATCGGAATCCCATTGGTCAGCCCGAGCAGGAAGTTGGAAGCCGCTTCCTGTTCTCTCCCCCCGCGTCGTTTTAGCAGACGGCGCATGAGCCTCTAGCGCTAGAGATTGTTTCCGGCCGCGCAGTTTACTAAAAAGTTACTTTTATTAACGGGGCGTTACATACCTTCGCATTCTCCCCCATTGGTCGGGTTGCCGTGGTAACCAGCCATACAGTTCTCGCAATGTTCTCCGGTGGTGAGGTTCTTGCATTGCTCGCATACGTTGCCGTTAACGCACGTGCTATGACCGTTACACTGGCACGCTGTATCGAGGAAAAATAAGACAAAATTAAGATAAAAATGTAAAAATAATAAATGCAAAATAACGCATTTTAACAGAAAATAACATCTTTCTGGGGTATTGTTTCTAAAACAAGTGATGGATTTTGTTACACCGATAGGAATGCACCGTCTACCACCAAAGAACAAACACACAGATCCACACGAAAGCCTCGCCATGAATTCACCACGGAAAACCCAACTGAACCCAGCAGCGCTAAAAAAAACCTGGAAACCTGCGATTCTGAGGCCCCCAAAACCGAGTTATTAGCAAACTAGAACTCTAAAATACCCAAAACCTGCAGCGATAGCGTGAGAGAAAGCGGTGGGCGGATCCAAAAACTTCCAATATGGCTGCCTCCATCCCCACACTCAATATCAGCAACAACAAAAATAAAAAATAAAATTAAACCCGGCACTTAAATCCCTGAAGTCCCCGACGCCATCGGTGCGAGCGAAACAGTGATTCGTCCCTTTAAATGAAAACACACTTGAGGGCAGAGGTCACTAACTGCCCCAATCCATTTCAAAATGAGATTCGGAGGAAGAGCTGGGGTAATATCTGGGACTAAGTCACGTTTTATTTTGTGATTAAACCGAGGAAAACACAAGAAAAGAGCGAATGATTCTTCCGACGTTTCAAGCTGATAAACAGACGCTGTATTTGTGTTCCTCGGAAGATAAATACATTAAGCTTCTGTACTCCAGAGCTAAACAATTCCTTATTACTCCCCAAAACGACAAAATAGAAATATCTAGAATGCGGAAAAAAACAAAAATAAGAAAAAAAAACCCACAAACACCTCGCCGCTGTCCGTCTGGCGCAAACGCGATAACCCAACCTCTGTGATGCCTCTTCATATAAGTTCCTTGTAATAAGTAGGGAATATCACGCGGCCCGCGGGGACGGGGAGGCTCATCGGATGAGCCGCGATTAATAACATTTCTCGCCAACAGCTGGGCTTTGAAAGGTCAGCGGCAGAAGATAAAACGAAGGCTCATCCTGGCGCGATCCGCGTCTCAGTGGAGGCCGTAGGGCAGGTGATTGGGGTAGAAGGAAGGGGCAGTTATTGTGGAAATCAGGCAACCCTTAAAGGGACACCACAGCCTCCCACGGAGCCCCTAGGTTCTTCACGCGGCCAGAGATAATAGCTGGGGGGGTTAAAGGGGCAAATGGGGGGATTCTGCATTTTCAAAAAGGGACACCACAAACATTTAAAGAGACCTCCCAGCTTTTATATACATTATAAGCTGATGCTTGGGTGTCCAACGAGGGCAGCCCTGCTCCCGTATAGAATTCCAACGGATGGAAAGCGGTTCATCGCGACGTCGTTTATAAAGAAACTTTATACAAATATAACTCTTTTCTTTTAATCTGCAGAAAGCGGCTCTCACCTGGGCAGTGGATGAAAGACCACTCGTAATTCTTTTCCCGAGGGCACAGGCCGGTGTCCAGAACCATCTCGCTGCTTTGCTTCCCCAAGATTTTCATAGGACCCCTGGACGACCCTTCCATGCAATGCCCCCTCCCTGTGTTACTGGGGTCGTTACACCATCCGCAGCCGGGGTGCTCCAGGCAGAGCGCGCATGTCCGGAATCCCGAGCAATTCTGGGCTAAAGGAAGAAACGAGAAGAAAGGAGCTGAGAACAGATTCTGTGCGTTATTTTAATTATTATTTATTGTTATATATAGCGCCATCATACTCCGCGGCGCTGTACAACGTGTTATTTTTATTTATTGTTTTATATAGCGCCATCATACTCCGCGGCGCTGTACAACGTGTTATTTTCATTATTATTTATTGTTATATATAGCGCCATCATACTCCGCGGCGCTGTACAACGTGTTATTTTCATTATTATTTATTGTTATATATAGCGCCATCATACTCCGCGGCGCTGTACAACGTGTTATTTTTATTATTATTTATTGTTTTATATATCGCCATCATACTCCGTGGCGCTGTACAACGTGTTATTTTTATTATTTATTGTTTTATATAGCGCCATCATACAACGTGTTATTTTTATTATTATTTATTGTTTTATATAGCGCCATCATACTCCGCGGCGCTGTACAACGTTTTTCTGAATTCCGTCCGTAATTGAGCTGCAGCGTCCGCGATTTCTGTCACTTGAAGCTCCGAGGAAGGTCAGGCCAACCTTCGAGTTCCGCGAGGTGTGAAAACCGTCGGCTGTCCTGCCGGCAGAGCGCGGCGACGTCTCGAAACATTAGGCTCCCTCCACGCTCGGTAACATTGTTATTATTACTGAATTAGTCGGGAACTTCGGTGACCGCCGGGGATATAAAAGGAAAGGCGGGGGGGCAAGGTCTGTCCGACCCGACGCCTTTAATTTTACGGGGCTCGTAATCACCGCCGGCAACCGCCGTAAATCTTAATGCCGCGTGGAATTACCGCAAAGAAAGAGACTTCTTGAGCGAGGAATTGCGGATTAATCTTTAATGATCCTGAACTCCGGAGACTTTTATTTCATTATTTTGGGGTCTCTTCTGAAAATGTGATTTCTTTGAGCGCCGTCTCCGAAGGCCGTAACCGCGCGGCGCCAAACCCCGTTCCGTTTAACAAATAAAGGATATTTTATTTCTGGTTTGAATAACCCGGCAGCCAATGACAGCTGATCCTTTGCTTCTAAATCTGCAAATCTCTCGCCGCGGGAATTTATTTCGATTTATTAGTAGATTTATTTTCACCGGCCGACGCCATCGTTAACCCGCGCAGGTCTGAAAGACGTCGCCCCCGGAGAGGCCATGTTCCGCGTCGGTGGGTTTATCAACAAGGGGTCAAGAGGCGGAAAATGATTTAACAGAGCGCCGCGGCGGCCTGAATGTAAAGTATAATGAAAAGGAGATTTAGCGGCACCTGAGCGCCGGCTCGCGATCCCAACGTGTGACCGTTCCGTGGTCAGGTGACCGAAGATAATCCGGAACGCGCCGGCTCATTTTAACTCGATATGTTTCCTGCCACCTGATGCCACCTCCGCTCTCGCCAGCCGGCAATTTGTTTGGAGGAGATGAAACCTCCACTTACCATCTGCTGGAGAGCATAAAACCCGAGCGCTAAACAAAAGAGACGCCGAGCGAATGTCTCCCAGCATTTCAATTAATTCCCCGTCCACCGGCAGAGCGGCCGAAAGGCCTCTCATATATTTTTATACTAAACGCTGTGTTTTGATGAAACCCTAAAGCCCCCGGGCCGCGCGATACATTCTGCTCGTGCCCCCGGGGCAGATGGCGGTACTCACGGGAGCAGGTGTTGGTTTGCCACTCGAGGCACTGTCCGTACGGGAAGGAGATGATGTACGCGTTGGAGTCCACGCAGCGCTTGGTGTTGCTGCACCACATGCACTCCATGCCGTTGCTGGTGCAGTTGGAACACGACGTTCGCAGGGAACACGGCATTTTACACGGACGGGCGTTCTGGTTCGGACTGACTGCAAACACGGGACAGAAAAACATACGAGTGCGGGTTACACGTCACATGAACAGAATGTACCCCAAACACACATCTACCCCCGAGAAATACCCTCCACATAAACCACCACAATGCGCTTACCCCATCTACAAAAGTGGGGCATCAGGGGAGGAAAAAAGGCATCAAGGGAGGATAGGGGGGCATCAGGGATTTGCGACCAAAGAGGGACTGGACAGACTAAATAAGAACACTTGATAGAAGTTAAACGGACATAATAAAATGTTACAATAAAAACATAAATAATAATAATAATAATAAACAACATTAATAGTAATAATAATAATAAATATAATAATAATATTTTTACGGACAGGCGTTTTATAAGCAAGAATTCCGCAAGCAACGAGCAGCAAGATGAGGACCTCAACGTCCAGTTTATTAAGAGCTGCTTCCCAGAGCAGAGTCCCAGTAACACCATTACACCCCCCCCCCCCCCCCGCGGGATAATCCAGTTACAGACACGCGTTACGGGAATAATGGCGTCCGGATTGAGAGTCCATGACAGGGCGACGCTCGTCCATTCTCTGATTAGCTGATCCGGTCTGCTTAATGTGAGTGAGATAGAGATCTCGGGCCCCGTTTAATATTCCGTACCACGTTCCGCCTATACATCTCTGTCCACAAATCATACACACGCCAAATAACACGGCCAAACGTGAACAAACACGCACATCAGTAACCTCAAGGAAAAAAATCATGGTTTTTCATATTCCGCTGAGATGTATTTTAAGGAAATTGTACTTTACTGAGAGGGTGGTAGATAAGGGGAACAGCCTCCCAGCAGAGGTGGTAGATGGTAATACAGTGAGGGGATTAAACATGCATGGGATAGACATACGGCTCCTGAATCTAAAACGAGACCAACGACTGATTAAGGTTTGAGTCTTTACAGCAGGAGAAACGGACGACTAGACGGGGGACGTCGGGCTGGCCCTTTAAGCCCTTTAGATTAATGTTTGATTATTTCCCGGAGGGGGGCGGACGCGTCCATGAAAACCTTTCCAATCCGCCGGCCGACAGACAAACAGACAGCGCAGGTTTTCAACAAAAAATAAAGAAAGCCGCAGAAAGATGTCTGAGATAAAGAACCTGCGCGGATAATGGACTCGCAGCGGATTTAATTACGCCCGGAGGGACGGAGCGTAACAAAAGGTGTCTGACCCCGGGGGAGGCGACGCGCTCCGCAGACACAAAGAGGCAATTTACTGCAACACTGGGGGGAGAACGCCAGCGGAACACGTTTCGGGTCCCACAACGCCGGCTGTTAGCGGCGGCCGCTCGTTACCGAGAGCAGCAACCGCGGGGCTCACAAAATGTTCTGTCCTCTCTGACTCCCCCGTGACCGATATAACGACGCCGATAACGGGGCGAGACGATTCACACCCCGCACCCTGCAAAATATACCGGAGAAACCTTAAAGCCTCGCAACAAAGCGGACGATAACGACGCGGAACGTCGGCACCGGACCGACCGCCTGCTTATCGCTATTCAATACGCAACGAAAGCCCCTCTTTCCCCGTCACCAGCAGGACCCCCGGTCTGTGTCGTTCAGGTCGATGGATTAGACTGGGTGATGCCCATGCGCTCTTCTTACATACATGCCAAGTACCCGATGCACCGACGGGACTCGATGTGATTAGGAAAGGATCAGAGAGGGAAAAACTAACGCTGCTTCGCTGATTAATGAAAAAGATGGTACTTAGTGACAGCGTCCCCTCTACGAGATAAAAGAGATGAAGGACGGGAGGGAATTTATTTCAAAAGAGGAGAAAAGTTACAACAAGAGACCCGAATCTAACGCTAGAGAGTCAGAGACTGAGATGGAACAGAAGGAACTTTACTGAGAGAGTAGTAGATAAGTGGAACATCCTCCCAGCAGAAGTGGTAGAGGGTAATACAGTGAGGGTATTAAACATGCATGGGATAGACATACGGCTCCTGAATCAAAGACGAGACCAACGACTGTTTCAATAAAAGCCGTGATAGGTTAATATGGGCAGCGGGGCAGATAACTAAATGGCGTTACATTCGTACAAACAGGCGGCCGGTATAACGGAAGACGCGGGATCTCCACTCACCGACCGGCTTCTCGCACACCAGGCCGTCCGTCAGGGCCGTGCAGGGGTTGGCTTTCAGTCCGGCCACCTCGGCTCGCTCTAAGTTGGCGCAGAATCCCGAGTCGCTGGGCTCTCCTGGAAGCCACTGCAGGGTGGTGTTGGTAAACGGGCACATGTCCTCCCAACCCCAGTACGAGATGTTGATTTTACGCAAACCCACCCAGGGCGACAGCTTCTAAAACGGGGCAAAAAAACAAGGATTAGATAAATTACCTGATTTCTAAATAAATACAAAGAAAAGGGTTAGCAGCATTTAACAAACAACAGAGAGAATCTAACAATCCTGTAACAAAAACCTATAAATATAAATAAATTATGTTACGGCTTATTTTGGCCACAGAGCGTAAGCTCTTCTGCCAAGGCTGAATGCAAATCAGACGCCATCTGGCTAATCTCTTTACGGTTTGTCGCATTAACTGCGCATCAGGAGAGGTGAGTCGCATTCTGGGGAAAGTTATCAGCCCCGGCTACAATATCATAAAGGAGCCATTCCAGAAAAACCTACAATAATACAATTATATATTTTATCCCCAAACGCACAGCCGGGATACTGTAATGCAAATGCCCCTCTGTTTCCCACAATCCCTCAGTGCAGACGGCCTCGGAACCCTCCCGTCTGCCCGAGCAGGAAGTTGGAAGCCGCTTCCTGTTCTCTCCCGTCAGCCCGAGCAGGAAGTTGGAAGCCGCTTCCTGTTCTCTCCCCGCGTTGTTTTAGCGGACGGCGCAGGAATCTCTAATTGTTTCCAGCCGCGCAGGTCCCTCCGTAACGCTATTATCACAGATACCTCAGGGCGACGGGGCCTTTTGGCTAAGATCAAGTGTAGTTCTCCTTGTGGTGGTGGGGGGGTGACACTGGTCCTCTGGCCTTAGGGTTCGGGAAAGCAATGGAGCCTGAGGTGGAGTTGCCCCGGCAGAAATGCTGGAGTCACCGTGTGTGGTATTGCACGCCACTGCACACGGTGAGCGCACGTTCCCACTGGCGGCCTACCAGCACTACCTTTTCCTCAGGTACCTTTTGGTCTTGGGGTTAAGATTTTATTTTTGAATCCGGCAGGCCAGTAATGGTCTGTCCTTAAATTATTTTTCTTTAATTTATATAATTCACGTCGTTTTTACACGAGTGCCCATTAATTCCCCGTTTTTGAATTCACGGCTTGGCCCCCACGATTCTTTGGCACACGTTTTTTTGTACCCACGTTTTTGGACACTGTTTTTCTTTTTAGAGGCAGTGAAGCCTGGACTTTGCTGGAGGAGGATTGGGAGCCTTCTGGCCCCTTCCTCTCTTCAAGAAGACCAGCAAGGAGTCTCACTCTTCGGGGTGACTCGAGATCCGACCCTCCCCTGGGGGGGGTTGGAATTTGTCCGAGTTCTCCGTGAGGGGACTCGGTATCGTAGTCTGGCTTCTGCTGCCTTGTGCACAGTTGTGGCACCCAGGAGCATGCGCCTCGGGATCCAAAACAAAACCAAAAAAAACCCCAAAACGTCAGTGCGACGGGGCAGCAAGATGGCGGCTCCCAAATACAGTGTAACAGGGGGGTAACAGAGGGGGCTTTATTTTGATAAATAAAAGAAAAAAACTAAAACAAATGTCCCCATATCTATAAAGTGTATATTCTGTATGTATATCTATAATATAGTGTATATTCTGTATGTATATCTATATAGTGTATATTCTGTATATCTATATAGTGTATATTCTGTATATCTATATAGTGTATATTCTGTATGTATATCTATATAGTGTATATTCTGTATATCTATATAGTGTATATTCTGTATGTATATCTATATAGTGTATATTCTGTATGTATATCTATATAGTGTATATTCTGTATGTATATCTATATAGTGTATATTCTGTATGTATATCTATAATATAGTGTATATTCTGTATGTATATCTATATAGTGTATATTCTGTATGTATATCTATAAAGTGTATATTTATAGATCTCTTTTTAGTTTTTCTGCACTGCGCTGACTTTCCCAGCTGTCCCGGTTGTCAGCCGTCTCGGGCGGCCCCTCTGTCCTCGCCCGCCTGTCCCGTCTAATAAGCTGCATTTAGGTGTTAGCGCCAGCCGCCGGGCCACATCTGTATGAAGAGACCAGCAGACGAGTTCATGCGCGGCCCCGGTGCTCACTCGTGAGACGTGCGAGGTGCACTCACAGATAGGTGCCGGGGGACATGGGGGCCGGTGGTTTATCCTCTGCCTGCGCCTGCATCATGATGTTATACTCCGGACGCGGTTATATAGAATTCCGTCGGCCCGGCCGGGGTCTGTATACGACATTTTTCCTCCCCGGGATGTCTCCGAGGCTCCGTCTGTCCGTTTGTTGCCGTTATAAAGGGTTTATTGCGGCCGCTGCCACCTCGTCGTGAATCTGCTCCTCCGCATTCACAGCTCCTCGGGCCAGGGGGGCGTCCAGAATGATAACAGCCGAGAAAGGTGAATTATTTATGCCAACAGATTGAGCAAGATATTGGAGACGGCGTCTCTCCGAAACAAAAGGCCGACGGGTTTAACTCCTTCAGTGCTGGCCCCACATCCTCAAAAACACACAAACTGCTAATCGGAGCCGTCCGTCTCATCCAGTCCGTGCCGTAAAGACTCAAACCTTAATCAGTCGTTGGTCTCGTCTTAGATTCAGGAGCCGTATGTCTATCCCATGCATGTTTAATCCCCTCACTGTATTACCCTCTACCACCTCTGCTGGGAGGCTGTTCCACTTATCTAACCACTATTAGCAATGAATATTATAAGAGTTACTTCTCAGATACATCGTTGCTTCTTTGTTTCTTCCAATCAGTATCAGGAACCGGTAGCAGAAAGTGTCTAGAGCGTTAGAGAAGAGAAGTATCTCTCGCTAAGAGAACTTGATTAGAGAGGATGGTTAATTTAGACGGAGAGACGGGGAAGTGGCAGGAAGAAGAGATATCTCCGTGACTTACAGAGACTCGATGGGACCGGACAGCCAGGCGGGAGGGAAGAGGAATGACTTTCTACCTGGAGGCTTCTCGCAGACAGCGCCGTATAAATCACTGCTCCGTTTCATTAGCTCGCTCTGGCAGCTCACTAAACGGGGCTTTTTAACTTGGTAGCCATTTATTTAAAGCTGCTGTTCCTCCTGGATGTTCGTTCCCAACTTTCCTAAACCCTTAAGTTATTATATACGGCTTCTTCTGTGTTAAATAACCGGATTCCTGTTTTAAAACAATGTCCTGCTTTACTTGAGGCTTTTAGTTCGTTCCCTCTGCTCTGCGCTGGCTGCCCGTCGGTCTCCGACATTACAGAAGAATCGTCTGCTTGAAGGTCCGTTAGTTTAAAGGGGGCTGGGAGTTGTTGTAGACGATGAGATCGCTGTGATGTAATAAATAAAGGAGCTTTTGAACAATGACAAGAGTCTATTGCTAAGCAGCTCTAGTATCTTAATAGACATTTAAATGCAGTTTTGAAGTCACAGGGGGTTCTAGGGGGGGGGGAATAAAATGGGCCGCTCGGTGGAACAGCACCTTTAAAGCGTCAGAAACCCTCTGTGAAATCTGCAAAGCTTGTATTATCTCCTCTGTAGAGTGCAGGGCGCCATATTCTGGAGTCCTTCTATAACACGACGGGAGCGACGGGCTCAGAATCCAGTGTGGAGTCCGACGGGGAAAATGTTTAAAGCGCAAATTGATCCCCAAAGCAAACGGTTTCTGTTCATCTGATAAACCAGGTTCAGGGGGGAGTCGCACGGTTTGTTTCTCAATAAATCGTCCTCAAAGTCAGACTTAACGTGGTTTTTGCAGCCACGGCTACCTCGCATGTAGGACTGGACTGGGGATGACAAGGCGGCCCTGGCAATTTAAAGCCGGCAGCGCCTGATGATATAAATGAGGCCTAGCAGAGCGTGTGGCCGGCGTATCCAGCCAGTGGAGCGACAGATCATGTAAGTATAGACGCCAGGGGCCAATGCGAGCCTCCTTGCACCTACCAAGGAGGTCTATTCAGTAGTAAGTCAAGTCATCAGTGTAGTAAAGGGTTAATGACTGATGTTGCCTGTCCTCTGACACTAACGCTTGCAAAACACGTAGATTCACTAATCTAATCACTTTCTTTTTTGTGATTTGCAGGCGAGGGCATGCGTGTTGAATTGAAAGTGATTCTCATCCCTTCCCTTGGTTAATGGGGGGGTCCTGGGGACCTCCTTTTCATTTTAACCCCTTAATGACAAAGCCCGTACATGCACAGGCTCAAAATGCATTGTTTTCAATGGGTTGCCCATTGTCCTTAAGCGGTTAATACCTTAAATTTTTAATTGTTATTTACTATGATAGATAAACGAGCAGACAGACACCGACAAACATTTTCCTAGCAACGTGATTACCCCCAAACATTTCAACAATGCTTACATAATACATCTAGCAGCGCGTGAGACCCCCCGTTACTTTGTGTCCGGTTTGAGACACAGAAGAATACGAGAAGATAATTTGTAGCAAATAAAAAAGTAAAGATTTGTCAGACGATGCGATACGGAGGCCGGCACAAGGCGGACCGAACTCAGATATATTTGATTCCGGGTTTTACCTGGACCGTGTATTTCTGCATCTCATCCAGAACAAAATCCACCTCCTTGGGGGTTGTCAGGGAGGCCAGGCTGCCGCTGAGGTTGTGGCAGTAAACCCTGGCGTTGTCGTAGCTGTCCCGGCTCGAGTTGATGCGCAGACAGGCGTCCCCCACGTGCGTCCAGCCCTCCCCGCACAGGTGAGCTGCAACGAGGAACAGAAGGGGATAGCGGCACGCGGATTATAACGGGGATCTAGCAGCAAAAAGCAGTAAAAAAAACAAGACAGCGCTGCGCTTATTTGGGCAGAAAACTGAACTAATAGCCATTTATTTAGGGAGAAGAAGACTTTTCCCCCTTAAGTTAAATCTCGCATAATAATACGGATGTCTCGGCATCCCCGATCCTGCGCAGCTCGGAGACCTGACAGTCTGCACATCAGCGATGCAAAAAAAGGCAAGAAGTCTGAATTCTAAACGTCACAAATTCCCTTCATTGACGAAGAAGCTCCTATTCTTTTCATTTATCGGTTGATATAGCGCCATCATATTCTGCAGCGCTGTACAACGGGATCACACAAAGACATTCATGGTCCATTCAGTTTAGCCTTAAAAGAGAATAAATTCTTCATAAACCAGAGATTCCAACCAATTCTCCTCCTGTGATCTCTACTTTCTGGATAAATTGGTACCAAAAACGACTTGGGACGTATTTTTCGTTTCGTTTTTGGTCGATTGGACAACAAAATTCAAATGACATTTCTGAGCTTTCTCCTTTTTTTCGCTAGTTTTGTTGGGGCCTCTTCCTCATTTTTGGATGTTCTTATGAGTTAATGAAATTAACACATTTTGTTAAAGTTAAGGTTTTATACGAATCCAAATGCACAAGTCTAGTAACCAGTGATCCGGTGTGTGCCGGTAAAATAACCCAGACATGGCGGGGTGACTTATAAAAAAAAAAGTGATCCCAATGCCAGATTAGAAAAGTGATCTTATCATAATAGCAACAAATGGAAGGAAGTTTTACTTTACTGAGAGGGTGGTAGATAAGTGGAGCAGCCTCCCAGCAGAGGTGGTAGAGGGTAATACAGTGAGGGTATTAAACATGCATGGGATAGACATACGGCTCCTGAATCTAAGACGAGACCAACGACTGATTAAGGTTTGAGTCTTTACAGCAGGAGAAACGGGCGACTACAGGGGGGCCACCGGGGGCCGATCTGGCGGCAAGTTCTACACCCTTATGCTGATTGGACCATTCCATTAATTGCTATGGCAATAAGATGACATTTCCCACATTTGCATTATAATGGTCAGGTGGTCGCTGGCGGCTCCGATGGGCCCCCGTCCGGCCCGCCGTTCGCTCACCTGGCAGCGCTTGGCACTCCTGCTGCCTCTGGTCCCACTGACAGTTCAGATTTAGGGAGCAGCTCTTACAGCTCGTCAGTTTGTTGCAGATCTGCTCGTTGCGGATGTAGCATTTTGTGTAGTTTTTCACCGACTGAAACACAAAAGGAAGGAAAACAATCACAAAAAACCCGGAAAAGTTCAAATGAAAGCGGATCGGTCGCTTTAACCCAACGCTGCGCGTCACAGCGCTATTCCGGATAATAAATCCTTCTATTCCGATGCCCGTGTAACAATGTTACGGATTAAAACAGTTACTCCTCACAATCACGTAGCTCCTCCCCTTTGGTGATAGGTGATAGGTGATTGGCTCTGTGTGTTAAAGAGGATAGACACGTAAAATACCCCCTAAATTGTAATGATAACCTCATAAATACATTATTTTTAGTTAATAAATGAACTTAGTGATTCAAGCTCCTCGCAGTGACCGGCGGAGGTCCGACCCATGGCAGCGCCCCCTGCCGCCCCCCCCCCCCCCACAGACGGCATCATCATGATGTCATATGACCGCGGCATCCCCATGCGCCGTCTCTTAAAGGTCTTATGGAGCTCCTGTGTGATTTAAACCTTCGCCGAGGATCATCCGCTTCGTTCTATAATCCTCTTCTAGTTAATGAATCAAAATGTCAGACGCGGCCGTGCGTTCAGAGACCGTCCAAATGTCACAAAACTCAACGGACGAGAATTCTAACCCGGAAACCCAGAAACCTCTGTACATTATTAAAGAGAACCAAAAACCCTCTAATACGGACAAAGAATTTAACCCTTTCTAGTCACAAACATGGATGTTAACACATAGAATAGTTTTTTTGCGGCAGATCGGCATACGTTGGCTCCGTCTACTCGCGAGACCTCAGAGGTCTCCTTTTCCAAAGAACATCCACCTGATAGTAAAATGTTTTAATTGATGTGCAACTGGGTTCCATTATTATTATTATTATTATTATTATATTGATATTATTAATGTATTTATGGAGGGCAGCAGGATGGAGGGTCCAATGGGTCAAAATTCTTCTGTTTCTAGAGTTTAAAAGAAGGTGGTATTTTTTGGTGCATTTTTGTAAAGGGTATAATACCATTAATTTAACCCTTTACAAAAACATCTGAGAGTCTGTTAGGGCTTAAAAATGATATTTTCCTCTCCTTTCAGGTTTTTTTTCAGGGGCAACTAGCATTTCAAATGGAGACAACATAACAAGCGGGTCCAAAGGGAACATTATTAGCGTTAATCGGGACGTATTGATGACGGTAACCGCTAGTGACCCGGAACCAGCCTGATTTGTGAAATAACCCCCCCCCAAAAAGAAGCGATCTGATTGGCTCACCACGCTGCAGTTGCTGTTCAGCGACACGCACTTCTTATCGTCGCACCACTGGCAGCCGTTGGTATTTGCCGTGCAGCTGGCGCAGTCCGTGTTCTTGTAGCATCTGTCGTCCGACGCGGCTGCGACGCGGGGTAAGAGGGGAGCGTTTAGACGGCGCAGACAGAAAGCTGACTCTCTACACCTGACTATATACACCGAGCTGACTCGCTACCCCATGTATAAAATGGATGGCTTCTATCTGGAGGAAGGACGAGGCTGGCCAGAAGTATGCTGTGGATACAGACCCACTTATTGTATTAACATTATTTTTTTAGGAATTTCAGCCTTTTTAGTTATTTTTAATACAATTAATTTCCCAGAAAGCGTATGTTTTACGGGGTCCCTTTAAAGGCGCATCCAGTGGGTGCTATAGGTACAGATATAATCCCCAGTCTGTCGGACATTAGGGGTCTCCTCATGTATAAAATACATTTTTTCTAACTATTTCCAGGGTTCTAGCGCCGGCTCCGAGAGTTACCCCCTCACCTGATTTGGCGGGGCAGTGGGCTTGGAAGGACTTGCCGTTGGCGCGAGCCGTCTCCCACGACACGCAGTGGTCCTTGTCCCACGCGCAGCTGATTCCGCGCACGGCGTTCGTGCAGAGATCCTCGCCGCGGAAAGCCTCGCAGCTCGGGGGCTTATACACCAAAATGTCATTAAGGAGGACGCTGGAAAAGCCCCCAAATATATACATGGACCTGCAGATACAGCAAAGAAATGAAAGCGGGGACCGGGTACAATGTAGCAAGAAAACGCTGGGGAGACACATCGAATAGTAACACGGAACAGGGGCACCAATAACCAGCGTCAATCCAATAGTTTATTATTATACTTTATTACTTTATTATATTATTACTATTATTATTATTCTATATTACTTTTTTATTATTATTATTATTATTATTATTATACTTTTTTACTTTATTATATTATTACTATTTGTTATTATTATTATTATACTTTCTTACTTTATTATATTATTACTATTATTATTATTCTATATTACTTTATTATTATTATTATACTTTCTTACTTTATTATATTATTACTATTATTATTAATATTGTTTATTACTTTAGTATTATTATTATTACTATTATACTGTATTAATTTATTATATTATTACTATTATTATTATTAATATTTTGTATTACTTTAGTATTATTATTATTATTATTATTAAACTTTCTTACTTTATTATATTATTACTATTATTATTATTACTCTTATTATTTATTATTATTCTTTATTACTTTATTATATTATTATTTTTATACTTTATTATTATTATACTTTATTATTTTATTATTATTAACTATTATATTTATTAATTGTTCTGATTATTTAGCCATAAGGCAGGGGCCGAGGGGTCGTAAGAATGTGTCTTAAACGTAAATGGCATTTTTTGCGCTGATTCTGCGAATGACCTTTACATTTTATGTTATATTATCAGCCGCATGAATATCCCTTATCTGACCCGATCACCGCGTTTAAACGTCAGTCCCGTAGGTATAAGTCTCGTTATACAGCGCTACAGTACCTGTCGGCGACATATAAATAAAAGGCAGTACTAAGATGGTAATTCAAGCTTTTTTACACAAAATCTCTTATTTTTGAGGGGGGGGGGGGGAGGCGGCCATGCCGGTTTGACTTTAATGAAATTAACTTCATTAAGTGAATGGGGGTGTATGGAAAAATAACTACAGGAGACATTTAACCCTTTCAGAGAACAATAGCAATCTTTTTGGTAATTTTTAGTAAAAAAAAAATTTAAAATATTATCAGAGAGGAAGCTCGTTACCCGTTGCTGACGACGGCCGAGTGCCCGAAGCGGTTGACGTCACGGTGGAGATTGGGCTTCTGCAGAACCTTCCATTCATCGCACGCTGCAAGAAAAGGAGACTGTTTAGCATCAACCCAGCAAGAGAGTTACACCTGTGGTCAAGTAGGCATTTTTTTCTAATGTGAGCTAAACCAAGCAGGGGTTATTTTGTATGCAGTGAATATGATCCATGCCTAGGGGTCTCCAGTAATGCATGATGTGTCTCTAGTGCGTCCGGGACACAGCGCTCGGCATATCCCTGCCGTCACATCTCTTGCTTTGTGCAGGGAGGAGAGGAGCCAAGAACTGAAACGGCCAGCAGACATATTTGTGTGCGGCGAGTATGTATTTGCGTGCGTCCATGTGCTTAGGGGCCCCAGAGAGCCTATATCTCCTATTGATTATATGGCCCCTATCTAATTGCCCATGAGACGGTATTATGTTATATATCATACTAATACAGTAATTAGATCGTTAACTAATAAACAGAAACGTATTATAAACGGCAAAATGTAAATGCGCAAGACACAGCGGGTGATACATAAACAGGCCGTTCAAAAGTTTGGGGTCACTCAGCTGTTTTCATGGAAGACAAGGAAATTTCTGGCTGTAATGGGAGATAAAGGGCCTCTGTACCCCTATGAAGAGATTCCATTAAAAATCAGCCGTTTTCCAGCTACAATAGTCATTTACAGCATTAACCCCGTCTGCGCTGGAGTTATTTTAATGGGGAAAGTGTGCTTTTCTTTCAAAAACAAGGACATTTCTAAGTGACCCCAAACTTTTGGACGGTTGTGTAAATAATATTTAAATTTAGATTTGTCTCTTGGGGACTTTTTTCTCAGTGCGGAAGGGCAAAAAAATACAATTTTTCATTTTTAAATGTCTAAGTGACCAATAGAGAAATATCCCAATTTTTTTAAATGTTAATAATCCTTTAATTTCCCCAAAAGCGTCGGGGTGCTTTCCAGATCCACCCCATTCCTTGCATGTTATGAAAGGTATTCCATGCTTTTATTTTTAGGATATCCTGAAATAACCCGACGGAAAAAGAAAGGTAAAATAAATCAGACCCCGAGATACTCTAATCCACAGAACGGGGTCGCGATTTGAGTAGAAAATTATCTATAAAGGTAAAACTATTATTAAAATCAAGTTTTGAGATAAGAGAATCCGCCCCGCAGACGGAGATGTAATAATGTAATAATTCTTCGGCCGCTCGTGTTATTTGTCAAACTGGCAGCTCTTTTCAACCGAACGCGGAATAGAAAAATATATCAATATTCGGAACGGACGTTTATCTCTTCCCCTCAATAACTTCCAGCCTGCGAGAGGAATAAATCCCCCCAGATGGAATCAATCCCACCGGGCGAGAAAGATGTCTTCTGCTCGTGGCGCAGTATTCTAGACGTGGCACCGCTCCCCAGCAGATGCTGCCACGTACCCTCATATTATGTCCTGGGTGCCTAAGGGTTAAACCCCTAATAATAAATCCAGTGCGAAACGATGGCCCCTTTCCACCCGGAGATCGGTATTTGCAGGCCGGGCTGTGGCCCATAGAGACCTGACTTTTGGGGGCCCCAATGGTAAGTCCAAAAATGGGTGTAAACACAGGAGTTTTGCATTTTATGCACCAAATCCTAGAACTTTGCACCAGAAAATAAGATCCTCGCTTCCCGGCGGCAGTAAATTAACTCTGAAAGGCTGCGGCGGGCCGGGGGCCGTTATATTTACAGCGTCCGCCCCGGAGCGCGACGTATTGGTTTATTTAAAACCAGCAAAAAATACATTTTCCCATAAAAGCGAAATAACGTTCTTTGAAGAAATGGCTCGCGTAAAGTGTCGTTCCGGGGAGCGAGATCCGAGCGTTACCTGAGCGGGGGGAGGTAATGGGCCGCCTGTCTCGGATACTTAGCAGCGAGGGCCGCAAGGTGAACTTGGCCTTCAGAAGATTAAAGAAGAAATCAGCAAACGAAGCTCCTGTCCGCGGGGGAATCTCATCTCTTCTATTGGTCTATTGGACCCCAGGACATGCGCAGACCGGCAGGGGGGACACAAGGATGCCTTATTGCTCCCTCCCCAAACCGGTTTATAGCACCCCCTCCATTACCACTTGATCCACTGGAGCCCCCCCAAAGTCTAGAGCCTGAACATCACCGGCATCCCGGCAAAGGTGGTCAGACCTCGACTTCTCGGCGAGGCGTCTTGGAGCTTGTTGGCTGGGAGGCCGATGTCGTAACGTCCTCTGGGAATCATCGACCTTCTGTTGGTGGAATCGGAATGATCTTCAACGATCTTGGGATGGATCTGGGTTCGCGTGGATCCTGGGATGGATCTGGGTTCGCGTGGATCCTGGGATGGATCTGGGTTTGCGTCGATCTTGGGATGGATCTGGGTTCGCGTGGATCCTGGGATGGATCTGGGTTCGCGTGGATCCTGGGATGGATCTGGGTTTGCGTCGATCTTGGGATGGATCTGGGTTCGCGTGGATCCTGGGATGGATCTGGGTTCGCGTCGATCTTGGGATGGATCTGGGTTCGCGTGGATCCTGGGATGGATCTGGGTTCGCGTCGATCCTGGGATGGATCTGGGTTTGCGTCGATCTTGGGATGGATCTGGGTTCGCGTGGATCTGGGATGGATCTGGGTTCGCGTGGATCTGGGATGGATCTGGGTTCGCGTGGATCCTGAGACAGGACTATGATCTCCTCTGAACTCGGCTCTTCTTGATCCACCAAATGTCATTAAACATCAGCAGACGTCCTCCCGGAACTCGCTTTGCTCCACAGAGAATACTCGGCCGGCGGAAATATTTCACTCGCCACAAATGCAGGATCCGTAATCAGTGTAAAACGTGATATAAAATGTTTTTATGCCGCGGTGTCCGGAGGGGGGCCGAACGCTTTTAACGATCTGCGGATTTATTTCGCTGGACGGCGAGTCTGGACGAGCGCGTTTACCGCAGAATGAACCGGGGCGAGGAGGCGCGACGACGCGTTTCTAACAGAACAAAAAGAAATCTGCGAAAAAAGAGAAAAACATCGGAAAAGCGTTTTCAGAAACCTCGGCAGTGAGCGTCTGGGCCGTGAATACAAAGCGGGCGACGGCTCCGGACGGCAGCGACACGAGACGGAGGTAATGAAGCCTGGGATGGGATACTTTGTAACACAGAAAGAAGTCGTTTGTCCCCGCCGCGTCTCGCAGATCAGCGTCTCACCCCGGCAGTCACTTCTACATGTTTGGGGCATCAGGTCCGCGCCACCAAAGAAACATACAGACTGAAATGGGAAATGTATTACCACCTCTGCTGAGAGGCTGCTCTGTTAACGCTAGCTCAAATTCATATTGCACACAAGGGCAA
This sequence comes from Spea hammondii, assembly GCA_029215755.1. Taxonomy (NCBI): domain Eukaryota; kingdom Metazoa; phylum Chordata; class Amphibia; order Anura; family Pelobatidae; genus Spea; species Spea hammondii. Next base: position 33,796,140 of record JARDYJ010000011.1, on the reverse strand, counting down.
AGCAAGGATATGGTGTAAAGCTCTGTTTCCATAGCAGCACCAAATAGATACCTAGAGGTTTGGTGCGTTTAATCAGTGAGAGCTCAGACCGGGAGGCAGATTCTTTCTTGTGTTCGGTTTTCGGTGTCATTTATTTCCCGGGGTATAAATAATTCCTCGTTCATCCGGAACGTTCCCACACAGTATTTCTTGGGTTTTTTGACCTTGCTCTCCCGTCTCCGCGTTTCTCTGGCAGCGGCGGCCGTCCACCTGCGATCGGCATCTGCTGCTCCTTCGTTATCCGAGTCCCGCTGCTCTGCCACCCTCTGCCATGCGCAAGAAGGTCACTTTCAGCATTAATCACAGAATATCAGAGCCAAACAGAATCGGCCTCTCCCCGGCATGAACAACGAAATCGTCTTCGGCACGCGGGGCCGGCGGGTGAGCGAAAGCAGCCAACAGAGGATCAAGGAATCGGGGGGGGGGGGGTCAAAAGGACAGAAATTACTGCAAACCTCCCTCGTATCCATTCCCAGAAGGGGTCTGATAACGGTCATTATGGAAAATGTGACTGGTCAAGAGGTAAGATATTCTAAATGAACTCACCTGTGTTCAAGCAGGGATTCCAGCTGTGATAAAGTAGGGAGAAAAGCACCAATTGGGACGCTCAGATATCATTAAATCAGACAAGAACATGAAGGAGTTGCTCCAGACTGTGAGACCCCAGAATCTGCCCCTTCACCCCGAGACCGAGAATTGGTTAAAAACCCTGAGAAGAAGCCGGAGACGGGGGTAAAAACCCTGAGAACTTATTGTGGTACGGCTCAATGCTGAAGGCTAGGAGCCATTATCCAAACCTTTAAGCTTCCATCTCCTCCACGCGTGGAGACGGATAATTAACCCATAATATCGCACCTTCATCGGTTACAATAACCCGACCAACATTAAGGCAGGATGGAAATTATAGTATTTTATCCAAAGCCTGTTCACTAAAACACCCCTTTTTGCTCATTTTTAGGCCATTCAGCATTGTTCCGATCTATACGCCAAAATGTGTATTTTTTGCCCCAAAAAAAGGGCCAGCGTAAAAAAAATAAATGGAAATATCAAAATTGGCCGTTACTTTTCAATGTATTCCGTCCATTAAAGTGCATTAAATATGGTTTTTTTTTTGCATTCTTACATTTTTGGAACAAACAAATTACTGCAGATTCTAAGTGTTTTGAGTAAATTCTATAGTAGATTTTTTTTTCATTTTTCCCGAATGAGAAGAAAATAAGTTTTGTTTTTTTTCCCGATTTTAATGGATTGTATGGACGGCAGCCGTATTGTTCCTGCGCGATCCAACTTAATCAGGGTACCCGGCTTTACTCTCATCATCCTAACCACAGCCCTTCAAAGCTCCGCTCGCTAAACACAGTTATTAGGAGCCGAGAGTGCGCTTTGTGTAAAAGAAAAAGAAATCGTACAAAGGGCTACGGAAAATATTATTATACTTCTATGTGCAGGAGAGAGAGAGAGAGGGGGGGGGGAGAGGGAGAGAGACAGAGAAAGGGAGGGAGAGAGACAGAGAAAGGGAGAGAGAGAGAGAGAGAGAGAGAGAGAGAGACAGAGAGGGAGAGAGAGGCAAAGCGAGAGAGAAAAAGGGGGCGAGAGAGGGAGAGAGACAGAGAAAGGGAGGGAGAGAGAGAGAGAGAGAGAAAGAAGGAGAGAGAGAGAGACAGAGAGAGAGAGGGAGAGAGAGAAGGATAGAGGGAGAGAGAGAGAGAGAAGGATAGAGGGAGAGAGAGAGGGAGGGAGAGAGAGAGGGAGGGAGAGACAGAGAGAGAGGGGGGAGAGGGAGACAGAAAGGGGGGGAAAGAGGGGGAGAGAGAGAGGGAGAGAGAGACAGAGAAAGAGGGAGGAAGAGAGAGAGAAAGAGAGAGAGAAAAAGATGGAGAGAGAGGGAGAGAGGATGCCCTACAGACAGAGAGGAAAGTGATGAGTATAAACAGATTGCAAGCTTTTTGGTTCAGTTGGGTTTCGAACTTCCAATTCGCAAGCTATTATTCCTCAACGCATTCATTGTGTTTTAAAGGGACCCCTACGAGGTGCTGCAGTGTGAATGACTCTGTCTACAGATACAGAAGCCCCCCGCTCACCGATGTCGTAGGCCAGGAAGTCGGCGGAGAAGCACTTGGCGCCGTTGCTCAGGGAAGTGTCGTTGTGCGTGTTCCCCCCAAACACCAGCAGGGTGCCGCTGATCAGGACGGCAGAATGGAGGTACCGCGCCAGCCCGCTCACCCTCAGGATGGTCCTGGAAACCAGAAGAGAAAATCCCATTGAAAAACCCCGAAAAGCATATATATATATATATAAATATATATATATATACAGACAGAAGGGTTCCACGCGCACGCACGCTCACACTTACAGAACATATTAAACGTAAACTGTATATAAAGGTCACATAATTTATAGACTCGACTGAGATACATGAAAAAGAAAATCAATATTTTAGCGAGCGGCCCATTCTTCACGTTGGAGGCCAGAGAGCCCGGGGCCGGGTTGGCCTTTTCTGGGGATAATTTATTTGCTTTCTTCCAAAGATGTTATTTCTATATAGCTGCTCTGTTAACCCTTTGCGACACTGAGGAGCGAGCCATTCAACTCTAAACTGTTGCTCCCCCTGCGGCATTCCGTTGGTTAAACATAAACATTATTATTATGATTTATTGTTTACATAGCGCCATCATATTCCGTAGCGCTGTACAATGGGTAGATGAAACATAACAAGTAGTATATAACGTAACAATTTGACTTACAGAGACAGCAGCTGAGGAGGGCCCTGCGCACAGGAGCTGACAATCACATCCCCTTGTGACCTCACAGCGCAGTAAATGCTTTATTGTTACTTTGTTTCTGTCCTCGCTGAGAGTTACTCTGAAACGCGTTCGTCCGCACCGGGGGGGGGGTGGGTGTTATCCGGCCATTAAACGCAGTTTGTGTGAAATGACTGAAGGTTTTAAATTCTAAATATTTGGGAAGCTGCAGAGAATTCATTGAGATTCTAAGATTTTGGCGAAAGTTTCGCGTTCTTCGTTGCTGTGAATGTTCTTCGTCACCAACTGCGACCAACAAACGCAAAGAAACGAACGTTTCTGGATATATTCACTCCGCCACCAGCGAGCGGCATGTGAGCCGTGGAGCGTGCAATCTAATCAGACTCGCGCTCAGTAACATTTCCGGCAGGTTACCCCCCGGCGGACCCCGGGGCAGAAATTAAACCAAGACGAGAACACGAGAGGACGCTCAGTCTCTGAAACGCTTGGAGGTGAGGAGAAAGACGAGACAAAAAGGTCACCGGATGGAGTGGACACAGAAAACGAATACGGCCCTCGATCCATGGGGGGCCGCGGGGAATTTAATGAGCTCTGGATACCCTTTCACGGAATAAAGCCAAGAAACCTTTGATTTGTAGACCAGGTCCGGTGGCTACTGATCTACAACTCCCATTACGCTCAGCCTGACAGGTTTACAGAACTAACCAAGCAAAAAAAGTCAGTTTCTGCAGCGGTATGAGGTTAGGACGATACTTTTTATTAACTTAAGTTATTAAGTCATTTACATAAAAGATAATAATAATAATAATAATAATAAAAAAGCTGTAATATTAAACACCAGGTTTCACTGGACCTCAGAAACGTGTAAAGTTATTAAACTAGGTTAGATGTTAGAATAAAAGGTCATAGCCTAAAACTAGACTAGAAGTTTTTCTTTACTGTCATGGTAGTATAAGTGGAACAGCCTCCCAGCAGAGGTGGTAGAGGGTAATACAGTGAGGGTATTAAACATGCATGGGGTAGACATCCGGCTCCTGAATCTAAGACGAGACCAACGACTGATTAAGGTTTAAATCTTTACAGCAGGAAAACGGGGGGACTAGAGGGGGGCCGGATGGGGCCAATCCGCCGGCGGGTTAAATGCTTCCTGTTTGTATTCTTATAGGCTTGATGGACTCTTCTGACTCACAGGGAAAACGACCAAAGAATACAAGATCTAATAATATTGGCTCAGAATTGGGTCGCCGAGGTTAAAATAATTCTCTGTGGGGCCCGTAGGCCGAGCGACACTGGAGGTCCCGCTGGCATCCCTATCATCCATATCACCCCAGTACCTTCACCCAAATCAATCATCCGTAACCCCAGCCGTACCGACCCTAATTCAGTGGGGGTGATATCAGGACCCCCCCATCACGGAGCCCCGGTACTCACCACGTCCTGCTGTTCACTTCGTACCGGTACAGATCGTCCACCAGCCCGTATTTGTTCCCAGGTAAAGCCTTGTGGCCCCCGTGCACGTACACGGCTTTCGTAAACGGATCGTATGCGCTGGTGTGACCGTAACCGCCCTGCACGATGGCTCCTCTGGTCTCGGGAACCAGCCAGGTATTGGATCCTGAGAACAAAACCCAAATAGAGTGAAACATTATCGTTAATCAAAAAAATGTGAACCTGGAAGTGAAAGGGTTAAAAATACCATCCGCTGTAGGAAAGACGAGAGCGGTGGTGCCCTGTATAATGCATATTTATATCAGTGAGCCGGCCCCCTAGATAATGTATAGTTAAATCAGCAAGCCAGCCCCCTGTATAATGTATAGATAAATCAGTGACTGGCCCCTGTATAATGTATAGATAAATCAGCGAGCCGGTCCCTGTATAATGTATAGATAAATCAGTGACCGGCCTCTGTATAATGTATAGATAAATCAGTGACCAGCCTCTGTATAATGTATAGATAAATCAGTGACCGGCCCCCTGTATAATGTATAGATAAATCAGTGACCGGCCCCTGTGTAATGTATAGATAAATCAGTGACCGGCCCCTGTATAATGTATAGATAAATCAGTGACCGGCCCCTGTATAATGTATAGATAAATCAGTGACCGGCCCCCTGTATAATGTTTAGATAAATCAGCGAGCCGCCCCTGTATAATGTATAGATAAATCAGTGACCGGCCCCCTGTATAATGTATAGATAAATCAGTGACCGGCCCCTGTATAATGTATAGATAAATCAGTGAGCCGGCCCCCTGTATAATGTATAGATAAATCAGTGACCGGCCCCCTGTATAATGTATAGATAAATCAGTGACCGGCCCCCTGTATAATGTATAGATAAATCAGTGACCGACCCCCTGTATAATGTATAGATAAATCAGTGACCGGCCCCTGTATAATGTATAGATAAATCAGTGACTGTCCCCTGTATAATGTATAGATAAATCAGTGACCGGCCCCCTGTATAATGTATAGATAAATCAGTGACCGGCCCCCGGATAATGTATAGATAAATCAGTGACCGGCAGACCCCTGTATAATGTATAGATAAATCAGTGAGATCCCCGTATAATGTATAAATAAATCAGTGAGCCGGCCCCTGTATAATGTATAGATAAATCAGTGACCGGCCCCCTGTATAATGTATACATAAATCAGTTACCGGCTGTGACAGGGCCAGGCTAGCTGGCTCGTGTGTCATATGAAGTTTAGCCGGGTCACGGAGCACTTTTGTGTCCGGTTCTGTATACCGTGACCCGGTAATATATTATATTGTGTTTATTGTGTAACCGGCCCAGAGACTGATGTGGCTTCAGCTCCAGCCTTCAAAGAGACGATCCTATAATCTGGCTGGGGCTCTTAATCAGCCAACACAGCCCTGTCTGCCCAGCCGGCACCCGCACTACAGGGGGGATAACACAGGTGGGGGAACCCATTGTATTCTGTAATCCCCTCACCTGATACATCCCCTGTATACTGATGGGATTTGTGATGGGATGGGAGTGATGGGATTGGGGGTTGGGTTCGGTACACATTGCATTGAGATTGTATAAAGTTCTGTGTGTTTGTAATAAAGAGAGTTCTTCTTGGTTTGCTACGAATGGTGGTCTGGATGATCCGGGGATAGCTGAGTGCGATCCGTATGAGGGACTGACCGGTGATTCCTCAGCCCTCAAACAGGGGTACCCAGCCTTGGGTACGGTGACCCTGTAACACCGGCCCCCTGTATAATGTATAGATAAATCAGTGACCGGCCCCTGTATAATGTATAGATAAATCAGTGACCGGCAGACCCCTGTATAATGTATAGATAAATCAGTGAGATCCCCGTATAATGTATAGTATATAATCATTATCATCACTAAGGGACAGCATTCCCCGTAAACATGGAGAGTCAGTGGGAGTTTTGGCGAGTTGTCCTGGCGTTTAATCTGCCAACCGGCCCTGGAGGCAGAATTATTAAAATTTCCAAGATTTTAATCATTTTCGTTACTTCGGCAACAAACCCAATTCATGTCGGAGTACAAGCTGTCGCCGGCAGACAGATAAATAACGGATTGAGCTGCAAACCGCACAGGGCGCCTCTCACCAGCATCCGCGGCATCCGTCCTCAAAATTTCAACCAGAAAGTCAGCAGCCAAATTAACGACCTCCAAAGAATCCCCAACTCAGCCTCCTTTTCACTGCAGCCGGGGCCAGCTGAGTGAAGGTGAAAATAATAGATGGTCTTTCTTGGCCGATGAACCAGAGCCGTCCAAGTGTTGAGGAGTTTAATGATCTGTACTGGAGTCTGTGCTGATTTATGTAAAGCCGGTGGATCGCCTTACAATAAACGTGAACCCCGAGAAAGAGGCTGCGCGAGAAAGAGGCTGCGCGAGAAAGAGGCTACACGAGAAAGAGGTTACGCGAGAAATTAGTTACGCGAGAAAGAGGCTACACGAGAAAGAGGCTACACGAGAAAGAGGCTACACGAGAAAGAGGCTACACGAGAAAGAGGCTACACGAGAAAGAGGCTACACGAGAAAGAGGCTACACGAGAAAGAGGCTACACGAGAAAGAGGTTACGCGAGAAAGAGGCTACACGAGAAAGAGGCTACACGAGAAAGAGGCTACACGAGAAAGAGGCTACACGAGAAAGAGGCTACACGAGAAAGAGGTTACGCGAGAAAGAGGTTACGCGTGAAAGAGGCTACACGAGAAATTAGTTACGCGAGAAAGAGGTTACACGAGAAAGACACCGGTGTGCCTTAGTGCCCAAAAATAAATAAATGGGGGAAAAGGTGCAGCCAGAATCCCCGGAAGAGGATAATGCCCTCCCGCAATATTGTTACAGGCTTATGACTTTGGAAGCATGCGTAGGGCATTCCCCCCAGTTTGGGGGAGTTTGGGGGTAGGAGGAACGGACGGGGCTTTGGTCTTATCTATCTATACAGCTGGCAATGAAAGTGCGTGAGAAATGGCGGACTTAATATTCTGGAGAGTTCGGTGTGGAACCCCATACTCTGCGTAAGCGATTCGGGGTCTATCCAGTCCCGATGCTCATGATCCAGAAGGCCTCCCAACTTACTGAGCCCTCTGAGCCCCAACAGCTGGATTATATCGCGGGAGTCCATAGAATACACACACGGACACATAATAACGCAGGTCAGGTGCTACAAATCCAAACGCGGTGACGGCAGAAAACGTTACAATGCTGGAGAGAAACGAATCCTCGAGAAATTCTCTGAAGATTGTTTTCTGAACAAAGTATTTTTACTCCTCGGCTCCTCGGCTCCATCCCACAGAAGAGGTCAGAGCTGCTCAATTGCAAAAGACCAAAGAGCAGACGGGGTTAAAGGTTCCGACTCACGCGGATAAATAAGGGGCTCTCAGCCGGAGAGGTCCGAGCCGCATGCGAATAACAAACACGTTCAGCCGATCGCTTGCATTAGAGCTTCCGCGGCAGAAGGAACACAAGATCTGAAACCCGAACACTCTCAGCCACCACACAAGATGCCGTCTGCATTCAAGCAGCAAACCGCAAACCCCTATGAGCCCTTCAACTCGGATTCAAACCGAAAACAAGAACAAACAAGGGAAATAGGGAAAATGTAATATTCGGAAAAACATTGTTTTTGTTATTTTGCGTGCGTTTAAAAATATTCACTAATCGCTCCTGCGTGTGAAGAGAAAAGCGGCGGCTCGGAAACGCAACCTTTTATCTGGAGACGCAGAGAGAAAGAAATCGGTAAAAGTCAGAAGATAAATATATATATTTGGTTTTCTCTCTCTACGGAAAGGTTTAGAAAAAAAAGTAAAAATAAAAAAAATATGAAAGAATAAAAAAAGTTTTATGATCCAAGTGAGTAAAACCATCTCTATCGTCTCCCTCGGGAGATTTATGGGAACGCCGGCAGCCATAACTAAACGCAGCGAAGAAAGGGCAGAGACGCCATCTCCGTGGGACCCGATTAGGTCGCGCTCCGGAACGCCACGCTCATCACCTCCGCGCCGCCTTTTCCTCCAATTAGTGCTCAACAGCGCGAAATAAACATTAAATCCACCAAAAAAAACGCTGCCGCCTCGGACGGCACTAAAAGGGAAACAACCGTAATAAAAGGTGATGTTACTTAGTAACTAGGATCACTTCCCAAATTGTTTCAAACACTTTTAAGAAGAGCTTCTTCGTTCTATTTACTCATTTATTTACTTCTCTAAAATAAATTCTATTAAAGCTTTTCCTTAAGAATGTTCTGTAGATGAGGGTAACGAGTATTTTTATCAGGGTTATCATATTTCCTGTCTGCCCGTTAAAGGGGGTGAAATGCCCTCTCTGGGGTTATAAGTGGGGCAATTAGGACTGAAGTTTGGATGCTTTTGTTTGGGCCAATGGCTACAAGTGAGGCTGGGGGTGACTAATAGGTTTCTATTAAAATTCCAAATAAATCAATCCTGTCATCTGTATCTGCGCCAAAACATCTCACTTTATTGATTTACTTATTGAAACCATTTATACGGAAGGCAATCAGCTGGCAGGGTGACTCGTAGACCACAATGTATTACTAAGGCGATATACGTGATTATTATAAATAATAATAATATATTACATACTACATATACTATATTAAATATGATTATATTATATGTTATATGTTATATTTATTATTATATATATGATATTATTATATTATATGATATTCATTATATTAAATATGATATTTATTAATCTATTATATTATATATAGTATTATATTATATATTATACTTATTATATTATATATTATTATATTATATATTGTTATATATTATATGTATTATATTATATATATTATTATTAGATTATATCTTATATACATATATATTTATTATATTATTTTTATTATTATATCATATATTTTATATGATATTTTTTATAATATTATATATGTGTATATATATATAGATAGATAGATAGATAGATATATTAGAAGTGTCAATGACAAAGCTCTAAAACCTGCAGAGAACAATATTGAAAAAGTTCTAACATACCGTCTCACGCATTCATGCAGCTCGGAACATTATTAACGCAGAAGCGCATCCCAAAACAGGATGAAAACATTTTTTAAACCGAGCGTGTTCAGAAATCCCATATTTGAGGTTTGTAGAATACAAGAAAAAATGAGCCATCCATTGCCCAATCGATAAGGAATTGAACGCAAGCATCTAATTATGCGGAAACTAATTATATTTGCGTGATTAGCATCACGATAATGACGCGAAGGTTTTTCACAGTAATTAAGTGACGCATCCCCGGGGGCGCTAGGCGCTCGTTAACTGGGTATAAATATGGTGGAGCTGGTGGGGTTTGCAGAACACAATTATTTAAAAAAGTTTTAAAGTGAAATTTAGAGAATCCTCATGAATCTGGAAATAACTCAGATTATATCAACGCACGAGAAAGAAGTCCTGCTTTACCCCGGCAATCGGGTCATTTCTCAGAATAAAAGATTGGTGACATTTAATAACGAGCCAATTTATTGTACGGTCAGTAAAATCACATCAGTGGGAACTTCTGAGTTAGTTTTAGATATTACACCGGGTAAACATCACTGATTTCCATTAATCAAAGCGAGACGTCTTCAGACACAGAACTTGCGGCATTATCCTTATTTAAAACAAAAGTCTCCTCTTGGGTCTCAGGAAAGTTGCCCGAAGTCTCACCCCCTCTCTCCATAGAGGAGGTAAAAGGGGTAAAGCCAGACAGGCGGTGGGAAGAGGGTCCAACTCAAGTCAATGGATAATGCAGTGCATCCTCCAACCACTTGGGGCCGCTAGTGTATCAGAGTATCTATACATGTTCCTGGCCAACCAAAAGTGATTTTAGAATCCAACGGGTGCAGATTTTATATTTTTTGGGATGTGGATTTTATTTTTAAACAGGGACTTTTTAATTTTAATTTTTTCCTGGGATGAAGATGAGGACTGGAAGGCATTGCTTGACAAAACGGAATGGCCACTAACAGGTAATTGATTTTTACTGCCCACCTACTGACTAAAGGGGGCTTGGATGGAGGTCATGGGCACTTGCCTGGGATTAGGGGTAGTGGATAAGGATTTTTCTTTAAATATTTGTTTTAAAGTTATATTACTGTATACAGCGCTGGGGGGTTATATTACTGTATACAGCGCTGGGGGGTTATTGTTACCGGGTGTGACAGGGCCAGGCTAGCTGGCTCATGTGTCATATGAAGTTTAGCCGGGTCACGGAGCACTTTTGTGTCCGGTTCTGTATACTGTGACCCGGTAATATATTATATTGTGTTTATTGTGTAACCGGCCCAGAGACTGATGTGGATTCAGCCCCAGCCTTCAAGGAGACGATCCTATAATCTGGCTGGGGCTCTTAATCAGCCAACACAGCCCTGTCTGCCCAGACGGCCCCCGCACTACAGGGGGGATAACACAGGTGGGGGAACCCATTGTATTCTGTAATCCCCTCACCTGATACATCTCCTGTATACTGATGGGATTTGTGATGGGATGTGGCTGATGGGATTGGGGGTTGGGTTCGGTACACATTGCATTGAGATTGTATATAAATTCTGTGTGTTTGTAATAAAGAGAGTTCTTCTTGGTTTACTACGAATGGTGGTCTGGATGATCCGTGGATAGCTGAGTGCGATCCGTATGAGGGACTGACTGGTGATTCCTCAGCCCTCAAACAGGGGGACCCAGCCTTGGGTACGGTGACCCTGTAACATTGGTTGGCAGCGGTGGGAAGAATCCCACGACTTGGGTGAAATCCAAACCACCAACTGGGATTGCAGACGAGAGACACCAAGAGAGCTCCTGGAGGTTTGTAGCAAAGGAAAGGCTACTCTGATTGCGGACTGCAGAGAGATGGACCGGCACCAGGATGCCCCAGAGGAGAGCCTCGGACTGAGTGCTCTACAAAAGAACATTCTATGGCACCTATCCCTGTACCCAGGAGGGGCTACATCGGAGCAAGTGACGGCGGTGATTAAAATGTGTCACCGGGAACTGAGCCAGAGTGGGTCTGTATCTCCCAGACTAGGGGAACAGACCACCAAAATATCATACCAGGATATCCAACCCTTCCGAGAACCCGAGGATGAGAGAGACCGGGTTACAGCCGAGGTGTGTGAGCTGGAACACCAGCAATGGCAGTTAGAGTCTGCGCCTGCAGACTGGAGGGATGATTTCTCCCATCCCCACTTTGAAACGTACTGGGCACAGTACTGGACAATGTGGGATCTACGAGTTCCACTCCTGGGGGAGAACCCGTTGCCGGAGTGGGAAGACGAATTGAGGGATCTCATATATGCAGAGCTCGACCTCCAGAGCCGCTACCAGGGATTCTCCCAGCAGTTAGCAGGTGAAGACCACAGCGACCCTCTGATGCTGTATAGCCCCGTCGACCCAGGACTGATATATGATGCCTTCCAATTTGACTCGTCCTTCGGAAGCCCCTGCCAGTACCGCAGGGATACAATCTGGGACAACCGTGCAGAAGTCCTGGTTTATGCTATTCCCCCCGAGCTGGAGGCTGTTATGGATTGCCTGGTCCAAGAGGAATGGCAGCTCGAGAGGGACTATAAAGAATTGCTGCGGAGAGTGGAGCTCCAGGAGTTACAAGGAGACTGGGAGCATGGTACTACAACTTGCGGGAGTGGGACCGAGGTCCTCTTCACCTACTCCGCGGCCCCTGCCCTGGCGAGAAGAACCGAGGTCCTCGCCAGCAAGAAGAAGCGGAGGAGGAAGCCAAAAGCTCCGACCCAAGTCCTCACCAACAACCCTGGCTGCTCTACCCCGGCAGAAGAGATGACTGTCCCCACCGCCCGAGTAAGTGGCACAATTCCCCTCACCAAACCCCTAGCTATGCCCGTAGAAGCCAGTGCCCCAGACTGTCCCCCTGATTTCCCGAGTGTCCTGGAAGAAACCCGGGTCACTGCCCCAGAGGTTCCCTATGAAGTCCCCGGTGACCCGGTAGAGGCACCGTTCCCCGACCTAGCGAGGACGCCAGAGGGGCTGCCGAGTTCCCTGGGTCCTTTCAGTAGCCTGGCGCAGGCCCTGGTTCCTATCCCTGGTTCCCCAAGTGTCCTCCTAGAAGCCCAGGTCACTGTCCCAGAGTGTTCCTCTGACTCTCCCCGTGCCCAGGCAGAGGCACCTGTCCCAGAGAGGAAGATCGAGGGTCTGCTTAACCCTCCCGGTGGTCCAGTATTGGCACCTGTCCCTGCCCCGGAGTATTCCCCTGGGTCCCCTGAGTACCCCGCAGAGCTGCTTAGCTCGCCCAATAACCCTGTAAGGGCACCTGTTCCTGTCCCAGAGTGTCCCCTAGGTCACTCCAGTGTCCCGGTAGAGGCCTCGCTTACTACCTCTACGTGTTTCCCTGGAGTGCCCCCGGCCCGATCAGCAGGGTTTTCCTTCCATGCAACCACCCTGGCCTGGCAGCTGCCCCAGACTCAGTTCCCAAGACTAGGGAGCAAGAGTCCCCACGTGCCCCTGTTACCCCGGTGAGGGGGATAGCCATGTGCCCCCGGCTGAGCTGGGACCGTCCTCCAATTCACAGAGGACTACTGACTATCCTTTTGGGCGACCAGGGCCCTGGCCCACCTTCAATGGATGCTTCTGACAAAGGGGGCCATGAACTAAGGCCTGCACCTTTGAACTTTGTCCACTCGGACAGCCTGCAGCAGACCCGTGTGGATCTGCCTGGTCTGCCGGACCGTTGGTCAAGGGGGAGATCTGTGACAGGGCCAGGCTAGCTGGCTCATGTGTCATATGAAGTTTAGCTGGGTCACGGAGCACTTTTGTGTCCGGTTCCGTATACTGTGACCCGGTAATATATTATATTGTGTTTATTGTGTAACCGGCCCAGAGACTGATGTGGATTCAGCCCCAGCCTTCAAAGAGACAATCCTATAATCTGGCTGGGGCTCTTAATCAGCCAACACAGCCCTGTCTGCCCAGACGGCACCCGCACTACAGGGGGGATAACACAGGTGGGGGAACCCATTGTATTCTGTAATCCCCTCACCTGATACATCCCCTGTATACTGATGGGATTTGTGATGGGATGTGAGTGATGGGATTGGGGGTTGGGTTCGGTACACATTGCATTGAGATTGTATATAAATTCTGTGTGTTTGTAATAAAGAGAGTTCTTCTTGGTTTACTACGAATGGTGGTCTGGATGATCCGTGGATAGCTGAGTGCGATCCGTATGAGGGACTGACTGGTGATTCCTCAGCCCTCAAACAGGGGGTCCCAGCCTTGGGTACGGTGACCCTGTAACAATATATATATATATATATTGTGTGTGTGATATATATATATATATATAATGTGTGTGTGTGATATATATATATATATTGTGTGTGTGATATATATATATATATAATGTGTGTGTGTGATATATATATATATAATGTGTGTGTGTGATATATATATATATAATGTGTGTGTGTGATATATATATATATATAATGTGTGTGTGTGATATATATATATATATAATGTGTGTGTGTGATATATATATATATAATGTGTGTGTGTGATATATATATATATAATGTGTGTGTGTGATATATATATATATAATGTGTGTGTGTGATATATATATATATAATGTGTGTGTGTGATATATATATATATATTGTGTGTGTGTGATATATATATATATATAATGTGTGTTTTGCTGGATATATCCAGCTCTGTGTGTGAGAAATAAATCAGTCTTCGTTTGGTTTTACCCGACACTGAGTGTCGGCGACTCCGGGGTCCCCCTGACTGCCCCTTCACTCATTTAGTTAATATAATATATATCAGGATTTAGGAATAACAGCCAGACGCTTCCCAACCCCTATGGCCTGCGGACTGGGGGAGTTTAACCAATTCCTCGCTGGGCTGTACTGGGAACACTATGAGCGCAGGGGGGTTACACATTATTATTATGAACTGATTTACTCATCGCCGGCATGGTACACAGCGCTGTACGCGGACAGTTACTCACTCATGTAGTACTCCTGGACGTTGCTGATGTATCCGTACACAGACGAGTATCCAAACACGATGATCATCACGGCTTCTCTGTTATCGAGTTCCACCACGTGGGCCGTGTGGCCCTCCAGGGCGTACTGCTGCGCATGGTTGAGGACGGTGGGGGTCCTGGTGCTCCAGGACTGGCTGGGTATGTTAAAGACCCAAAGCTCGTCCGTGATGTTCCCCGCGGGGGTTTCGATCTTCCCGCCGTACATGTAGATGTCGTCCTGGGAGGGGTAACAGAAGGGTTAATCGGGGTAACAGATACTTTGTAACGTCACAATTTAAAGGGGGTCTGAAAAACCCATCGGCAGCATTCCAAGCGAACGCATCGAGCGAGAGGAATTCTGATCAAACAACTTCCGTAATTTAGGCAAAAGACCAAAATCAGAGAAAATCGAGGGAAAAATACAGATTTCCTTTTATATAAAAAGAGACATTTTCTTTAACGCTACATCTGTCCTTAAAATTCGATTTCTGCCACGAATTCCATTCCTCGGTCTACAGAACAGCTTTGGGGGCCGAGAGAAAACATATAAAAAACACAAAAGTGATAAAAAAACATAAAAAAAACCCATTATCCTTCTTCGGTGCTGAGAATCCTGAAGGGTAATTACAGGCAGATGGTTTTTACCGGATTATCAGATTTCCGGCCCCGATAATCTGATATTAAACATTATGTCGCAGCGCGGAGGATCCGGCCGCCGGCGCAAAGACCTCCCCGAGCGCTTTAAGTGCAGTAATGAGAGAATCGAGAAAAGACTAAAAACTCGTCCGGCCCACCCGCTGCGTGTTTTGCCCGGACCTGTTTTAGAGGGGCTTTGGGTGGGCATTCAGGAGCCATATGTCTATCCTATGCTTCACTGTATTACCTTCTACCTCTTCTGCTGGGAGGCTGCTCTACTTACCTACCACCACCTCACTGCTAGGTTTATCTTAAAACTTAAATCGTCCCTGTAATGAACATTTTAGCAGTTTTAAAAATAGACATTTCTGCGTGTATCACTCGGGTCTTTATCATGAAATATTTCCCAGCAGATCCCTGAAATTCTATTCTTAATTATTTGCCGCCGGGGGAAACGCGGCACCAAATAACCCGGACCGGGGGGGGGGGTACATTGTAGCAAAACAATAAAAGGTTCCTCGTTCGGGGGGTAAATACCCGCTGGGGTCACTAACATTATTATTGTATAAACGGGTTTGCTTGGCAGTCAGCGTGGAGACCCTCTGCAGCGTCGTCCGCCGGGGGCCGCCGGTTCCAAGCCTCGTTACGTTGACCCTCCTGTGACTCCGGCGTATCTGCATCTTCCGCCCGGCTGCTCTGTTCGGCTGATTTCCTTTTCTCTCTGCTTTGGCGCATCCCGCGTGTCACAGATTGGATAATGATCCCTGGGGGGGCCGCATCTGGCCACCAGCTGGACAGCGACGGTCTGACCGCCAGCCCTCCGTACCGGCTGCAGGCGACTGGCGTCCGGAGCCGGTACCGAGCGGCCACCGCACAACTCCTTCCGCTTAAAGAGCTTAAAGCCCAACGGAGCAGAATCCGGAATAAATCATTAAAATAACCCATATTATGCAAATTATTTGGCGGCTTTAAAAATATAAATTTCTACATCATTCCCTAAAATAACACCCCCCCCCCCCCGCAGGCACCGGATCGCATTCCTAATGATCTGCCAGCGTTATAGCGTCTCATCCAGGCACGGCCACGGACAATGAATATTTAAGCACCCCTGGAATTCTAATGCGAGCCGGTGCTGGAGCTCTGTGCATGCGCACCACTGTTTACCTTACAAAGAGGGTGGTGGATAAGTGGAACAGCCTCCCAGCAGAGGTGGTAGAGGGTAACACAGTGAGGGTATTAAACATGCATGGGATAGACATCCGGCTCCTGAATCTAAGACGAGACCAACGACTGATTAAGGTTTGAGTCGTTACAGCCGGAGAAACGGGCCGAATGGGGCCGATCTACCAGCCCAGGCCTGATGGGAAGCTGATTAATGCTGCAGCCACTTTTTACCAGTTCCCGTATGTTTAAAGATCTCCAGCGGCTTCTGATTCCGCCCCGGAGCTCATAGATTTGTAAGCAAACAGTTTATAACCGCAGCCAAAAAAAGGCAAACACTCTGCGGCTCGGATTGTTTCTCCGGTGATTAATGCGCCTCCGATTTTATCTGAAAATTCCCCAAAGACGATACGACGGCAGCAAATGTATCAGCGATAACAGAACAGTGTCCACGCGCTGCAAGATACTCGCTACTTATCACGCGCGCCTCGCAGATAATCTGAAACCCCCTCGCTCAGATCTCACGGCGGCGACCGGCAGCTCACCGTCCCTCTCGCCGACACACGATCCCTAAACACAAAGAGTCCGGTTTGGATTTAATTTTGGGGGATTTTTTATTATTTCGGGGCCATTGAATAATGTGTGAGTGATTGAGACACAGGAGCGGAGTGCTGTGCCTGCAACAATAAAAACGGGCAAACGAGGGCATTAAGGCCCCCCCCCCGCATCCATCCTGCAATATGAACAGTGACCCCAATGAGCTTCCCCTGTGGAAATTGCTGAGCGGGCCCTGCACAATGTATTGTTAAAGGGGCAGCCAGAGGTCAGTGTACATTCTTATGGTGTTCCCGGGGTGGGGATTTTGCCCCTTACCCACCCCAGTTATTTGGCTTCAAGAAGATGTGTGCGGCTCATTGGCTCAGCGAAGGTTCCAGTAAGGGGGGTAATTTAATATGCATTCTTTGTTCAGGAGGCCGTCTGGGGCGCCGGAGAGTCCCTGTAATAGGGGAATGTTTCAAGTCATCTTATTGATTTGTCCTCTAAATACAGACATTCTGTGTATTTGCCCCGCACGGGGCAGATGGAAAGCGACCAAGTATCGTTTTCTGCAAGCGGTGAATTAACATGAAAGCAGCCGTACAAGACCCCAGCGGCCGCCACCAACAGGCTTGTTTTAATGTATTTTCTGCTGCTGTGAGATCGGAATATTTTATTTTCATTCTTTTCGAATTTCATTTATATTTCAAATGAAAATAAAATAAAAATTTTGCAGGAGAGATGAGGCTGCCATCTACAGGCGGAAACGGGGTATTACAGGGAGGCAATAAACGCTAACGTGTGACTGCAAACAATAAAAAACACATATATATATATACAGCAAATAATATATATATATACAGCAAATAATATATATATATATACACAACAAATAATCTATATATATACACAGCAAATAATATATATATATACAGCAAATAATATATATATATATACACAACAAATAATCTATATATATATATATATATATATATACAGCAAATAATCTATATATATATATATACAGCAAATAATCTATATATATATATATATATATATATATATATATATATATATATATACACAAACGCAAAATTATTTATGTATTTATAGAGCAGATTATCCCTCCAGTGATTGGTGGGCGCGATACGATAACTCCTTATATAAGATTGTTTACATTGTAACAATAAATGCGGTCTGGTTACTAAGAAATTCTCTGGGATCCATCAATAATGCAGCTGACCCCGGGGGCCAGAGGGGAGAGCCGGGCATCTCTCTGCTTAACAGCCACAACCTCAGATAGAGATGGGGGGACGGCGGCCCCCGGCACTAACCTGGAACAAGGTAAGAGAATGGCCGTATCTTGGCAGAGGGCCACGTAACACGGGCACCACGTTCCATATACTGCTCTCTACATTGTAGCTGAAAGAAAGGAAAGATATATTATAGACAAAGATCATTACGTACCAATTATTACATTATACAGGGGCCAGTCACTGATTTATCTATACATTATACAGGGGCCAGTCACTGATTTATCTATACATTATACAGGGGCCAGTCACTGATTTATCTATACATTATACAGGGGCCAGTCACTGATTTATCTATACATTATACAGGGGCCAGTCACTGATTTATCTATACATTATACAGGGGCCGGTCACAGATTTATCTATACATTATACAGGGGCCGGTCACTGATTTATCTATACATTATACAGGGGGCCGGTCACTAATATATCTATACATTATACAGGGGGCCAGCTCACTGATTTATCTATACATTATACAGGGGCCGGTCACTGATTTATCTATACATTATACAGGGGGCCGGTCACTGATTTATCTATACATTATACAGGGGGCCGGTCACTGATTTATCTATACATTATACAGGGGCCAGTCACCGATTTATCTATACATTATACAGGGGCCGGTCACTGATTTATCTATACATTATACAGAGGCCGGTCACCGATTTATCTATACATTATACAGGGGCCGGTCACTGATTTATCTATACATTATACAGGGGGCCGGTCACTGATTTATCTATACATTATACAGGGGCCGGTCACTGATTTATCTATACATTATACAGGGGCCGGCTCACTAATTTATCTATACATTATACAGGGGCCGGCTCACTAATTTATCTATACATTATACAGGGGCCGGTCACTGATTTATCTATACATTATACAGGGGCCGGTCACTGATTTATCTATACATTATACAGGGGGGCGGTCACTAATATATCTATACATTATACAGGGGGCCAGCTCACTGATTTATCTATACATTATACAGGGGCCGGTCACTGATTTATGTATACATTATACAGGAGGCCGGCTCGCTGATTTATCTATACATTATACAGGGGGCCGGTCACTGATTTATCTATACATTATACAGGGGCCGGTCACTGATTTATGTATACATTATACAGGGGGCCGGCTCGCTGATTTATTTATACATTATACAGGGGGCCCGTCACTGATTTATCTATACGTTATACAGGGGGCCCGTCACTGATTTATCTATACATTATACAGGGGCCGGTCACTGATTTAACATACATTATACAGGGCCCGGCTCACTTATTTATCTATACATTATACAGGGCAGGCTTGCTGAACTATACATTAGTACGATTAGGAATTTGGTGTGGGGGAAATGATATAGACCCCCGAATACCCTCTATCGCTTCTGACAGTAAATCGTCACTTACTTTAAAACCATCTGATACGAGCTGTAATTAAAGGCATATCCGCCGATCACCCACATGAATTTTCCGTGCATGACAGCTTTGTGAGAGGCTCGTCCTACCGAGGGGCTGAACGGCTTCACGTTGGGCAGAATCCAGTAGGAGTCCGTGGAGGGGACGCTGACGGAGCAGTCTGGACCTGTCACGGGACGGCAGAGACATGCGTCAGATCCCTGACCTTCTCATATCACTCGGTCGGAACACAATCGGTGAATAAATCATTTGCTGCCGGCACACGGACTGATTAATAATGTGCCAGCCATGCTCTTCCTGGAAATGTGGAGGGCACGGCGAGTCCTGTGATGCTGGCAGAGCGTCCTCTGTCTAAAATGACCGACAAAGACCAGACAAGGCGAGGCTGGCGGTGTAACCCGCATAATAATAATATCGGAATTTATATCTAATGCGGAGACGTCACAGATACTTACTGACAACTGCATATAACACACAATACTTATTCCCGGGAAATGCTGCTCATCAGGGGGCTGATCGAAACTCATGGGGGGCAATTGCAGGACATGTGTGCAATATCCATGAGCCGTCAACCCCTGATGCCCCCTCTCTCCTCCCTTGATGCCCCTCTTTTCTAGGAGGTCAGAATGTTTGCTGGGTATGAGGGGATCGCAGGGTTCTACGGCCCTAAAAGCTCTAATAAGATTGTAAGCTTGCGAGCCGACCCGTTTTGTCTTAGACTGCTTGTATATATGTAAATTCTTTGTACTGTATAAAAAAAGAAAATAATAATAATGATAATAATAATAATAATGTATAGTAAATGTATTTTATACAATAATCCTGTAATAATTCAGCACATCGGAGCCCTCCGGACACCGGCATTAATCCGGAATCTGAATTAAAATAAAACATTCCAATTAATAAATAAAATAAGAATCCCGTCTGTAACAGCGACACCATGTGGTGAAACGTGGAAGCACACAGAGAACGAAAGCGGATTCTGCGTACGAAACAGGAAGATAATAATAAAAACATATTTATAATAATTTAATAATACTAAAATAATCATCTCACAAGTTATTACATGGAATCCTGGAGAAATGCGCTCAGTAACGCCCCGGAGCGGTTCTAGTAGCGGTGGAGATCTGCGATTCAGGAATAGATAGTATTTATCCACCTACCCCTTTTTCTGCTCAACTTGAAGCCATTTACCCCGCACCAGACTTTTCCCCCTCAAGCCATTTCCTTTTCAAGCTCCGTGCTTTTAATTGTCTAGACCCCCAAACCCTCTCTTCCCAAACATAATCCAGACTTTTAATCATAGAAACCTAGAATTTCACTGTATTACCCTCTGCCACTTCTGCTGATTGACTGTTCCACTTATCTACCACCCTCTCAATAAAGTGAAACTTTATTACAATACGTGCAGGACAAGGAGCTATACACTCAAGTGGCCAAAGCAAGTGTGGTCCATCAAGAAGAAGGAGCAGCAAGAATGCGTTCAAAGCTCCGTAGATATGAAAAGTGGTTCTGGGCCAAGTAATTACCATGGAAACCAATAAAATATTCCCCTTACTACATATTTTTAAATCTGGCTATTTGCAAATATGATCCATTGAGTTCAACTTATAACATCACTGCCAATGCTAAGATATTATTTTGCTTAAAATGGGCAAAAGGAGTCCTGGGCAGTCGGGTTTCTCTGTTGATCAAATAAAAGTCAGTTTAGTTTAGATATAAAAATTAATCCAACTTCATGGAAGATGCATTACTAAAAATATCCACAAGAGGTCGCCACCATTCCACACGCAGAGGATATAACAACCGGAAATCAACTATTTTTATCCCTTGTATCAAAAATGTAACAAATAATTTTTCACTGTTTTCTTTTTTACCCCAGTTGTATTTTTTGCCCCATAATATAAATGTTTTCAGGCAGCTGCATATCAGCCGTTTGTATGATTCTCGCTCTGTTATCTGACCCCCGATCTACTAAACCCCCCGACTCCTTATCATACTGCCTGCGGGGAACAATAGAAAGGCTCAGTCTTAATCACACAGATAGCCTCTCTGATAAATAAAAGTCTATGGAGGAACGGACTTCATTAGCATCGCCATAAAGCATCAGCTCAGTGTGGTGTTTGAGCCGGCAAAGTCACCCAAAATATCACATGACTGACAGCACCGGCGGCTCCAGATCTACAGATTAAGGGGGTCAAATTGGGCCAAAATTAGATAAAACCAGATTTTTTCCAACTGGCGTTACTGTATACAGCGCTGGGGTAATATTACTGTATACAGCGCTGGGGGCTATATTACTGTATACAGCGCTGGGGGTTATATTACTGTATACAGCCATGGGGGTTATATTACTGTATACAGCGCTGGGGGTTATATTACTGTATACAGCGCTGGGGGCTATATTACTGAATACAGCGCTGGGGGTTATATTACTGTATACAGCGCTGGGGGTTATATTACTGTATACAGCGCTGGGGGGTTATATTACTGTATACAGCGCTGGGGGTTATATTACTGTATACAGCACTGGGGGTTATATTACTGTATACAGCGCCGGGGGTTATATTACTGTATACAGCGCTGGGGGTTATATTACTGTATACAGCACTGGGGGCTATATTACTGTATACAGCGCTGGGGTTATATTACTGTATACAGCGCTGGGGGTTATATTACTGTATACAGCGCTGTGGGTTATATTACTGTATACAGCGCCGGGGGTTATATTACTGTATACAGCGCTGGGGGTTATATTACTGTATACAGCGCCGGGGGTTATATTACTGTATACAGCGCTGGGGGTTATATTACTGTATACAGCGCTGGGGGTTATATTACTGTATACAGCGCCGGGGGTTATATTACTGTATACAGCGCCGGGGGTTATGCTTCCCCTCACCTTGCCAGCTGTCGTTGCAGACACACAGCTTCTCCCCGGTCAGGTCGCAGTACCCGTGGTCAGGGCTGCCGCAGTTGTTCTTGCAGTACGGGATATCGCACGCCTCCCCCTTCCAGTACTTGTCGCACTCGCAGTACACCCGGCTCGGGACAGAGGCGCTCGTGGTGCATTTCCCGTGCGCCGAGCAATTGTTTGGGCAGGAGTTTATCCTGTGAACGACGGAAAAACATTTGGCTGGATTAACATCAATGAGACCATTTTACCCCCAGAGAAGCTGAGAGGTGGCAGCCTGTGGCAGAGCCAGCATCATCAGATCAATCTCCTGCCCTGAGGTTCTCTCCCCTCCCCCACACCCTTCCTAAGGCTGCCTGAACCAATCAGCAACTTAACAGAGGAGAGATAACTTAATGGGGAGGAATAAAGCTGCTTCCACAGTTACATGAGTTAACTCAGGGACTGCAAACATAGGATTCGGGGAAAGTGACAGATCCGATGTGGGGATAAATATTTCGGTAACGGGGCTTTTGTACGTACGAGTAAAATATGTTGAAGCCGGTTAAGTTGTAAGCAGCGTCGCTAAAAAAGTGAAGCAAAGCGTATCCTGACGTGGTGACGACTTCGGGAACCGTCTCGTTTCCGGGAGCTTCCGGGACAATCAGACCGCTGGAGAGACGAGAGGAGCGTCTGTTAGGATGAGACAGACGCGGCCGGTGGGGCTGACATCCGGCTCATCGCGGGGGAACAAACTTATAAAAACCCAAACTTCCGTAAAACTTCCGTGAAATATTTAGGAAACCTCCCAATAAACAGATAATCGAGAGAAATATTTAAACATCCGTCACTCATTTCTATGAATCATTTCATTCTAAACAATAACCGACGGAAAAGATTCCGCCGTCAGGGGAGTCCGGCAACAACGTAACTCTGAAAAAAAGATATTATTTCATTATTTTTAACGAGCGTCAAAACAGACGAGGAAAATGTAAATTTATACAACGGAATCGGCCGAAACGGGAAAAAATCTCTGTCCACATGTAGGTCCCAGACAGGAGACCGGTTATATTATTATTATTATCGTAATTATTAATAATAATACATGTTTATTTAAATAATAACAATAATAACAGTAATAATAATAATAATAATAATCAGAATAATTGAAAGTTCGAGGTGAAATATATTTCAATAATATTTTTAGCACCTCGAGCCTCCAATTTAAGATCCTAATTACTAAGTACCGAGTCCCGCACCAGTTATTAAAAGCACCCCACAAACAGACCTGCGGCATTTAATTAAAAAGCCGTCATTATTGGGATTACTGATTAAGAAAAGGTTTTATCGGGAGAAGGATTTCTCGGTTGAGAACGAGAAGCAGGATCATTATAAATAATGAGCTTGGGATGAAGGGACGTCGTTTAGTTCTTCAGGGAAACGTGACATTTTGTGACCTATTTCACGGAAACACGTGAGCGAATCGATACGGAGCCTGCCGTGGTCTGTTGCATGTGCTCTACTAACCAACTTCCACTAACTACGTGAACGTTTAATAACAAATTATGTGCCAGGCATTTTATAGTTAAAATTAAATTTAAACAAAATAAAAAATAAATAGAATTATATTAAATGAAAATTAAATTTAAACAATGGTTTAGTCCGGTGCAGGCAATGATGTCATCATTAATTGTTTCCAAATTATTGTCACATATTAAGTCATACTATTTGTCTCTCATAAAACAAACGGCAGAGAAATAATATATATGTAAATATATAGAATCCACGTCGACCAGGACTCCCCTAAATCACTTAATTCATTTTATTTTATTCCTCTGCATATAAATAACCAAATAAAATAATATTAATGTAAATAATCAGAACCCACAAACCCCCACGGGGGGGGCACTTAGAAAAAGTCATTTTTATAACTCAAAGGGAAGGGATACAAAGTAAAGAATTTTAACAATAATTAAACTGGTATAAAACACAGTTTATTTGGCAGCTCTGATGGTCGGCAGGGGTAGGTACGTACTCCTCACCTGAGCACGGCGATTAGTGGTGAATAGATGGAGTCCCCGTCATACACGTACATATGGTCCCAGCTACATTCCGTGGCAAAATGATTGAATCGCAACCTGAGGACAGCGTGTGGGCTGGAAAAAAACGGGAAACGTGAGCAATAAAGGAATAAATATATATAATATAATATACAGTGTATACGGTATATACACGCACTGGGAGAATAGCTATAAATATATAAATATAATATACGGTATATACGGTATATACACGCACTGGGAGAATAGCTATAAATATATAAATATAATATACGGTATATAGGGTATATACACGCACTGGGAGAATAGCTATAAATATATAAATATAATATACGGTATATACGGTATATACACGCACTGGGAGAATAGCTATAAATATATAAATATAATATACGGTATATACGGTATATACACGCACTGGGAGAATAGCTATAAATATATAAATATAATATACGGTATATACGGTATATACACGCACTGGGAGAATAGCTATAAATATATAAATATAATATACGGTATATACGGTATATACACGCACTGGGAGAATAGCTATAAATATATAAATATAATATACGGTATATACGGTATATACACGCACTGGGAGAATAGCTATAAATATATAAATATAATATACAGTGTATACGGTATATACACGCACTGGGAGAATAGCTATAAATATATAAATATAATATACGGTATATACGGTATATACACGCACTGGGAGAATAGCTATAAATATATACGGTATATACGGTATATACACGCACTGGGAGAATAGCTATAAATATATACGGTATATACGGTATATACACGCACTGGGAGAATAGCTATAAATATATACGGTATATACGGTATATACACGCACTGGGAGAATAGCTATAAATATATAAATATAATATACGGTATATACGGTACATACACGCACTGGGAGAATAGCTATAAATATATAAATATAATATACGGTATATACGGTATATACACGCACTGGAGTGCGTGTAGAATTATTCTATCGTGTTACGTGTCGTGTTACATGTCATGTGTTACGTGTCACGGAGAGAGGATTCACACGGATACTTACTAGCCTTCGATTAGCCAGGTACACTTGGTTTTGTATTTGTAATTAATGGGTCCGTCTGTCAGATATCCGGAGGGTTCTGTTAGCCTGTAAAATAAAGAGAAAAGTTCAGCTCTTTAGACGTAAAGCGAAATGAACGTTCCTTTAATCTCCCGACGCGTCCATAAATATTATTTATATCTCCTTATACCCCACTTTATGGCTTTGCTCCCGCTAAGGATTCGACAGGGGTCAATGAGACAGAGTTAGGGTTCGTGGGTTAGGTAAGGGGGGTTATGGTAGGGTTGGGGTTAGAGTTTGTGGGGGGTTGGGTTAGTGTTGGGTTGGGTTGGGGTTGGGGTTAGACTTTGTGGGGGGGTTGGGTTAGTGTTGGGTTGGGGTTGGGGTTAGAGTTTGTGGGGGGGTTGGGTTAGTGTTTGGTTGGGGTTAGAGTTTGTGGGGGGGTTGGGTTAGTGTTGGGTTGGGTTAGTGTTGGGTTGGGGTTAGAGTTTGTGGGGGGGTTGGGTTAGTGTTTGGTTGGGGTTAGAGTTTGTGGGGGGGTTGGGTTAGTGTTGGGTTGGGGTTAGAGTTTGTGGGGGGTTGGGTTAGTGTTGGGTTGGGTTAGTGTTGGGTTGGGGTTGGGGTTAGAGTTTGTGGGGGGGTTGGGTTAGTGTTTGGTTGGGGTTAGAGTTTGTGGGGGGTTGGGTTAGTGTTGGGTTGGGGTTAGAGTTTGTGGGGGGTTGGGTTAGTGTTGGGTTGGGGTTAGAGTTTGGGGGGGGTTGGGTTAGTGTTGGGTTGGGGTTAGGGTTTGGGGGGGGTTAAGTTAGTATAACAAATGTAAATACTGCCTGAATCGGGTTCCAGGTACGGCTTAAGAAGTTCTAGAACCCAATTTCCTTTTCACAAGAAACCGCTGCGCCCCCACACTGGCCAACCCACATTAAAGCGGGCCCTTAAAAAAACCTCCAAGACATATTGGACCAAGTATATACCTAATAAATGACTAAATAATAGGTAGATTATATTCCACGGAGCTGGGGGGGGTTATAATTGAGCGTGAATTCGGAAGATGCGGCCGTCCCTTTACACCCTCTGTCTACGGCCAATCAATCGTCGTTAATCAGACCTTCAGAAACGCCGCGATCAGCAAAACTAAAAATAATATCCGCTTTACATTCAGCGAAAATGAGAAAAACTACCGAGACGAAGCCAACTGCTGAATGTCCCAAAAATATTTTCGGAAGGTAATTGAAGATAATTTGGAAATTGTGCCCGTACCAGAAAATGATCAGAATTAAAGAAAAAGCTTTCCAGATTCCCGCCGCTCGCAGCGATTAAAGGGGACACTCATTAAGAGTGAGAAAGCGAGGAGAACGCGGCGCTCCGTATATCCCTCCTTATCCAAGATATTGGATTCAAAAATTGACAAATCAAATATTAAAATATCTAGATAAAAAGTCAAATATTTGAATTAAGAGGATTTGCTTCAGCATTTAAAAAACCCAAATACAATCAATTGATGGGAAAACGAACTTGGTGCCCCCCAGACTCCCCCGTCCTGTTTTATAGACGTTACCCTTTCTCCTCCCTAAAGGTCACCAAATTCTGAAAATAAAACATACTGATTTTGAAATCCAAATTTAGAATTTTGATGAAGCGGCCAGAACTTTGCAGATTACGAGCTGATTCGCCTGCGCTGCCGGCAGACAGGAACTCGGGCGCCGACCGCCACTCACCGCCTCATTCGCTTCTACCCGACATCAATAGTTACCTTGGCTGTGAAAACGTAGCTTCCAGCAGCTAATCAATGATAAGAATCATTGGACCATGGAGGAGGAAGCAGCTTCAGCTCTGCAGCTGCAGTTTCTCCATAAGATAAGTAACTTTTTTGGGGGGGGTTGTACTTCGTAATTACTTTCATATGCATTGTTTGTTAAGGGGGCTCCCAGGGAAAAAATCCTGGGAATAAAACAGAAATGAGATAAAACCAGAGAGATCCACGCGATGTCGTCCGCACCGCGGAGCAGGCGAGACTCAGGGGCTTCCAAACGCTCTGTACCTATCGGCACCCCCCCATGCTCCAGAAACCCCGAAACCTGGAGGAATTATCACCTCCGTCCGGGATTTGCAGGATTTGGGGACAACAACGACCAACAGGGAGCTGCCTTTCATGCAAATTGCGGTCCATCTCCCATGATGCCACAGTGCAGGCTGAATCGGAATCCTCCCGTCAGCCCGAGCAGGAAGTTGGAAGCCGCTTCCTGTCCTCTCCCTGCGCTGACGGCGCATGAGCCTCTAGCGCTAGAGATTGTTTCCAGCCACGCAGGTCCCTCCGTAACGCTATTATCACAGAGACCTCAGGGTGACGGGGAGATTTATACCCTGTGACGGGGCAGCAAGATGGCGGCTCTCATATACAGCACGAGGGGGTAACAGAGGGGTGGTATATATTAATAAATAAGGGACTACAAAAAAAAAATATTGGTATGTAAAGAATATTCTGGAAAGAGACATTTACCCATTAGGTGTATCACATTCGGCGTCGGGCGCATACGGGACCCCCTGATTTTTACTGTGCTGAGGAATAAGGCATAGAGTTTTTATATAAGACAAAAAGTCTTTTTTTCTAAATTCACTCTTTATTTTTTCACTATTTCCGGGGAATTCTTGAGTTGCTGATTTGCTCTTCATTCTACGGGTTTAATTTATTTAAATTAAACAATCAGTTAATGACGTTGAATCCTGGAACATACAGAGAGGTAACGAGCGGCGAGCTGGTGATACATCTAATTGGTGTTAATTAAGAGGAATTTAGCCTTTCTGATTTTGCGCCTTCTCTTTCTAACGAATCATTAAAACACAAACATATTGTATGATTTTATCCAAGAGGCAGGATTCTTGGCATTGTTTCTATGGCACTGAAAAGGTTAAAAGGCACAATAAGCAGAATACGCACAGATTTGCGTACCATTGTACAGCGCTACGGAATCTGTTGGCGCTATATAAAACAATAAATAATAATAATAGATTTGGGGTAATCTTAAAAATTACACTTTACAGAGACAATTTGCACTTCTATCCACTAGGGGGCAGCAGGGATGAAACGCAGATTATTGGAAAAATTCTGATTAAGAAAATGGTGATTTTTTTTATTTAAAAATAGTTTTGGGTCACGTTACATGAACACAATCATGCCATAGCTTCCAGGCATCCCCGTTTAGTTTTTCCAGCCCCTCTATGGGCATCAAACCATAAATATCCCTCTTTCCTCCCCTGTAATTCTACCTGTCTAGGTCCCTACCAACCATTCTCTAGCGGGGTCCTTTAGACACATAGGGGATCAACGCAGCCCCCCTGAACACGGTCTACGTGGGGCGGTATATATTCAGGACCCCAAATCACTCAATAAATCCTAGAACTGTTTCAAGCTCAATACCCTCCATCCTCATCACTCCCACAAATCAAAGCTCGACTGCTCTGCTTTGGCTGTCAGCGTTTTTCTCTGTCTAACTCGCTGTGACGGTCCCTGCGACTCCGGGAGAAATGGCCCGAGGCTGCGAGCCTTATTGCCAGGGATAGAGCACATGCGCAGCCACGCGCCCCGTCCCCTGGGCCTAGTAGATCACGCAAGGGAAAGAGAAGAAGAAGAAGCTCATTCTGTCCGGCCTTATCTAGCAAAACCCCATCCCAGCTCTGCGGCTCCATACACCATCATGTATATGGTAATATAACCCCCCCAGCGCTGTATACAGTAATATAACCCCCCCAGCGCTGTATACAGTAATATAACCCCCAGCACTGTATACGGTAATATAACCCCCCCAGCGCTGTATACAGTGATATAACCCCCAGCGCTGTATACAGTAATATAACCCCCCAGTGCTGTATACAGTAATATAACTCCCAGCGCTGTATACAGTAATATAACCCCCAGCGCTGTATACAGTAATATAACTCCCAGCGCTGTATACAGTAATATAACCCCCAGCGCTGTATACAGTAATACCCCCCCAGCGCTGTATACAGTAATATACCCCCCAGCGCTGTATACAGTAATATAACCCCCCAGCGCTGTATACAGTAATATAACTCCCAGCGCTGTATACAGTAATATAACCCCCAGTGCTGTATACAGTAATATAACCCCAGCGCTGTATACAGTAATATAACCCCCCAGCGCTGTATACAGTAATAACCCCCAGTAATAACCTGGAGACACCGTTGCTGTAAGTCATGTGATATTTTGGGTGACTTTCCTGGCTCAAACACAGCACTGAGCTGATGCTTTATGGCGATGCTAATGAAGTCCGTTCCTCCATAGACTTTCATTAGTCCGACTGGGCGATTAAGACTGAGCCATTCTATTGTTCCCCACAGGCAGTATGATAAGGAGTCGGGGTGTTTAGTAGATCAGGGCTCAGATAACAGAGTGAGAATCATACAAACGGCTGCATGAAAACATTATAGTAAGTGAAATTCTAATAGTTTTGAAACAGAAAACAACATGATTTTTATGATTCCAGCAACAAAATCCCCCGGAGTTCCCCGATAACGGGGTGAGAGGGATCATTAAACGCGCCAGCGGCAGGAGTTGGTTTATCTCAATCCTCCAACAAAGAGAGGGTTAAAAAATAAGCCCCGGTTGCTATGATACACGCAGGAAAAATAATCACAAAATATCAGGTCTATTAAAAGCAGCCCCCGGCGGCGGAGCGTTTAACGCAGTCAAAGCTGGTGAAAAATGTGACAAAAACAGAGATATTGCATTTCATTTTTGATCGGATTCTGTAATCATCCAAAAACAACAGCAATCTCCCATCAACAGATCGGCCCCCGGCGGCCCCCGTTTCTCCTGCTGTAGCGACTCAAACCTTAATCAGTCGTTGGTCTCATCTTAGATTCAGGAGCCGTATGTCTATCCCATGCATGTTTAATCCCCTCACTGTATTACCCTCTACCACTTCTGCTGGGAGGCTGCTCCAGTTATCTACCACCCTCTCAGTAAAGTAAAACTTTCCATTCCATCTCAGCCTTGGACCCTCTAGATTCTGGCACTGGAAGGGTTAAAATGGTTTACATTCCAATCATTTAAGAGCCTATTTAAAGTACGAAGACCACCAGCCACATCTTTCATAGTTCCGGATGGTGATATTTGGGATCATTGTACATACAACGTTGGTCCAAAGTGGTAATAGTGATGCAGTCACCATGGCAACCGACAGAATGGTTCCAGTTTTGTAACTCCAAATGTATCATTTCATGTAAAAGCTCTCTGGCGTTAACTGGGCTGCGATAAACGGTAAGCGGCATCAAAGATTTTCATAGAATTTTTTTTCTTTTAAGGAAATTGCAAAAATTTGTTAACTCCAAAACCGCTGAAAAAAAAAGAGGAAAATGTATATAAAAAAAAGATGCCCAGAAACAGAGCGTATCTCCTCGTTAATCAAACAGTTCGGGTATTTCCGATCCCCAAACTCTGTGCGTGCGACAAGAAAATAATAAAATAATAACGCTCGGCTCGGATGGCGGCGCATGCACTCAGCGAATTTACATACGTTTCCCCGAGTCTGCCCCAGATCCGCGGATTCAATTATTCTGCAGAGACGCCGAGAGCGGAAAAAATAAAAGGAAATAAAAGGACGGGAGTTCATGGAACAAATAACCCATTCCTACAAGGGGAGAAAAGGAAAATAAAGGGTTAAATAAACGTTACCTACAAACATATCCCCAAAATCGACGAGACCCCCGACCTGAAGTCTGTGCCGGTCACCATACTTTGATATTATGGTGGGAAACCCCCCCCCCCGGAGATCTGTGACCCCGATACGCGTTTATAACACAGAAAACGTGGCAAGAAACGAGATTTCTGGTATCTGCTGCAGGGATTCAAATATTTAAAGCATTCGGCGGAATCATCAGAAAAGCCCCCCCCGAAAGGTCAGCCCCCCCCCAAAGGTCAGCCCCCATTACACAACATCTTGTTCCGCTCACCCCCCCCCCCACCCGAAAACACAGGGGAGTTCGGCAAAAATAAAGCAATAAATCCGTAAATAAAGGAAACTTTGTTACTCTGAGATCTTCTGAGCCGGAAGCGAAACTTGTTGCTGTGAGGTCTCCGGGGGGGGGGCGATGGATCCCGCCAGGCCGAGTACCGGTGATAACGCCTGGCCGGGGGAGAGGAGGCTGCCGGCTGTCAGCCGCCCCACACGGCCATCATGGGCAGATGTTATAACTGCCCTCCCTCTAACTGCCCCAATTTTACCCGCGTAGTCATTTCCACGCCGAGGAGCGACGCCGTCGGCTGATAAACCCCTCGTTCGTTGTGACGGTAATCCCGGTTCAGCGAGGGGGGGTGTTACAGGGTCACCGTACCCAAGGCTGGGTCCCCCTGTTTGAGGGCTGAGGAATCACCAGTCAGTCCCTCATACGGATAGCACTCAGCTATCCACGGATCATCCAGACCACCATTCGTAGTAAACCAAGAAGAACTCTCTTTATTACAAACACACAGAACTTTATACAATCTCAATGCAATGTGTACCGAACCCAACCCCCAATCCCATCACTCACATCCCATCACAAATCCCATCAGTATACAGGGGATGTATCAGGTGAGGGGATTACAGAATACAATGGGTTCCCCCACCTGTGTTATCCCCCCTGTAGTGCGGGGGCCGTCTGGGCAGACAGGGCTGTGCTGGCTGATTAAGAGCCCCAGCCAGATTATAGGATCGTCTCTTTGAAGGCTGGGGCTGAAGCCACATCAGTCTCTGGGCCGAATACACAATAAAACGTCTTATAATATATTACCGGGTCACGGTATACGGAACCGGACACAAAAGTGCTCCGTGACCCGGCTAAACTTCATATGACACATGAGCCGGCTAGCCTGGCCCTGTCACAGGGGGTATCTGCGGCGTCACTGCGGTGCTGGAGTTATGGCGGATTTATGTCAGAAAGGAGGTGGAAATTAGTTTGTGCGTCGGACGCGCCGACATCTCGCATCTACAAGGATTTGGGTCTCTGTCCAGACTTAGCGCTTCACAGTCCACCTGCCGGCCCCGGGGCCGTATCTTACTGCCGAGTAGCCAGACGCGTTGCCCAGGAGCGAAGGAATTTGGGCAAACGTATAAAGAGGGGATTTTCTGATCATTCACAGCCGCGGATCGAAGTGGAACCGGCAGCAAAAAGAACATATTCCTTATAAAATGCCCCTCCTGAACGCTAATATAATTACATTTAAATGTACGATATCGAAAATAGCCAATCAGGAAGAGGATACGTGTGAGGATTTCGTCGCTGTGACCGGTAACACGTTAGCTTTATCTTCAGTTATCACATAACAGCACTAACCCGGTCACAAAAGAGTCCTAAGCAGAAATATAGAACCTGCCGGAAGATCGGCCCCCGGCGGCCCCCGTCTAGTCGCCGTTTCTCCCGCTGTAAAGACTCAAACCTTAATCAGTCGCTGGTCTCGTCTTAGATTCAGGAGCCGTATGTCTATCCCATGCATGTTTAATCCCCTCACTGTATTACCCTCTACCACCTCTGCTTGGAGGCTGTTCTACTTATCTACCACCCTCTCAGTGAATTAAAACTATAAAAAAGGGGATTAAAAAAAATTTCCTTTGAGATTTAAACTATTGACTTAATGCCAAACACGACCCGGCTGCATAGGAATCCCTGCCCCGTGTATTCGGACGGCTGTTACTGCATGTTCTGAAGCTGATGAGTCAGATTCTCGTGCCGGTCACGAGCGACACTCAGCTGTTATGTTTTATATTAAACCTTCTTCACCCCGACGATTATATGAACTTTAATATAAAAAGGTTCCCCATAACAACAGCTTTCAGGAATATTGGTGAGCAGGTCACAACGGTCTGCGGATCATGATACTTAACATGAAATGTAGCGAGAATATATATATATACTGTATCTATATACCGGCATCTAACGACAAATACTTTATATCTTTATCGGAATCTGTCACATTGTAGCAAACTGCTGCGAAAATACAGAGAATAACAAACAGAAAAGCGAGGGCTCCCCATCATCATTGGGGCAGATTTAAGGTGCAGTGCCACTTACACGTTTTTAAATTTGGGCTCATTTATAAATTCTGCAGGGAACGCTAAATTGTCACGTGACGCAAACGCAGCCACTGATAGGCTGCTGCCAGAAAAGTTTGAATGACAAAAAAAACCCACCATCTAACGACATTGTCAACTGATACATTTCCTTCCCTTTTAAGTGAATAACGTTAAAGCGCGCAGTTTCTAGGGGTGCGCTATAGTTTTTTGTATATATCTGCACCCCATTCCAGCTCACTCCTCTCTCTCCTTGGCTAAAAGCCCCGAAATCACAGAACATATATATATATATATATAAACCCTAACGATATACTGCATATATATATACCGTATTTGCTCGATTATAAGACGGGGTTTTTTTCAGAGCAAATGCTCTGAAAAATCCCCCTCGTCTTATAATCGGGGTCGTCTTAAAATCAGACCTCAAATAGGTCTGACTATGAGACTAAGATCCAGATTCCCTGCAGCTGTGGGGGACCTGGATCCTCCTGGCATATAGGGGGTATAAGGCATTTCTGGGGGAGATGTGCATAACTGGGGGGCAGGCTGGAAAATAGAAGGAAATAAAAAAAATATTTTTCTCAATCATAGCTTTTATTTAAAAAAAATAGTTTAGATGTGTGACAGGGCCAGGCTAGCTGGCTCATATTAAGAAAAAAACAAAAAACAAAACACAACATAATATATTACCGGGTCACAGTATACAGAACCGGACACAAAAGTGCTCCGTGACCCGGCTAAACTTCATATGACACATGAGCCAGCTAGCCTGGCCCTGTCACAAGATGAATTAACATTTACTGGTAAAAAATGTTCCTATAGGGTCGTTTTATATTCCGGCTTTTTCTTTTTTTCCTAAATTAATATTCAGTTTTGGGGGATCGTCTTATAATCAGGGTCGTTTTATAATCGAGCAAATACGGTATATATATATATATATAATAATCTCTAACAATATACTGCATATATATAATAATAATCTCTAACAATATACTGCATATATATATAATAATTTCTAACAATATGCTGCATATATATATATATATAATAATCTCTAACAATATACTGCATATATATATATAATAATCTCTAACAATATACTGCATATATATATACGTATATAATAATCTCTAACAATATGCTGCATATATATATATAATAATCTCTAACAATATACTGCATATATATACGTATATAATATTCTCTAACAATATGCTGCATAAATATATAATAATCTCTAACAATATACTGCATATATATATATAATAATCTCTAACAATATACTGCATATATATATAATAATCTCTAACAATATACTGCATATATATATAATAATTTCTAACAATATACTGCATATATATATATAATAATCTCTAACAATATACTGCATATATATATATAATAATCTCTAACAATATACTGCATATATATATATAATAATCTCTAACAATATACTGCATATATATATATAATAATCTCTAACAATATGCTGCATATATATATATAATAATCTCTAACAATATACTGCATATATATACGTATATAATAATCTCTAACAATATGCTGCATAAGTATATAATAATCTCTAACAATATACTGCATATATATATATATACGTATATAATAAGAAGCTCCTGCTGGCATCACCGGCACCGACAGCCGCTCCGAGCGCCGAGCGAGAAGACGGAATATTTCAGGGCAATAATTAAAACAAAATGTTTCAGATAATTTCTCTTTACACGTTTGGCAAAAGGGTAATTTGTCAGCTCAACACATATTTATCCGTCCTAATAAACGGGGCAATCACATTTCCAGCAGGAGTCTGCGTCTGTGTAACCTTTTAACTGCTGGGCCAGATGCTCAGAGCGTCCGAAGGGAAGGGTATCATTAACATTCATTCCACTTGTACGGATTATTTCTGCCCTTTGCGGGTCTCTACGCCCCGAGCCAAAGGCATTATTATTACTCTGCGGGGAGAATCATTCAAACAACACATTCTACAGGGTTTTTTTTGGGGGGGGGGTGTTAATGTATCAATTTATTCGTAACAAAACAAGGGGCTGACAAGTCCCTGCGTATCGAGAGATGTCGCCGCTATCAACGTCAACTGTTTGGAATGTGTTCTGCAGCAGCCGTGTTTGGTAAATTATAGGTGACAAACCGCATTTTTCGCAACGGGCAACAATTTATTTAAAAAGCCTTCGATGCACTTAAAGGCTCCTTGGACGCGAGCCACGCGGCGCAGCTGCTGCGACATTGTGTTAAAAAGCCACCTGGCGCTTCCAGCGGGTACCGAAAATACACAGCGGCAACCGGCAAAAAGAAATCAAAAAATAGGTTTTTACTCTGAGAAGATATGCCGGGCGGTAAAGACGTTATCCACCGGACACATAATATATTTATAAAATAAATGATAGAAATACAATATTCATCCTCCAAAAAAACCAAGGCCGGTTTCTGCCGTTTTCGGTTACTAAATAATAGATTTTTTCCGCTTAAAATCACACAGAGAATTACGACGCTATTTGAATTTCGGGGCGTCAAACGGAATAAGTCATTCTTAACATATAAGCCCCAATGAACTGCTTTCAAAAGAAAAGGAAGCCATCGCTGGCCCCGTTATCGCTGCCGTACCGGCTGCCACCCGCAATATCTGCAAATAGGGTCATAACGGCACAACAAGAATGGTGGGGGGGTTAATGTGGCAAGTGGGGTCCACGTGAGTGTCTGAACCCCAAAACACAAGCAAATGTGCCCCATTTAAAGGGACCCTCCGGTAAACATGCGCTTTAGTGCATATGATAGCTGTGTCGCCCCTTTAAATTTATGTGGTGACCTCCCTGCATATGCTATTGAGGTGTTCTAAAGTACCCCCCCCCTTATGCATTTGCCCTTTTAACTGCCCCCAAGTTTTTTTCCACGCAGGGAGAATGCAGATTAAAGTCCTCACCGAGGGTCACTCACAGAGCACTCTGTTCTGTAGTGGGGGTCTCAGGGGCATTAGAGGGTCCGTTAATGGACGGTGCGGCTCCAGCTTTCAGACACATAGTAACAGAAATGCACGTGGATCTCTCCGGGGGCCTCGTCCGCTTCATCATATTCCGGGGGTAGAGACGCTCGTCTCGTTACATTGTATCAGCAGGGCTTCCCGGATATCACTTCTTATTACAATATTTTCCCTTTTTTGGGGTGTAGGGGCTGACTAAGACCCCCGGGGGGGGGGATACGCAGCACTTTGTGAGATTTAAGATATAACTTTCATCCGTCTTTATGAAACCCCTGCCGGGAAGTGTTAGGACGGCGGGTAATAATGATTTATATTATTAGGGGTAATAATGATTACGGCGGGTAAGAATGATTTATATTATTAGGGGTAATAATGATTACGGCGGGTAAGAATGATTTATATTATTAGGGGTAATAATGATTACGGTTGGTAAGAATTATATATATTATTAGGGGTAATAATGATTATATTATTAGGGGTAATAATGATTACGGCGGGTAATAATGATTTATATTATTAGGGGTAATAATGATTACAGCGGGTAAGAATGATTTATATTATTAGGGGTAATAATGATTACGGCGGGTAAGAATGATTTATATTATTAGGGGTAAGAATGATTACGGCGGGTAAGAATGATTTATATTATTAGGGGTAAGAATGATTACGGCGGGTAAGAATGATTTATATTATTAGGGGTTGTGACGGATCGTCCTGTGCCCCAGACTGGACACATCCGCCCGTCAGCTCCTTCCCTCTCCCAGTAAGCGGACGCGCTGCGGCTGTCCGAAGAAAGCAGTCACAGACCAGCACTTCCCTCAATCATGAGACAGAACTTCATGCTTTGAGGTTAAAAACAGAACTCTCTTTATTACAAACACACAGAACTTATATACAATCTACATTCACTGTGCACCGAACCCAACCCCCAATCCTATCAGCCACATCCCATGACAAATCCCATCACTCACATCCCCTCACAAATCCCATCACAAATCCCATCAGTATACAGGGGATGTATCAGGTGAGGGGATTACAGAATACAATGGGTTCCCCCACCTGTGTTATCCCCCCTGTAGTGCGGGGGCCGTCTGGGCAGACAGGGCTGTGTTGGCTGATTAAGAGCCCCAGCCAGATTATAGGATCGTCTCTTTGAAGGCTGGAGCTGCAGCCACATTCAAACGGTACAAATAAATATAATAATAATAATAACAGTGAAGATCAGACATAGGTTCTTCACAGGGGTAATAATGATTACGGCGGGTAAGAATGATTTATATTATTAGGGGTAAGAATGATTACGGCGGGTAAGAATGATTTATATTATTAGGGGTAAGAATGATTACGGCGGGTAAGAATGATTTATTCGGATTCATTCATCTGGAGGCTTTAAATATTTTAGAAAACTAACTGTATTTAATAACTCTTCTGCAGGTTTATTTCCCAGAATATATTTCTATCGTTGTGAGTTTGAGCAGAGCCCTCGTCGCCGGTTGTTTCTGTTATATACTACTTATGATGTACTGTTACCCATTGTACAGCGTTGCGGAATATGTTGGTGCTATATCACGCAATAATAATAATAATAACAAATTATCCTAGCTAGGATCCAAACCAGGGCCAGACTGGTAATCATGAGATGACCCCGGCCCTTTAATGAGATGACCCCGGCCCTTTAATGAGATGACCCCGGCCCTTTAATGAGATGACCCCGGCCCTTTAAGGCCAGCGGCCACCTGATGACATAAGTGTGAATTTTATTCATGAGCGTTTATTTAAGTAAAGATTTTACCGCACACAACAATGGTCACTTTTTAAAGACAATATAATTAAATATATAGAAATATATCTTTTCTGACAGCGGAATTCTATTAAACTTTCCACAATTCAGCTACATTTTTTTACAAATCTTTTTTTTTTTTGCACCCTTTTCTTACTATTGCGAAGTTTTTGCGAAGTTCACACATATTTTTAATGCCAAACAAACAGCTACTGCGATGAATAATTTACACTGAAAATCCAATAGACTTAAAATGTTACTCATTAACACTCTGTGGTTCTGGATACTTGCAGGCGCAAAATAAAAAATATATATATCCGATGACAACGAATAGCGGCTTCTGCTACGGAGGGCGACCAGGGTGCTCCGGGGATCAGGCCCCGTAAGGGTTATCGGGTAATCGGGGTTACAACCAAATACTGGCCCAAGTGCCACAAAGACCCCCCAAGTACCGGGTAATAAAGAAAAATGAATAACAAGCGCATGCGCGGGGGGAGCTCCGGTGTCACAGGAATAGCCTCTGTTTCTCAAGCAATTTTATTTTAAGTTCTAGGAATTAATTTTCCAAAATCCTGGCCGAATTCCACCAAAACGTTTTCTCTGAGGTCACCCAGCGGGACATTCGGAGCTATGACGAGGTCATAAAAACAAACCTGATACAGACCACATCTTCCATAGAATTTTTTTACCCCCAGCACTGTATACAGTAATATAACCCCCCAGCGCTGTATACAGTAATATAACCCCCCCAGCGCTGTATACAGTAATATAACCCCCAGCGCTGTATACAGTAATATAACCCCCCAGCGCTGTATACAGTAATATAACCCCCAGCGCTGTATACAGTAATATAACCCCCAGTGCTGTATACAGTAATATAACCCCCAGCGCTGTATACAGTAATATAACCCCCAGTGCTGTATACAGTAATATACCCCCAGCGCTGTATACAGTAATATAACCCCCAGCGCTGTATACAGTAATATACCCCCCAGCGCTGTATACAGTAATATAACCCCCAGCGCTGTATACAGTAATATAACCCCCAGCGCTGTATACAGTAATATACCCCCCAGCGCTGTATACAGTAATATAACCCCCAGCGCTGTATACAGTAATATATATCATATATCATTTATCTGAGTACAGAGCGAAGTTGGATAGACGGTTTGTTTCCAGCGCTGGACGGGCTCCAGGGGACACGTCTTCAGAGCGGAACCGAGTCCAAGAGAGGGGGAGAGCGGTCTGCCAGGGGCACCAGAAAGAGAGAGAGAAACAGAAAGAGAAAGAGAGGACGAAAGAAGAAAAACATGAACGCTGATTGAGTAAAGATGGCTCGGCTATCAGAAACACGCCGGGAACATGGATCGCTAAATTTTTTATATGGTGATTATATCACAACCCAAATATCTTTAATTGAGCGAATAGAATAGAAACGAAAGCCATCCTGCCTGTAGATGACACACCATTATTTTCTTCATGCGCCTGCTTTGGCACAGGTGTTAACTTAGTCTTCACTTATTCACGCCTTAGCAGGGATTTCACAACACACAAGCCTCTCAGGACAGTCTGTGTTTCTCCAGACAATGTATCGGCAGGCGGGTTACGGTGGAACCGGAGCAAAAAAATCTCCTATTCTGGGAAAAGCGGCATAATTGAAATTATAGGAAAACAGCCTTTAACTACTTAATGACTACATCGGGGGCTGAGAAATATGAAAATAAATAAATAGCTGTCTGATACGGGGCAAAATAACTCTGATACGGGGCAGTATACCTGTGATACGGGGCAGTATACCTGTCTGATACGGGGCAGTATACCTGTCTGATACGGGGCAGTATACCTGTCTGATACGGGGCAGTATACCTGTCTGATACCGGGCAGTATACCTGTCTGATACGGGGCAGTATACCTGTCTGATACGGGGCAGTATACCTGTCTGATACGGGGCAGTATACCTGTCTGATACGGGGCAGTATTCCTGTCTGATACGGGGCAGTATACCTGTCTGATACGGGGCAGTATACCTGTCTGATACGGGGCAGTATACCTGTGACACGGGGCAGTATACCTGTCTGATACGGGGCAGTATACCTGTGACACGGGGCAGTATACCTG
Source organism: Spea hammondii (assembly GCA_029215755.1). Taxonomy (NCBI): domain Eukaryota; kingdom Metazoa; phylum Chordata; class Amphibia; order Anura; family Pelobatidae; genus Spea; species Spea hammondii. The sequence continues at coordinate 33,755,753 of JARDYJ010000011.1, read as the reverse complement.
TCTGATACGGGGCAGTATACCTGTGACATGGGGCAGTATACCTGTCTGATACAGGGCAGTATACCTGTCTGATACGGGGCAGTATACCTGTCTGATACGGGGCAGTATACCTGTCTGATACGGGGCAGTATACCTGTCTGATACGGGGCAGTATACCTGTCTGATACGGGGCAGTATACCTGTGACATGGGGCAGTATACCTGTCTGATACAGGGCAGTATACCTGTCTGATACGGGGCAGTATACCTGTCTGATACGGGGCAGTATACCTGTCTGATACCGGGCAGTATACCTGTCTGATACGGGGCAGTATACCTGTCTGATACGGGGCAGTATACCTGTCTGATACGGGGCAGTATACCTGTGACACGGGGCAGTATACCTGTCTGATACAGGGCAGTATACCTGTCTGATACGGGGCAGTATACCTGTCTGATACGGGGCAGTATACCTGTCTGATACGGGGCAGTATACCTGTCTGATACGGGGCAGTATACCTGTGACACGGGGCAGTATACCTGTCTGATACGGGGCAGTATACCTGTGACATGGGGCAGTATACCTGATACAGGGCAGTATACCTGTCTGATACGGGGCAGTATACCTGTCTGATACGGGGCAGTATACCTGTCTGATACGGGGCAGTATACCTGTGACACGGGGCAGTATACCTGTCTGATACGGGGCAGTATACCTGTGACATGGGGCAGTATACCTGTCTGATACAGGGCAGTATACCTGTCTGATACGGGGCAGTATACCTGTCTGATACGGGGCAGTATACCTGTCTGATACGGGGCAGTATACCTGTCTGATACGGGGCAGTATACCTGTCTGATACGGGGCAGTATACCTGTGATACGGGGCAGTATTCCTGTCTGATACGGGGCAGTATACCTGTGACATGGGGCAGTATACCTGTCTGATACGGGGAAGTTCTTTTTGATGTATACGGTAAATCCGTGGCCCCTTTCATCAACTGCCCCTCTATGTCCAATGCTGTTAAAGGGGAAGTGCCACTGTATTCATTTTGTTTGTTAATACGATTATTTCTTTTGATTATATCTCCCAACCAAGTGTCCCCTCCAGGCACTGATCAACCATAGGAGCTGACCCTCTAATTTTATATTATGGCCTGCTGCTGCTACATTTCTCCTCCTTTGGAATAAACGTCCCTCTTGTCCCTTGTAAAATCCTTTTATGTATTTAAACGTCTCTCTCCCATCCCCTCTCTTCTTCTCCCTCGTCTCTCTCTCCCATCCCCTCTCTTTCGTCTCTCTCTCCCATCTCCTCTCTCTCGTCTCTCTCTCCCATCTCCTCTCTTCTCTCCCTCGTCTCTCTCTCCCATCCCCTCTCTTCTCTCCCTCGTCTCTCTCATCCCCTCTCTTCTCTCTCCCATCCCCTCTCTTCTCTCTCCCTCGTCTCTCTCTCCCATCCCCTCTCCTCTCTCTCTCGTCTCTCTCTCTCCCATCCCCTCTCTTCTCTCCCTCGTATCTCTCTCTCCCATCTCCTCTCTCTCCCATCCCCTCTCTTCTCTCCCTCGTCTCTCTCATCCCCTCTCTTCTCTCCCTCGTCTCTCTCATCCCCTCTCTTCTCTCCCTCGTCTCTCTCATCCCCTCTCTTCTCTCTCCCATCCCCTCTCTTCTCTCTCCCTCGTCTCTCTCTCCCATCCCCTCTCTTCTCTCCCTCGTCTCTCTCTCTCCCATCCCCTCTCTTCTCTCCCTCGTCTCTCTCTCTCCCATCCCCTCTCTTCTCTCCCTCGTCTCTCTCTCTCCCATCCCCTCTCTTCTCTCCCTCGTATCTCTCTCTCCCATCTCCTCTCTCTCGTCTCTCTCTCCCATCCCCTCTCTTCTCTCCCTCGTTTCTCTCTCTCTCTCTCTCCCATCCCCTCTCTTCTCTCCCTCGTCTCTCTCTCTCTGTCTCCCATCCCCTCTCTTCTCTCCACTGTTTCTCTCTCCCATCCCCTCTCTCTCTCTCTCTTCTCCCCCCAAGCCGGACACATTGAGACCCTCCATCTTTCCCGATCTTTTTTTTCCTGCGAGCCGTTCAGCGTTATATATCGGACGTACGCAGCCGATAATAAAGTATTTTCGCACCCGTAGCAGCCGATATCTAATATTCCGGCTGATACCTCGGCTTGGGTCTTAACTATGTCTAAAGCACTGATGGGGTTAATCCCCACGCGTGTGCTCTCTACTCCAACATGGTTACTATGGAACCAGCCAATTAAATTGACATCTTCTCACCAACTTGATCAATCATATCTGATGTTTCTTAGGTTACGGCGACTATAGAGACAAGAAGCCGAGCTAATTATTCCACACACACAAAAAACTCAAATTTCCCCCATTTCGTTACAGCTCAGACCCGACGGACCGGCTGAAAATAAGCTCTGCTGGTTATAAAGAGATTTCCGAATGGTGCACGAGACCCCCAGCTCTGCTGCCTGTCTCTTTATTAAATAGGAAGAGAGAGAATCCATATTATCAGCGCTGGGGATGTTACGGATCGAGCGAGCGCCATTATCCGGCGTTAAACAGGAGATGGGGACATGTCTACTTCATCAGGGTGCCAACTGATGTGTTTATAAACTTTAACGGGAGCTCTCGGGAATACTAATATCACTAACATCAGATCAAAAGATTGGTTTTAAAAATATCGCTCCTTTTAATTTTTTTACCCCGTAATATAAAGTTTTCAGGCAGCTGCATATCAGCCGTTTGTATGATTCTCGCTCTGTTATCTGATCCCCGATCTACTAACCCCCTGACTCCCTATCATACTGCCTGTGGGGAACAATAGAATGGCTCAGTATTAATCATCCGGCCGGACTCTCTGACTAATGAAAGTCTATGGAGGAACGGACTTCATTAGCATCGCCATAAAGCATCAGCTCAGTGTGGTGTTTGAGCCGGGAAAGTCACCCCAAATATCACATGACTGACAGCAACGGCGGCTCCAGGTCTGCAGATTAAGGGGGTTATTGGGATTTATGCTTAAGGAGGAAAGTATTTTTTAATGGAACTTCCCCATTAATTTCACAACATAATTCACTGTATTAATCAACGGATTAGGAAATCATTCTCGTGTCTCGATGGGCTCACGCAGCGCGTCCTTGAGACTTAAAATAAGGAGTCTTAACACCCTATTTTTATATGGTGGCTCATTGGGTCGGCGGCTCGGAGGCTAGGAGTCCTGTATCCGGTTCCCGCGGTGAGTTAAAGGGACAGCACAAGCCGCATTAAAAAGAGAAGTCCTGATCTGAGTACATTTAAAAAAAAATCAAAATCTGAAATATATTAAATTATTCCTCCTCATCGTCGGTAAAGCAGGGCCGCGAATGATACGCGTGTTTATAGAACCCTAATATATCATAACATATATCAGTAACATTTTATATCACTTATAAATGTCTGTTCTTGATCCATACGTGCCCTCCGCATACTATAGATACATATGGATTATATACAGAGATTTTATATAAATAACAGACAATAGGCAGTGAAGACAAAGACAGATTTATGTCTCTCTCATTATAAACATGAATTAGTCTGCCGGAGAGACAGAAGCGTAAAGGAATTGATGATCCAACATATTTAAACGAGCCGCAGAGAGCCCTGTCGACAGAATTCCGGCTATCTGTCTCTCCGGCTCCTGGCCCCCTGCCCAGATATTCCAATACTGTAATAATATTATTCAAAACGCGTCAGCCCAAGAGCCGGCGCGTTTACTGAGCGCTAAGAAGGATCTCTGATCCGTACGATGGGGGGGCCACAAACGCAGAGAAACTGCCCCGACGTACAGCAGAAATAATATGTACCTGGGTCCCAGCACCTCAAGGGTTAAAGTTATGGCAGAGTTAATGATAAAAAGATGGAGAAAAGGAAACATGCGGCCTTTTAACAAATAAAGGAAACACTTAAAGGGACATAAAACATAACGGAATCCACTGGGATTTATATTGTCTGTCCCGCCACAGCTGCGGCATCGGAATCCCATTGGCCGGCCCGAGCAGGAAGTTGGAAGCCGATTCCTGTTCCCTCCCTCTGTCAGCCCGAGCAGGAAGTTGGAAGCCGCTTCCTGTTCTCTCCCCGCGTTGTTTTAGCGGACGGCGCATGAGCCTCTGGCGCTAGAGATGGTTTCCGGCCGCGCCGTGTTATTAAAATCCCCTGTTTTATAAATAAAATCAGAATAATAAATGATCAGTTTAATAAAGACACGGAGTCCTGAGGAACGGCTGCTTTTAAAATGATTGCTCCGTACACTGAATCCGGCAGATTTGTAGCGAATGTTTATGTAAATACACCGGGATTCACCCCAAAAAAACCAAAGCAACACGCAAAACGGGGAAACGGGGTTAATCACAGCGTAAACGCACCCAAGCGAATGTATACATTTACTGGACGCTTATGAAGCGATGTTCAGCGGCCTGCTTTGTGACGTTTTCTTCCAGTTTTCTTCATTTGACCTCCGTATCCGTGGAAACGCGTTCTTACAATATATATTACTTTTATTCTGCTTGCATTCCGACTCTGTCTAGAAATAAGATGTCCTATACAGCGTTCTAGATTGTCAGCTCCTGTGAGCGAGGCCTTCCTCACCTCTGGTTTCTGGCCAGCTTGTTATGTGACGCACAGCACATGTCCTGTTTACACGTTGTACAGAGCTGCGGAATATGATGCTGATATACCGGTATATAAATCAATAAATATTATTAATAATAGTACGCAGGCAGTGGCTAATAAGGGGTTAATACATTGGGGATCGCCTGGATTCTGGGTTCTCCAAACAGAGGGATTTCTCCCCAAAACCAAATCCAAAGGGTATTTGGGGGTTCGCCTGCAGCAGATCTGCGCCCATCAGCCCCTCCGAAGGATACAACTGTATCAAAGTACAGCACGGCTTCCGCTCTCGCCAATTAGGAGCCTGGACCCCCGAGACGCGCATGTTTAGACGCCGTGCTGCACGTCGCATCCCCAGATCCTCCTTAGCTTCTCACAAACAGGACGGGAAGAAGCAGCCGCGTCACCCGAGGGAACCCGCGACGTATCGGGAGACGCTCTGTGTTTTCAAACACGTTTAGTCAATTCTCCCCAATTAGCTGCTCGGGGACTCGGCGCCTTTACCTACAGAGCAGCGGAACAGCCCCTCGATTTAACTCCCGGCGACATTAAAACAGGAGGACGAAATATCCCCGAAAACACCAGGATTAAAATACCAACGAGAAAAGGTCCTTCAGCTTCTTTACATTGAGTTAGAAACAAAAATATAACAGAAGGCAGGATCTCAGCTAAATTGATAGATGTGGTAGGTAAAAGTACCAGCCTCCCAGCAGAAGTGGTAGAGGGTAATACAGTGAGGGGATTAAACATGCATGGGATAGACATACGGCTCCTGAATCTAAGACGAGACCAACGACTGATTAAGGTTTGAGTCATTTTGCCCCAATAAACCCCCCTTTATCTGCAGACCTGGAGCCGCCGTCGCTGTCAGTCATGTGATATTTTGAGTGACTTTCCCGGCTCAAACACCGCACTGAGCTGATGCTTTATGGCGATGCTAATGAAGTCCGTTCCTCCATAGACTTTCATTAGTCAGGATTTATATATGAGTGTCTGGCTTGGTGATTGAGACTGAGGCATTCTATTGTTTCCAACAGGCAGTATGATAAAATAAGCCGGCTCACCTGGGGCTCCTGAGCAGGACAGGGCTAGGAATGGGATTTTTTTTTTCTTTATTTTGTAAAAATGTTAAAATGTAAAGTGGAGCATTGGAAAAAAAAATCCTAAAATCTGGAGATTGCGTTCTGAATATCTAAAAGTTTGGTGTCAAAGATTTTAATATAGTTATTTTTATTGTGTATTTATTATTATTTTATTATTATTATAATTATTTTTATTTGAATAAACAATACATTTAAATTACAAAAACTAAATGAAACGGTCATTTCATTGATAATCCAATAATTGAAACCATTTTTTCCCCAAAGCTTTCTCGACCGGTAGAACTGGGGGTTTTTTTATTTCTAAAATACCCTCCGCTTTATCATAAGAAATGTAACTCTGCGCTTTTGGGGAGTCACAGCCCCAAACAGCTAAAAGATCTGAATGATCGCAGATGATTGGACCGTTGGAACGCGGGATCCCGACAGACGGACGAAGGGACAGATGGACTCCTGCAAGCAGCAGCCACTTACTGCGAATCCATCATCTCTCGGCCTCAGAACCTCAGCTATAAGAAACCTTTTGCCTCCAGCCAATCACCTCTTTCCTTCTAGATGCTTCCTATCTATACATCTGTTTCTATGGCAACTGGACGGTGACAACGCTTAAACCTCTCCAAATGACATCAGCTCTTCTAACGATGTGAGCGTAAAGCATTTTATTATCAGGACGCGGGGCGCTCGGCCTCTGCAGGTACAACAGGGACCCCCAACTCCCATCCCCTGAAGCCACCATTGGATCAACCAGGGGCCGCTATGTATAACGGGGGCCACCTGTGCGTCCGGTAAAAGATAACATATTAGTGCGGCTTGGAGGAAAGGGGATAAGATGGAAACAATTAAATGAGCGGTTATAGTGTAAGCTGGAGAGGCAGAAGCATGGATATTACTTCACTGAGAGGGTGGTGGATACGTGGAACAGACTACCAGCCGTAGTGGTGGTATTTAATAATAAATGATGCCCTTTTAATCCCAGAATTAATTCCCACGATCTTTGCTTATGAAACGTGAATTATACATCGGAGCAGCGTATCCGTGCGCATTGGGTCACCTGGCGTGTCCGGGGTTCGGATGGTATCGGGCTGCACATATATAATGCGTTGCGACATTGTTGCATTCATTATAATATAACAATTCATTTATAATAATTCGCCGCCATTTGTGTTTTTGTAACTTTCTAATAACTTTCCAGGTGTCCGTGGCGGCGTAGAATCCCCCGGGGATCTGTCTTTATTTTATGAGCTGTCGGCGCAGTAAAAAACTCCCAAACACGGCGGCCGTTAAAACGCACGAAGTGAGGAGTCTCGTAAATCTGTATTTATAACAATTTCCTGTTCCCAACTGCGGGGTGAGAGAAACCCCGGCGCCAGGTCGCCATGACGACCGGAAATCCCTTCCCAGCGCCTGGGGTTTTGGGGAGCGCGGTCACCGGCACCTGTCCTGAGCCGCGGGGCAAGAAAGTGTGTGTTACACTACAGTGTGTGTGCGTGCGTGTTTGTGTTAGCATGTTACTGGGTGTGCGTGCGTTCATGTGTGCGTGTTTGTGTTAGCATGTTACTGTGTGTGCGTGCGTTCATGTGTGCGTGTTTGTGTTAGCATGTTACTGTGTGTGTGCGGTAATGTGTGCGTGTTTGTGTTAGCATGTTACTGTGTGTGTGCGGTAATGTGTGCGTGTTTGTGTTAGCATGTTACTGTGTGTGTTATACTACTGTGTGTGTGCGTTGCGTGTTTGTTAGTATGTTACTACGTTACTGTGAGTATCTCACTGAGTGTGTGTTAGTACCGCACTGCGTGTTAGTGTGTGTTTGTGTGTAATAAGTACCAAATTCTCCCACAAAACTGATAAAAACCCCAAATCTTTTGAGTGTATTTTTAAGCAAACGGGGGGGGGGGGGGTGCGATCGCAGCGCAGAACGGGGTCTCCAGACGAAGGCGATACTTTTTTGGGGCTCATATAGAAAAACACACAAAGTCACACAAAGTCACGCGCGCTTTGGAGACCCCAGACGAGGGAGTCCCCCCCGGGGGGGGGGGGGGGGCGGCGTCCAAACCGACCCAGCCGTGTACCCGATGATCAAAGCATCGAACATCGCACACGGATCAGCTCAGCGTGTCACGTATGTTCTGATATCCATGTGGAACTATATACAGGGGGAATAAAAGGGAAATTAACCCTCACATCTCCGAGACGATCCACATCCCTCTCGCCACCCAGTCCCAAAACACAACAGGAGACCTCTTCATCAGCTGCCACATGGGAAGAAAAATACCCACAGAGGGGCACTTTTGGGGTATTTTGGGTTTATTTACCCCTGTGTAATTATTGGGCTTTTAGGGCTGTAGAACCCTGTGATACCCTCATACCCAGCAAACATTCTGGGGCATCAGGGGGGGAGAGAGGGGCATCAGGGGGGAAGAGGGGCATTGGGTCAGAGATAATGGCATCGGGGTGGAGAGAGGGACCGATGGATTTGGGAGAGGGACTTGCCAAACGTTTTTGGGAGAGGAGAGAACTCCGTGTCTTTGATTTGCTGCCTTAATTAGGCTGGATTATTGTGTGTCACATAAAGCAGGGACAGTTGGCAGGTATGATGTGCTCCTCTTCCTCCCGCGATTCCCTGCATGGGGTAACGGGATGACTTCCAAGAGCAGCTCGATCCATACAGAGTATCCGGGATAACAGAGAACGTGTAGCCGGTGATTAATTACTCGCTTAATTCTATAATTAGTTAAAGAGGAGACTAACCTCGGCTCAATCCGAGTGACAGAAACAACGCACAAAACAGGAAAATACGGCCCGTCCGGACGCTACCGGCCACAAATCAATAACAGCTAAATATAAATGTATTCAATTGCCCCAAAAACTCACTACACGGGCATAGCAGCAAAAACAATGATTTCCATGGTTGAGCCGCACCATAATACCGTTATATTCATTTATTGGACCTTGTAATATTCTGAAGATGTAATAAATAATCAGCCGCTACAAAGTAACCAAACAACAAACGGGTAACCATGCCCCAAATGAGTCAAAATCTGTATATATCAGAATATTCAGCAAAAAATAAAAAAATTGCAAAAGATGCAGCGGAATGCAGAGGGGAGACCCCCGGGGGCAGCATGGGCCACGTCATGAATGATTATTTTGCCGCAATAACTAATAAACCATTTAATTGTTACATTTTCTTCCATTCATCCCGTTGCTTGTTTTATTATTTTAATTCGTATTTTTTTCAGCGATTTCCCTAAAAAAAAGTATGAGACGGTCAGCCTTTTCACCAAGTACTAAAGCACTAATTCTGCGACCCGTCATACCAGATCCTTAAAGGGCAACAGGTTATCAGATTAAAAATAATAGAATGGCTCGGTCTAAACCGCCCAGTTGGACTCTCTGACTAATGAAAGTCTATGGAGGAACGGACTTCATTAGCATCACCATAAAGCATCAGCTCAGTGCGGTGTTTGAGCCGGGAAAGTCACCCATAATATCACATGACTGACAGCGACAGCGGCTCCGGGTCTGCAGATAAAGGGAGTTTATTACTGTATACAGCGCTGGGGGTTATATTACTGTATACAGCGCTGGGGGTTATATTACTGTATACAGCGCTGGGGGGTTATATTACTGTATACAGCGCTGGGGGTTATATTACTGTATACAGCACTGGGGGTTATATTACTGTATACAGCGCTGGGGGTTATATTACTGTATACAGCGCTGGGGGTTATATTACTGTATACAGCGCTGGGGGTTATATTACTGTATACAGCGCTGGGGGTTATATTACTGTATACAGCGCTGGGGGTTATATTACTGTATACAGCGCTGGGGGTTATATTACTGTATACAGCGATGGGGGGTTATATTACTGTATACAGCGCTGGGGGGTTATATTACTGTATACAGCGCTGGGGTTATATTACTGTATACAGCGCTGGGGGGTTATATTACTGTATACAGCGCTGGGGGTTATATTACTGTATACAGCGCTGGGGGGTTATATTACTGTATACAGCGCTGGGGGTCATATTACTGTATACAGCGCTGGGGGTTATATTACTGTATACAGCGCTGGGGGTTATATTACTGTATACAGCGCTGGGGGTTATATTACTGTATACAGTGCTGGGGGTTATATTACTGTATACAGCGCTGGGGGTTATATTACTGTATACAGCGCGCCGGTGGGTGTAACAGCTGGGATCGCCCCCATTATATAGGGGGCAGGTATCGGGGCTGTTATATGACGAGGTTATGTTACATTTTGTTGCCTCTGCTGCGTGTAAAATACACGCCGCATGGCCGAGGACAAAACCTCAAAATGATTGAAGTACAACTCCCAGAACTCACAGCCAGACACCAGCACAGAGGATGCTTTAAATACCTGAAATCTCATTACCCTCAGCCAGCCCTCAGCTAACGGACCACTATAGCCCGTATCAGCCCTGACATCTCAAGCCAGTCCTTCCTTACAACTCCCATCACTCTGGGACAGAACCTATTGCATTATAAATAATATTTCCCTCTGCGGAAATAATATATTTCCGCCTCACGTGGAAAAGCGGATTGAGCCGAGAACATCCCCCGCCGGCTGATGACATCATCCGGGTCAGAAATAGACAAATATTGAAATGTTTTACCCCAGATTAATGCAATCAATAAACGAGGCTGCATTAAACGCACGACAGCCGGAAAATCACCCGGACTCCGCTCACACAAAAGGAATAAATTCAACCGCAGAATTAATAATGCGCACGGACCATGAACACAGTTACTCCTTTACTGCACCTGGAACCTCCGCCCAGAAGAGCAACATCCAGAATCAACACCTTATACAGGGAAAAAGACACAACCATAACCCGGAGCGAGAAAAGTTACAACAAGAGACCCGAATCTAACACCAGAGGGTCCGAGCCTGAGATGGGATGGAAGGAAGATTTACTTCACTGAGAGGGTGGTAGATAAGTGGAACAGCCTCCCAGCAGAGGTGTTTGAGGATAATACAGTGAGGGGATTAAACACGCATGGGATAGACATCCGGCTCCTGAATCTAAGACGAGACCAACGACTGATTAAGGTTTGCGTCGTTACAGCAGGAGAAACGGCCGACTAGACGGGGGCCGCCGGGGGCCGATCTGCCGGCAGGTTCTGGGTTTCTATGGAATGGGATGCAGTGATGGTCAGTAAGAGACGCTCCGCTGGGAGACGGATGAACACACAGACTCCACGTCCGGATGGACGGACATACCGCGAGATACAGACATGGATGTAGAGACGTTCTATCTGGACGGACGGACGGATGGCGGTACTCGGGGAATATTCTGAGAGCCGCGCCGGGTTTTGGGGAACGCGGTTCAGTTATTGTATCTATTAGGGGAACATCTAGAACGACACAAAGTGCCGCGTCCAGCACGGAGTCGCTGCAGACTGGTTTTCACGCCCGTCTCACGGTCCGGGGATACCGGTTGCGGTGGCCGGACTGGTGGAGACAGCCGCGGGTCGCGGAACCTCCACCGGAGCTGCAGGGGCCACGTCAGCCACGTCTACAGCGATACCGTCCCGCAAGACGGAGCCACGAAAAGGCTGACCACAACCCGCCCCCTAGAACCCTCAGCCGGCGGGCATTTCACAGAACAGCAACCGGCTTTCAGGGTACCGGAGGAGATCCGGAACGCGACCACGCGATGATATTATATAGACACACAATTATACCTAGAACAAAAAAATATACGACCGGTCACCGCGCGTTCCGTATGGATACATAGAACATTTAGAACATCCCACGAGCCGTACACGCCAACAAATCACTCGCAAACCAGGGGGTCCCGGAAGACAATGGCTGGACACACATCATGCCGAGCGCCACGGACAGACGGACGGAAACACCAGAACAACAGAATGCGTGACGGATGGAGAGGGAAGCAGAGATTTTGCGCTCTAGAGCGTGGCCGGGGAGAACACGCAGGTGCCGGGGCTGCGATGCTGTAACACGTGTTGGGCACCCACTCGGGGGGGCAGGTATCGCAATGTGTGTGATGGACGCACAGACAGACGGGGTACATACAGGCGGTTCTATGGACTCACATTCCAGAGCGCGGAACATTGTGAGGATTCCACAGCATTCCAGAAAAATACAGAAATCGAGTTCTAGAACGCGAGGATCCGGAACCATCCAATCAGATGTTCCAAACCGGAGACACAGAGTCGTGGACCCGACGTTCCAGAACACAATGAAAACACGATAATCCAGAATAACGAGACCCGGGATGACAGAGCGCGGAACCTATGTGGCCCCCGCCGAGAAGACGGCACTTACTTGAATCTGCCTTGGCAGTGGTGGCACTGATCTCCCACCCAGCCGGGGTCGCACACGCAGGTGGCGTTGACACAGCGGCCGGAGAAGCAGGGGCTTTTCTCGCATCCTTTGCCCTGGGAGCCGGGGGTGAGGAGCAGCAAGTAGAGGAGTCCGGAGCGGAGCAGGGTCAGCCCGGGGTACATGGCGGCCGCCGGCAACCCCCCTCCCTGGCACAGCATGGTCACCGGGCCACGTCCTGGAGCAGCCGGTGCCGGGGTTTGGGGCAGAACCTTCCTCCAGCTGGGGTATGGAGCAGGTACCACGAGCATCTACCTCGGGGGCAGGTGACCCTATAAGTGCCCTCTATAGGCCCCGTCTATATGGCCCTGTACATGAACCCCCAGCCCTGGCATCCTGCGGGCATCTCGCATTTACCCCGGGGCTGCTGGGGGGGGTCTACACGGGGTGTGGGGGGGGGCTGAGGCCGAGTGCAGGAGGCCAGAAACCTCCGAGTCCGGCTGCCAGGGACCGCGATGGGGTGACTGTCGGCCCTGGGTCCCGTGCTGCCCCCTGTGTGTCCCGTGCTGCCCCCGCTTCATACACTGTATCCTCCGCCGCAGTCACTCGGATCCGGCTCCCCCTCCCGGCAGAGACGGCACAAAGCGGACAGCTGAGCATGCGCAGAGCCCGGGGGCTGGGGCACGGAGTAAAGGGGGCTGTCACTGTATATAAGGGGCTGACACTCGGTGTAGGGGGCTGGCGCTAGGCTTAGGGGGCTGGGGCAGTGTAAAGGGGGCTGTCATTGTCTATAGGAGGGCTGGGGCGGTGCATGGGGGGGGGGCTTTCGTTCTGTATAGGGACTGGGGCAGTATATAGGGGGTTGTCATTGTCTATAGGAGGGCTGGGGCAGTATATAGGGGGTTGTTATGTGGTAAACACGGTGCTGGGTACGGTACATGGGGCTGTCACGGTTTATAGGAGGGCTGTGCAATGTATAGGGGCTGTCATTGTGTATCGGGGGCCTGCGGTGGTATATGGGGGGCTGTCATTCTGTGTAGGAGGGCTGGGGCAGTGTATAGGGTGCTGGGGCAGTATATTTGGGGCTGGGGTAGTATATAGGGGGCTGGGGCAGTATATAGGGGGTGCCATTGTGTATAACAGGGCTGGGGCAGTGTATAGGGGGTGCCATTGTGTATAACAGGGCTGGGGCAGTGTATAGGGGCTGCCTGTATATACTGTATACAAACAGTGTATAGAAATACCACACACACACACACACACACACCGGTCTCTCTACAAACGGGCGGAAATATGGGGGGAGACCGGCCCCTCTCTCCCCTGATGCCCCCTCTCTCCCTCCCCCGATGCCCCTCTTTTCTAGGAGGTCAGAATGTTTGCTGGGTATGAGGGGATCGAAGGGTTCTACGGCCCTAAAAGCCCCGATAATGTGTATAGAAGCAGCAGGAAACGACTTTATACATTAAACGGGGTAAATAAACCCCATTATTCTTCTAAATGCCCCACTCAGTTACGCTATAGCCCCAACCACGCCTCTAACCACACCCCCTACAAGAAAAGTGCCCAAATATGGTGGTTTGTACCCTTGAGGGGTATAAGGAGTTTCACGTGACTGGTAGCCGTAATTTAATAGCCCCAAAGATCCAGTAACTGTGAGTCTTGTGTCATCCTGCGGAGGTTAGAGGTGGGGGCAGCTGGGGCAGTAACTTGGGTCAGCCAAGATACATCACTACCCCCCACCCACGGCTCCTATTCGTAAAATACCCCGGGGGCATCTTTTTAGGATATAGGCTCTGAGGACGCAAACATTTACCCCAAAGGAGCCTCTGAGTCATTGATATCAGAGCTCTAAAACTGCCCCTGCACTCTCCTCTGTCACCCCCAGGGGGTCACTCATCCCAGTAACAGCCTCCTCTCCCCGCTGTCCATGGTGCTGACCATACCTGTCCTCCGGTGCTGTTACCGGGGCCGCTGGTTCCATTACTACCCCAACCCTTCCCAGCACCCAGTCTGCTCATTACCCCCCAAACCACCCTGAGGGGGCACTTTGCTGGGGGCGGGGTTATTTGTGTGACTGAGTGGGGTGTTTAGAAGACTGGATATTATTTAACATTTATTTTAGAAACCATTTTCTTCAAATTTTTTAACTTTATTTTTATTTTGTTGAGCAAACGAGCGTCGCAATAAACTTTATTACAAACACAATCTATACGTTAACAGCAAACGCCGAAAATGAAAAAAGAGAGAAGAAAACACAAGAAAAAGATTCCCGGCCTCCTTAATACAACAAACTGCATCGGCAGATCAATGAAAGGTTTACGGGGGCAAAAGGGGCAAAAAATGAAAAATAAACACAATAAGCCAAGATGGCTAAGAGATGGAAGAGACAGCTGACAACAACCCTGACGCTCTAACATCTATACATTATACACTCGCTGATTTAACTATACATTATACAGGGGGCCGGCTCGCTTATTTATCTATACATTGTACAGGGGGTCGGCTCGCTGATTTATCTATACATTGTACAGGGGGTCGGCTCGCTGATTTATCTATACATTATACAGGGGGTCGGCTCGCTAATTTATCTATACATTATACAGGGGGACGGTCACTGATTTCTATACATTATACAGGGGGCCGGCTCACTGATTTATCTATACATTATACATGGGCCGGCTCGCTGATTTATCTATACATTATACAGGGGGCCGACTCATTGATTTATTTATACATTATACAGGGGCCGGCTCGGTGATTTATCTATACATTATACAGGGGGCCGGCTCATTGATTTATTTATACATTATACAGGGGCCGGCTAGCTGATTTATCTATACATTATACAGGGGCCGGCTCGCTGATTTATCTATACATTATAAATGGGCCGGCTCACTGATTTATCTATACATTATACAGGGGCCGGCTCGCTGATTTATCTATACATTATACAGGGGGCCGGTCACTGATTTATCTATACATTATACAGGGGGCCGGTCACTGATTTATCTATACATTATACATGGGCCGGCTCACTGATTTATCTATACAGGGGCCGGTCACTGATTTATCTATACATTATACAGGGGGCCGGTCACTGATTTATCTATACATTATACAGGGCCCGGTCACTGATTTATCTATACATTATACAGGGGCTGGCTCACTGATTTATCTATACATTATACAGGGGCCGGCTCACTGATTTATCTAAACATTATACATGGGCCGGCTCGCTGATTTATCTATACATTATACAGGGGGCCGACTCATTGATTTATCTATACATTATACAGGGGGCCGACTCATTGATTTATTTATACATTATACAGGGGCCGGCTCGGTGATTTATCTATACATTATACAGGGGGCCGGCTCATTGATTTATTTATACATTATACAGGGGCCGGCTCGCTGATTTATCTATACATTATACAGGGGCCGGCTCGCTGATTTATCTATACATTATAAATGGGCCGGCTCACTGATTTATCTATACATTATACAGGGGCCGGCTCGCTGATTTATCTATACATTATACAGGGGCCGGCTCGCTGATTTATCTATACATCATACAGTTTGGTGAATATTTGGTGAATGTTCGTATTACGCAGCCGGCGCGGTTTCTGTTTCCACGGATTAGGCTGATGATCAGATTTGGGTCGAAGGGATTTGACTGAAATGGTTTTATTTTACAGGAAGCCGTTAAACCCCAGCGAGCGCACGCGGCGGCCGTGAGAACCCCCGTGGATTTTGTGGCACATTAAAGGATCGAAGGATGCCTGAAACCCTTTCAGAAGGCAGCAAGGGGTTAAGAAATTGATTACAGGTTTCTATTGCATCCGTAACAGTTAAATGTAGCAGTTAATGTTAACGGCGCCTTTTTGGGGATATTCAGCTAATTTCCGCATCGTTGAAAATGCCCCAATACCCCAGCCGATAAACACATTGACTATTTCACTGCCACTGCCGGGGGGGATGTGTCGGTATATATATATATATATATAAAGCCAGAGAAAGGACCGGAGGTGGTCTGAAACGTTGGCTGTGCTGATTTAAATAAATTGGTGTTAAAAGCACTTTACTACAAAGACCTGTGAGTGGCCATTTTTCTTTGGTTACATATATCTGGCCTGTGTATACTAACAGTGTGCAGCCGCTCCCTTTGGTCTGTGTGTGTGTGTGTGTGTGTGTGTGTGTATATATATATATATTCCTTACAGGTAGAGAAGATCGTATTCAAATCAATAACTCTCTACTTCGTTGGTTCATTTGCATATGGTACCATTTGATGATGTCACAGAGGAGGAGCCAGCCCATGTAAAACGCTTTTAAATCGAACCATAAAGTTGCTGCCAAAGATTGATTTAACGGGTTTGTGATAATCTGATGATTTCAGGACCTCGTTATTATTGATCATGGTGAGGATCAGACGGTCATAGTGAGAGAGTCAGCGCCGCGCGGGAAGCTCCCGGACGCAGCCGGTTCCAAACAAAACATGGCTCATGGCTGGTGTTTAAAGTTAAACGTGGAATTTTTTCCATTTTATATCAATTTTATATCAAATTCAAGACCAAAAATGTAAAAAAAAAAAACCAAACAAAAAAAAAGCTTTATAATAAAAAAAAGCGGATAAACACAGAGCTGACGCGGCACCCGTGTGACGCAGACAGAGCCCAGAAACATCTCCAACCCAACTGATCATTCCTCATCCTTAAATATTTCAGGAAAGTAAAAATATATACACACACCACTCCCATTACTCTTGGGTTTCAGTGGCACGTTCTGTTCGCTGATCCAAGTTTTAAAGGATAATTAATGGCTAGAAACCCTTTTACTAATTATGTTACAGACAGAAAGGTCCTCGTTTTCCATGAAATCAGCTGAGTGACCCCAGACTTTTGAACGTGGTGTATCTTCACACCGGACGGGGAATGCGCGGCGATGGAGTCTATTTGTGTCGCTGCCGTTTTGTCACGCTTGAGGAACGACTGACTTCGCGCTTTAGCGTTTGCATAACAGGGCGAGCAGATCCTCTCTTCCAACGCGGATGAAACGCGACCCTCGGCGTTTGCTGCACTGAATTCCGATCGCATGGGAAGGTTTATATAGCAGGAGACAGCGTTTCCCCCCCGCCGGCTGCGATGCCGAGCGCGACGCTCACCGACAGGCGATAAACGCGTCTCCCGGGTCAAAGCGAAATCCGTCATAATGTCTGCTGTATCGCAGGTGACCACACGCCACGACCCTCAGACGCCGCGTCCTTATTCAGTCTTTAATCTTTTGGCCCCCGGCTGCGCGGGAAGGAGTTGCCCGGAATCTTGTAGCGCCTGCGCGATGGAAGAGATGTTCCACTTTTCCTCCTTCAGCGCATGTTCGTCCAGCGTGAACGGCCCCTGCTTGGTGCGGATCAGCTCCTTGACGCTGGCGCAGCTCGACAAAGCTGTGAAAATGGAAAATCTGAATTAAAAACAGGAATGAGAAGAGCCGGGAAGTTTTCCATGTAATACACGTCACGGAAAGACTTTCGCTGACCACGGACGGCGCAGGAGCCTCTAGCGCTAGAGAATGTTTCCAGCCGCGCAGGTCCCTCCGTAACGCTATTATCACAGATATCTCGGGGGCATTTAAACCATGTAGGGCATTCTGGGCACACTTTTAACTTACACATTATCCCGACACGAGCCGACGTACACTTCCTAGGCTTAGTATGTGTTGAATAACTAATTATATATTTTTTTACCTTCACCGATATCTCTGACCAGACTCCTGACGTAAAAACCACCTCCGCATTCAACATCTGTGGGGGACATTTAACACAAACGCCGGCTTCAGTCATCAAAACAGCGAAGAACGTTAGAAACCAACAATAATAAAATCAGGCTTACAGGATTTGCACAATGTATGGATCAAATGGCATCGAAAACATTCCTACAATTCTCTAGGGCAGCCTCCCAGCAGAAGTGGTAGAGGGTAATACAGTGAGGGGATTAAACAGACATACGGCTCCTGAATCTAAGACGAGACGACGAGACCAACGACTGATTAAGGTTTGAGTCTTTACAGCAGGAGAAACGGGCGACTAGACAGGGACCGGATGGGGGCCGCCGGGGGTTCTGGATTTCTCAGTTTGATCACACAGTGAAGTTACATAAAACGGATAAATAGGTTCTTTACACTGTTACGGCCCTCGTGGACAGAGGCCTGGAGGCGGTGAATCTCTTACCAAGTGTGAAAAAGGGAGGCTGGAAATCGGTGACCGTCAGCCGGTGGACAGTCACTGGTCTGGCCGGCTTCGCTTCCACCTCGGCACCTTCTCGCACCAGACAGGAAAGTCTCTTCCCATCCTTCTTCAGGGCAGAGAAGCTGGAAGAGCAAGATGTATACATTATGCAGGGGCCGGGTCACTGATTTATCTATACATTATGCAGGGGCCGGGTCACTGATTTATCTATACATTATACAGGGGCCGGCTCACTGATTTATCTATACATTATACAGGGGCCGGTCACTGATTTATCTATACATTATACAGGGGCCGGTCACTGATTTATCTATACATTATACAGGGGCCGGTCACTGATTTATCTATACATTATACAGGGGCCAGTCACTGATTTATCTATACATTATACAGGGGGCCGATCACTGATTTAACTATACATTATACAGGGGGCCGGGTCACTGATTTATCTATACATTATACAGGGGCCGGTCACTGATTTATCTATACATTATACAGGGGCCGGTCACTGATTTATCTATACATTATACAGGGGCCGGTCACTGATTTATCTATACATTATACAGGGGTCGGTCACTGATTTATCTATACATTATACAGGGGCCGGTCACTGATTTATCTATACATTATACAGGGCCGGTCACCGATTTATCTATACATTATACAGGGGCCGGTCACTGATTTATCTATACATTATACAGGGCCAGTCACCGATTTATCTATACATTATACAGGGGCCGGTCACTGATTTATCTATACATTATACAGGGCCGGTCACCGATTTATCTATACATTATACAGGGGCCGGTCACTGATTTATCTATACATTATACAGGGCTGGCTTTTCAAAGACTTCGCACTGAACCTGGAGCAGCGGGGATATTCCGCCGGGATCATTCGTGGAGCCGGGTTTAAAGTTACTTCTTGGAAGAAAATAAAAGTCTCGCTGAACACCAAGGTCTGCGCTGCAGGAGGCGGCCCCCGATATTTATTGGCCTTTACAATATAATCTAAATAATTTATATTATTATAGGGGCATCGACTGGTTAATGAAGACTTAGGACAGACACGACGACGGCACGGAGACCGGG
The DNA here is from genome assembly GCA_029215755.1 of Spea hammondii. Taxonomy (NCBI): domain Eukaryota; kingdom Metazoa; phylum Chordata; class Amphibia; order Anura; family Pelobatidae; genus Spea; species Spea hammondii. Next base: position 33,736,382 of record JARDYJ010000011.1, on the reverse strand, counting down.
ATGACAGGTAAGCCGTCACTTACAGCGGAGGGATTTGTAGGATCTCCCCGGTGAAAGACGGAAGCACTTTCGCCAAATCCTCTTTCGTTACGTGATCTGCGCAGAAAGACAGACGGGTCACAGAAACGTTACTTATCATCGCTATCAAAAAATAGTCAGAACTGCTTAAACCCGGATTACAAAGGGAAATAAAGGGTTAATTGTAATCATGTTTCCCTTCAAACATCTGCCATGTAGGAATTAGGGTGATGGACCAAGCATTTACATGATGTGCTGTATTTGGGAGCCGCCATCTTGCTCCCCCGTCGCGGGGTTAAATCACCCCGTCGCCCTGAGGTATCTGTGATAATAGCGTTACGGAGGGATCTGCGCGGCTGGAAACAATCTCTAGCGCTAGAGGCTCATGCGCTGTCCGCTAAAACAACGCGGGGAGAGAACAGGAAGCGGCTTCCAACTTCCTGCTCGGGCTGACGGGAGATAACAGGAAGCGGCTTACAACTTCCTGCTCGGGCTGACGGGAGAGAACAGGAAGCGGCTTACAACTTCCTGCTCGGGCTGACGGGAGAGAACAGGAAGCCGCTTACAACTTCCTGCTCGGGCTGACCAATGAGATTCCGATGGAAAAGTGTTTGGATAAAATGCCCCGGCTATAGCTTTGGCGCTTTTTTAAAGCTAAACCGCAAGAAGCTCACACGGGAGACAAATCTATGCCGCTAAAACCTGGAGTGCTCAGCCAGAACTTCCTGTTTGTTTCCATGGTAACTGCTTCCGTTTTAAACAGGTATCCCACTCTCTGGCTCCCCCTGCTGGCTTGGCCCCCGGCATAACGCCCGGTTCTTTCTGTATAAAAGCCCTGGAGGGGTAACAGGCGATTTCAGGGAGTGTGGAAATGATTTGATGTTATTCAGCGCCTTTCCTTCTCTCTGTATAATAAATGTAAACGGCCTAACGGCTTCTGCTGCTTCCTATCTGAGCCGCTCTCTTCTCTCTCACGTCTGTGCGCCAAACAGTACAAAGAACCAACAAATTAAACAAAATAAAACGCATATAATTTCAGGGCGAGTGGGACGCACCGTAGGGTTTCTCTGCTGTCACGGCTCCAGACGCATCCAAAGTGTCCGTGGCTTTTCCCAGCTCAGCGACCGTTGTGTATTTCTGCGAAGGAAGGAGGACACGGCCTCAGACATCGGGGGAGGGGGTCTGATAATTGCCCCCCTTAGGTTGAAATTATTCACAACGACAGCCCCCACATTTTACTTACCTTGGACCCGGTGAGCATCGAGCTCAGCATTTTCGTGCCGTCACCGATACCCACCACTAAAAACAAAACAGACAGTAAATGTTCTGCACGTATATTATATATATATTTATAAATTTGCTGGGAGCTCAAACCTCTAAACGCCCTCCCTGAAAAGAACTTGAAGCCCTCCTCTACATGGACATTAATTGCAGAAGATGGAGGAGGCACACAGACGCTCCCTGTCCCATACTCACAGAGTGAGTCTCAGCTCTAGAAGAGCAGATCCGGGCAGGGAGACGACGAGAGACGGCACAGAAAAGAGTCACCGAGACGCCCTAACCGGGGCCAAGAGACCAGTAATGGACAGAACATCTCGAGTGGACTCGTGCCGAAGAAAATGGCCACGGCTCATCTCCGGAAATGAGAAGACTGCAGGCAAATATGAACCGGCTTCTCAAGAAGAATGTGGAGCTGTCCCGGCGCCGGAAGAGACGACTCAGAGAGTCTTTAGGATGGATGTGGCGGTCGCACCTAAGGGTATGATGATAGTGAGGGTCTTCTCCAATATAACCAGGGGACGGAGATGTGTAAAATAAAGACAACAAAAAATAGTGCAGTGTGTCTTATGGAACCAACGTGAGTAATTATAAGAAGAAGGAGAAGAGGAAGAAGAAGAAGAATATAAGATACATATAAGATAAATCTAGCTGTGTTGTAGCGGCGTGGGCAGTGTAACCCCTGCCTGTGGGCGCTCTTGCAGGTGAGGCTTCTTCTGATTGAATGCTTGGGACACAGGTTTCATAGTCAATAATGTCAGAGATATAATAAGCTAATAAAAGTTGCTCAGTTCTCATCAGCATGGGTGGTATTTTCAAGATAAGTGACATAATTATTATTATTATTATTTGTTTTATATTCCGTAGCGCTTACAGCTTACAGTCTACATTTGTTGTATTGCATGCCATGAAATGTTTTATTTGTGCTCTTTATTTAGTTGATTTAAATCTTTCTACTTTATTAGTGGTTTTGTCGGTGGTTTTGCACGCAATGTAACTTTATCTTTTTGTTAGGAAACGTTTGTATCGGAGCATCTTGTTGTCTAGTATAATTTTTGGTGAGGAAAGTTGTGAGGTTTGGGGCTCCTCTACAGACAGCCTTTGGTTTACTTGGCATAATCTTTTTTATTGTTTCATAAGATATCCCGATGTTTTTGTATTAGTCTTTTTAACGGCTTTGCTTTTGTTTTTGTAGTTGGTATTTTTTTGTAGGGTTTATTTCTTCTTTATGAGATCTTCTCTATTTCAATGTTCAATCGGCTTTATTGTAGGATCTTTATTATTCTCAGTATATTTTTTCCAGTCATTTTAAGACAGTTTGCTTGTTGGTTATAGACAGTGGTATCTGTACGATTCCTCCTCGGTCTGGTTAATCGGGTTTTCGGTATACTATCGTTTTTTTAAAATGTGTTTGAGTTTTCAATGTTTTCTTTAATGTAAATTTTACGGAACACATAGGCGCTTTATATGAAACCGCTAACTTACCCAGCACGCCGGATGCCGAGCTGTCCAGGGTCCCCCCGTGCCCTATTTTAAGGGTCTGCTTTCTTTTCTTCACATATTCCTTGAGGCCGGCTTCTGGAAAACACAAAAAGTTGCAAAAGATGACTTTGGGGATCAGCACAGAATGGGTTAACCCCCAGCGAGATAAATGGCGGCTCTGCGCATGTTTCCTGAGTTAACTCTTCACACAGAGAGCGGGAAATGCAGTCCAAAGGCTGCTTTTGCAGGTTCACACACAAAGATACCATGGGTGGGGGGGGTAAGTGTGTATGTCAGGATGATGGGATTTGTAGTCCAGAGGCACTGATCGCATACACATATTGTCAAGCAGGGGGCCCCTGGGATGTAGTCATGTGAAGGAGGGCAGTATGCAGGGTGGTTAGCAGTCTCTGGCACACATTCCCCAGCAGAGGGCAGGTTGCAGAGAGCCGTCTCTGAGCACACACAGATACCCCAGCAGGGGGCAAGTTTAAGGCTCTGACCTTTCAGCAGTTGCCCCTTCAGTTGGTTCAGGACCTGCGCCGAGGTGGGTCCTTTCGGTTTGTAAATAGGGAACAGACCGCTCAGGGAGAGCAGCCTGACAGCGTCCCCAGCCATGCTTGCTGTGGTTAGTTGGGCACAGTTACTGGGTGACGTCACCAGCCCGCGACCGCACGCACAGGACTCTGGGAGTTGTAGTTCCCGCCCCCTGACCCTTATTACTCATAGCACAGAACGCACAAGGGGCATGAAATGTCAGGGGCCGGGGAGCTACTTCCTGAAATAAACCATAAATACAATTATTCCTCCCCAGAAATAAAATAAAGCTCCCGGGGCACATCCTGCCACAACCACTGCCTATAACCATACAAACGATTATAGTGCATACATGCCAATTGTCCCAATTTAGTTTGGGCAGTCCTTGTCCCAAATCCATGTGCCCTTCTCTCCTCCCCGATGCCCTTCCCTCCTCCCCTGATGCCCCTCTTTTCTAGGAGGTCAGAATGTTTGCTGGGTATGAGGGGATCGCAGGGTTCTGAAAAGGTTTTACTGTAAACATTTTACTTTCCTGAGTTTTTACTGCAGATACGGAGAGCTCGGATTACGTTAAAACGGTCAAAATATAAAATAATCATCTGATTATAATCCGCAGAATCTCGCGGCCCAGAAACGGCCCCACTGCGTCCACGAAAAGTGATAAAAGTAGAAAACGTCAGCCGGATTTCGCTGAACCCTTTCCTCTAATCTACAGATAAACGAGCAAAAGCGAAAGTGTCTCCAGAGGGTAAAACGCGTCGGGTTCAAACGCCGGGGACCCTCTCGGGCTATCAGCCCTTCCGCTGTGCCTTGCTCAATGGGTCGCTTACAAGGGGGACCACTGATCTCCCCCGACTGGCCCATTAATACTATAGAGGCTGCGAAGGCAGCACAGCCCCCATTCTACGCATTACACGGCTGTGATGTCATAACCCGGCACTCCGTGGTGTGGAGGGTCACCTAAGGTCACCGCTGATCGTCTGCCTGGAAAGTCACGGTGTCCTCCGTGTGAGAGCGGCCGGGCCGATCCTCGCCATGTACAGAGCATGAGCTGGAGGTTTAGATTAACAACCCCCTGCGTCTTACCCCGGTTTCCAAGGCATTAGAGAGATGCTGCCCCTGACGCTTCACGCTCTCTGCCCTTCCCTCTTGGTTTATTTTATGTTATATTTTGGGATTATTCAAAAGTATCCAAAAAAAATTAAAAAAAAAAAACTGGATATAAGAAAAACGGGGCAGATTTCCACCAGATGTATTTATTCGGGATTTTTTTTTTTGCCAGCGTGTGTGTGTTGAGCCGGACCACAACCTGCCTCTTGATTCATTCAGTTCTTTGTTCTCCAAGCAAAAGAGAACCGGATTACGGCAGCCATAGAACATCCAACCACTTGGTGATCTACAATATATACTTTCTTCATACTTATATACAATTAGACTTTCGACACAGCCGGGTTTACTGGCCCCCAAAGGGCAGACAACCCCCAGCATGCGCAATTACCCTACAGCTTAAAATGTAAAGGGTGCAACTAATAACTAAATACCCCAAATATACGGATGGCATCTATAGCAAAGACATTCAAACGTGTGTGCGCATGTTTATACAAATTCATACAAGTACACATCTGTATACAAGCCTTTCGTAAAAGGCCCATGAAGCGAGGCTTTAAGCAGCCAGTAAATAAAGTGAGTAACATAGAACCTTTCGGCAGATCGGCCCTGTGGAACAGCCTCCCAGCAGAGGTGGTAGAGGGTAATACAGTGACGGGATTAAACATGCATGGGATAGACATACGGCTCCTGAATCTAAGACGAGACCAACGACTGATGAAGGTTCGAGTTTTTACAGCAGGAGAGACGGGCGACTAGACGGGGGCCGGATGGGGCCGATCTGCCGGCAGGTTCCATGTTTTGGGGAGAAAGAATAATAATAATCTTCCGTGTAACGTGTAGAGCTGCATGCACGGGCAGACGTCAGAGCTTCAGCCCCGGCTCTGTAACATGTATATTTCAGTTCATTTAACAGAACAAATTACTCCGAAAACAAGGGGGGAAAAAAACCAATTCTCTGCGATAAAAGGTTTGTTATTCATCAGAATATATTACGTTTCATTTCGTTGGCTGATTCTTGAAAGTGTAACATTTCGGAGGATTCCACGGACGTAGCAGCATCTCACAAAGCAAGAGAGAAGAAGAAAACAGAATTTTGGCAGCAAAAAGAAAGGGATGTGCAAGAAAGGAACCCCCCCCTCCACAGAGACATTGTGGACGTGGGGGGCATTCGTTCGGGTTTGGGGGAGTCACCCCAAGGGTTAATATTTGGTCACTTTGGGGGCTTCAGCTACCGCGAGGACGAAAGGATCAGAAGAGACAAAGTCTTAACGCATGCGTGACGCGGACAGCAGCGGAAACCGCCGGAATCTTTCTGTTTTTAGGCAAATCTTGTCCAAATTGTGACGATTGCACGGGTTTGTAGGTGATAATAATTGTCTATTGGAGACGCTCGCCCACGACGTATCAAACCAGCGACAAAAAGAAATGTGTGGACAAGAAACACCATAAAAAAAACGCAAAACGCACTTAAAAAACGAAGGATAAAAAACGGTATAAAGTCATCGACCCTTTTCTTGTAATTTGAACATTTTTGATGTCCTCTCAGATCCGCAGCATAACGGAAACATCTTCTCGTAAACCAAGGCGGCCTTCCCAGCGATGGAGCGATCCGTATACCTCTGTGATAAAAATATATATTAAGGAAAGGAGATTTTAAAAAATAAAACTGAAACCCAGTCTGTTAAATAAATGAAAAAACACGAAGCCGTTTCAAATTTAACGGAGGAGGGATTTCCGGGTCGTAAAAGTCTGGGAAAAACAATACTTCGAGAAATGAATAAAATTGACGCTGAGGTCTTACAGGCAAGTTTTTTTTTTTTTTTTTCCTGAAAACCCTAAAACCGGTGCTTTTGGTTCCAGACAGCACCGCAGGTAAAGCGAGCGCGGGATCTCCGCAGACAGATGCAGAAAGCGTTTTCCCTTCTTGTCCGAGGTTCAGACTCCACAAAACGTTTGCAGAATACGTGAAATTTGGTCTCGCAGGTGTGCAGATTCCAAGCCGGGGGCATCAGGGGGTCCGGCAGGTGTGATATTTGACGAACGCGATGGCGGCCAATTCCTTGCAAAATTCTTCAAGCACGATCACTCCTTCCAACAGGGTCATATGATCAACACTGGGGGGGGGAAACAAAGTAGCAGAAATGATACAAAGAACATGAACTTCTGTGTATATTCAGGGCCCTAAATTGGCACCACGGAGCAGAAAAAGGATCCCAGATCTCCCCCTTGCAACAGAAATGCCTAATGGCATTATAATTAAGTAACATTGTTTATTGCTCGTGGGTAGGTGATGTCACGGTGGTGACATCACAGGGGAGTGTTAAAGTGGGGCAGCTGGCTGGACACTTAATATACTCATTCCCTATGGATTTTTGCCTATGCTGCCCCTACACATCCAACAATGACCCAAACCCGAGCAATGACCCAAAACTCCAGCATATGACCCAATGACCCAAACCCAGACAATGACCCAAACCCAGACAATGACCCAAACCCAGACAATGACCCAAACCCAGACAATGACCCAAACCCAGACAATGACCCAAACCCAGACAATGACCCAAACCCAGACAATGACCCAAACCCCAGCGAACAGCCTTACATTGGTCCATCAGGCTCCAGCCCCAATAACCTTTTCCGTACAAGCAGGAGTTTGGGTGTAAAGTCAGGGATCCGCTGGATTCTCACCATAAGATCACCTACCACCTGTGAGAAAACAGAATGAAGAAAAGCACAGAATATAACCAGAAATTCTACAAACAGACCGACAATTCGAGGGACATAGAAATATTGAACCTCCCGGCGGATCGGCCCCCGGCGGCCCCCGTCTAGTCTGCCCTTTATCCCTGCAGTAAAGACTCAAACCTTGATCTCTTCTTAGATTCAGGAGCCGTCTGACCATCTCTATATATTTATTTATTTTAATATAATTAAGTGATAAAGTTTGCAGTGAAGTGAAGTTTATCCTTATTCTCCAAAGATTACGGATTTCTTATTTAGATTTCCCAAAAGTCCCTCTATTACAACTCTTCTTGTATAATTTTTCCGATAGATTAAAATTGTAATTCACCAGAAACTTGTATTAATTAATAACGTTTTCAGCCGGTCTGCGGAGTGCATTCATTCGCCAGACGACTTACCCGGACTATGACGGAGAACAGCGATCGGCACCCCGGGGCCAGATTGACGTAGGGATCCAGCAGGAACTCGTGCAAATGCGGATGGGGAAACAGCGAGAGCTTGGAAAGCACCGACGTGACTTGCAAATTCACATCATACGGCTGAAAGAAGAAACAGGTCGTCGTCCACGTCGGCCCTTTCAAGCGTTTGACTTGATAGAAAACTCTTTCATATTGTTTGTTTGGACGTCTGTCTAGTGAATTGTTACCTGATCCAGAATCCTGCCCATTCTGTCAAACAGAACTTTTAAGAAATGTCCCTCGAAGAAAGGAGCTTCTAGGTTGCACTTCTCGATGGCTTTGGCCGTGCCGGGCCAGTCCCACTGCAGGCAGACGGCGCAGAAATCTCTGAACTGCGGGGGGGGGCAGTAATAAAGAGGAGAATGTAAAATGTTTCTGATATATTTCACACCATCAGAGCTTTTTGGGTCTATTCTGACGTCCAGAGAGACATCGCTTGATATATAACCAAATGCAGAAGAGATCAAAATTGATCTGGAGAGAGGATCAAAAGGGCGAGCAGCAGAGTTTTGGAGAGCGCCGCGCTGCGGGGTATTCTATACCATGGAGGAGTGAAATGTTTTGGACGGCTGACGCGCTTCCATGCCTGGCTACTGGGCAGGAGAATACAAAAAATAGGCAATTTCCAACAATGCATTCATTTGTGACAGGCCGAGAAGGCCAGCCGGGCGTTTCGGGCACCCGGCTTCACGCGCGGAGCAGGGATCTGACACAAGGAACCCGTCAGGCTGGAAAGTTCTGCCTAGCAGCGTACGGAATAAGAGTTTGCGGCGCGTTCTGATCGCAGCGGCGGATGTTTTCGGTATTTAATATGTTTTTAGCTTTGCGTGTTTCACACACCTGTCTGTGCGCGTCCCTGAGGTAGGTGTCATAGCCGGTGCCCTCCACTTGGTATGAAGATTTGGCTTCATCGGGTACAAGGCAGAGAAAACTAAAGAAGAAATGTATACTTTAAACACGCAGAAACTTAAACATATAAAAAACGCAGCGGAGAACGGGAATCACGAGCAAACCGACGCGCGTCACTCCACGGGACGCCAGGCACCAATATGTTGGACTGCAATTTGCTTCCGTTTCATTTAATAATCTATTTTTGTTTATTTCTTAACAATAATTATTATTGTCAGCAAAATATTCCATATGTCCTGTAGCACGCACCTGTTCACTATCTTGTGCACCTCTGTCTTCCCGTCGTTGCGCTGATGATCGGGACTAACCGGCGGCGAGGCGCTCAGCCATTCTTTAGAAAGAGTGTTTTCGGGAGACATGTCGGTGAAGATGGGATCTTCTTCCAAGTCGCTAAAAATAAAGGAGAAGAAAAATAACCTTTACTAATGTGTAACGCAGTCAGGGCCCTCCGTATGCCTGCGTCTATGTACCCCAATCTATTAAGGAGTAAGTAACACGCTGCACTGCGCTGCGGCACCTGTTGGCCACATAATGAAAAGCAATAATGCAGAATACAACGCATTTCCACAGCAGGGATTTCATTATTTTTTTTACTGCTACTTTATAAAATAATACCGGCCTTTCAGCAACCTGGGGGGGGGGAATTTTCCGTCGCACTCTTCCTGCCTAAAGCAGCCCCCTTTATTTACTACATGATCAAAAATAATGGTTAAGAACAAGCTAAATCCACAATTAAAGTTGGGAAAAATGTATAAGAATGTAAGTTTTATTCTTTCCCTAATACAGTACGAGAAGAGTTACGGACGGGGCGGGGGTACCGTAGAAGTCCAGCGCCGTGCGTCAAACTAGACTACTATTCTAATGATGTTTTAAAGAAAATGAAGCATTGTGAGGGTTGTAGTCCAACAAGTCACAGCCAGGTGACCCCCAAGTCATTCACACAAAGCATTCGTTACATACACCGCTCCCGCTATCTGTCCGTTCTCCACAATGTCTTTGTCTTCTGGACACGGGGGCTTGTACTCCGTGTAGTTGCGCTCCTCCAGGTTTCTCAGACACAGGTTATAAAGTATGTGCTCGTTGGGTTTTTGTAAGAGATGTTCAAACAGGCGGAGGGTCATAATACTGATCTGCGAGGGAAGGAAGAGTCGGACTTTAAAGCATCAAACAGAAAAATCACATTCTGATCCAAAAAACAAAGTCTGCTAAGAGTTAAACGCGTTAAAAGCGGCCGTCACCTCGTCGGAGATGTGATTGCAGTGCTCGATGAGCCGATAGCGTAAGGGGCAGCGCTGGATTTCCCGCAGCGTCTCCGGCTCTCTCTGCTCCCCAAGCAAGAAACAGACTATTTCCTGTAACAGGGCTTCAGACGTGACGTGGCGCACGATCCGGTGGAGCAGAGCCGTCGCCGTCAGGATCCCGATCTCAGACCTGATCAGTGGAGAAAGACCCATTACATACAGATACGTTTGGCCGGAACATGCGCGCTTCGCTCCTTCTGTGAACGAACGAAAAGGAAAAACCAAAATAATAATCATTGTGAACTTACGTCTGCAGGAGCTGCGGTTCCATGACGCCGACGAGAAATCGCTCCCGCACGCATTTCGCCATCGCGGACGCAGCCATCTGGTGAGGACGGACACGGTTAGCGCATGTGCGTTTAAATACCGGATGATTGTGACATATAAAGGGTTAGGGTTATAATAATAGGATCTGGATATCTCATTATGGAGTCCGCAGTAGGAGAGCATTCAGATTTGGCAAATTAGAAGGAAATATATTTAATCAAAGTTAATGCGTAACCTTAATTATTGCTGCACTTAAAACCTCTGTTGTGGGAAGACAAAAAAACCGGAATTGTATGACTCTGAATCACTGGAACAGCATCGATCATTTCTTCTCTCACATTCGACTAACTGCGTTATTGTCTAAAGTTACGATGTATCCACGTTAGAAACCGTCCCTTACAGAACACAATTCATTCAACTTAGTAAAAGTCTAACTGTCTGACTGTAAACAATACAAGTAAAAGCTAATAAAACAATAAACCAAAGAAAAGGTAGCGGGATTTTTAATGGAATCTCTTCATAGGCATACAGAGGCCCTTTATCACTCCCATCACTCCTGGGTTCCAATGGCCCTTTATCCCTCCCATCACTCCTGGGTTCCAATGGCCCTTTACCACTCCCATCACTCCTGGGTTCCAATGGCCCTTTATCCCTCCCATCACTCCTGTGTTCCAATGGCCCTTTATCACTCCCATCACTCCTGGGTTCCAATGGCCCTTTATCCCTCCCATCACTCCTGTGTTCCAATGGCCCTTTATCACTCCCATCACTCCTGTGTTCCAATGGCCCTTTATCACTCCCATCACTCCTGGATTCCAATGGCCCTTTATCACTCCCATCACTCCTGGGTTCCAATAGGACGTTGTCTTCGCTAATCCAAGTTTAATTGATGGTTAGAAAACCCTTTTATGTTACGGACAGAAATGTCCTTGTTTTTCTATGACAACAGCTCAGTGACCCCAAACTTGTGAACAGTATATAATAAAGACGGGGCACCCACCCTGTGCGCTTCTTTAATAAGCTGGTCACAATAATCAAACCAAGACAGGAAAGATATGAGAGCGCGTTTCCCAGGGAAGGCCGAGGCGTCGTCTTTAACGTTGTATGAATCCAAGCTGGATAAAAACAGGACACAATAATAATAAATTAGTGAAGCCGTTTATCTGCCCCGGACTTTCCCCGACAGCTTTACACCGGGAGTCGGATACAGAATGTAAAGTAAGGTAAAGAAAGGTTTGAGCATCACGTAACGCGGGATATTTGCTGCTGTTATTATATATATTATATATTATACGTAATGCAGGATATTTGCTGCTGTTATTATATATATTATATATTATACGTAACGCGGGATATTTGCTGCTGTTATTACATATATTATATATTATACGTAACGCGGGATATTTGCTGCTGTTATTATATATATTATACGTAATGCGGGATATTTGCTGCTGTTATTATATATATTATATATTACACGTAACGCGGGATATTTGCTGCTGTTATTATATATATTATATATTATACGTAATGCAGGATATTTGCTGCTGTTATTATATATATTATATATTATACGTAACGCGGGATATTTGCTGCTGTTATTACATATATTATATATTATACGTAACGCGGGATATTTGCTGCTGTTATTACATATATTATATATTATACGTAACGCGGGATATTTGCTGCTGTTATTATATATATTATACGTAATGCGGGATATTTGCTGCTGTTATTATATATATTATATATTACACGTAACGCGGGATATTTGCCGCTGTTATTATATATATTACACGTAACGCAGGATATTTGCCGCTGTTATTATATATATTATACGTAACGCGGGATATTTGCTGCTGTTATTATATATATTATACGTAACGCGGATATTTGCTGCTGTTATTATATATATTATACGTAACGCGGGATATTTGCTGCTGTTATTATACATATTATATATTATACGTAACGCGGGATATTTGCTGCTGTTATTATATATATTATATATTACACATAACGCGGGATATTTGCTGCTGTTATTATATATATTATATATTATACGTAACGCGGGATATTTGCTGCTGTTATTATATATTATACGTAATGCGGGATATTTGCTGCTGTTATTATATATTCTATATTATACGTAACGTGGGATATTTGCTGCTGTTATTATATATTACACGTAATGCGGGATATTTGCTGCTGTTATTATATATATTATATATTACACGTAACGCGGGATATTTGCTGCTGTTATTATATATATTACACGTAACGCGGGATATTTGCTGCTGTTATTATATATATTACACGTAACGCGGGATATTTGCTGCTGTTATTATATATATTATACGTAACGCGGGATATTTGCTGCTGTTATTATATATATTATATATTACACGTAACGCGGGATATTTGCTGCTGTTATTATATATATTATATATTACACGTAACGCGGGATATTTGCTGCTGTTATTATATACATTATTAAAAATTGTCTTTGTAAAATATATACACCGTCCCCCGTTGTGACAGCGCTACGGAACCTGCTGTTGCTATAAATAAAAGTAATGTAATGTAATCATTTTCTTAGCGATATAAAGTGGGGGGGGGTACATAAAACAGACTGATGTCATTCATTCTGATGACATCACAGCAGCCGCGAAAAGCTGTCACTCAGAACGCGGATAAGCTTTTTGTATTTAAAACTTGCGATAAATGCGTGGTTTAGCGGGAGACGCACAAAGGAGAAAAACTCTGAACATAGCAGAGGCGAGAGAGCAACGACACCAAAAGGCTTACAGACGCATCAGCGCATGCATGGGGTAACGTAATCACAGCAGAGACAGAGAGGGGCATTTAAAAACTGAAGCCGACCATTATACAGGGAAAGGCACATAGGCAGAGGCCTCTGGAAGCGCTAACAGGTCAGTTTATTAGGACGGCTGGCGAATTGTTCTACGTGGCTGATAGTTACCCCCAGTTAATCCCCTCCACCGTCTCGATATCCAGCGGGTCGATGGACTGCGGCAGCGCCTGGTACAGCGAGGTCAGCCGGTCCGTCAGCAGCTCGCACATACAGGTGCCCTGCGTCAGGCATTTGGCAGCGGCAGGTTCCGGCAAACTCACGAGAAGCATGAGACCCTCGCAGGCCTTGACGGCGACCCTCCCGTCCTGCGAAAACAGCAAGCGAGCGCATTCTAAACATTATTCCAGCATCACCCCTCCGACAGCTGCCAGCACGTCTCCTTATGGAAGCATAATAAATATATTTAATATAATATGATATGGGCCTTGAGCAAAACCCCTAGCGCTGTAATCAGTAATAACACCACACTGAGCTGATGCTTTACGACAATGCTAATGAAGTCCGTTCCTCCATAAATTTATCAGTCAGAGAGTCTGTCTAGATGATTAAGACTGAGCCATTCTATTGCCCCCCACAGGCAGTATGATAAGGAGTCGGGGGGTTTAGTAGATCGGGGCTCAGATAACAGAGCGAGAATCATACAAACGGCTGATATGCAGCTGCCTGAAAACTTTATATTATGGGGCAAAAACTACATTTGGCTTAAAATAGAGCAATATTTTATAATACATATTTTTGATCCGATATTAAAATGAAAAACAATGCGTAGGAGATCCCCTTTAAAAACTGTATTAAAAAAAACCTTTTCTACAATACACAGTTTTCCCCGAAGCTTCTATCAGACTTTGGCAGTGATCGGAGCTCACCGGACTCTTGGTGAGGTTCAGTAACGAATTCACCAGGTTATAATCCTGATAGACGTGATTGGCAGACGGTTCGGGCAGCGCAGACGCTTTTAGGTCGTCGGATGATTCGGGGGGAGCATTAGCACCGGCGTCCCCTCCTGTACCAGTCCCTGCAGTGACCGGCTGCCCAGTATCGCTGGTCAGGACCTGTCCGCTGCCACGTGGCCCCGGCGCGCTGTATGAGGATGCTGCAGGTTGCGTAGATTTTGACTTGTTCTGCGACAAAGAATAAAAACGGGTTGAGGCATAACACAGAATCGTACAGCCTGTTAGTAGATCGGCCCCATTTATTCGGCGTGCTTTTCTCGAGAGGAAACCACGAAGGACAAAGCGGCTGCCGCGATGCGACGTTTAAAGGGAACGTCCGACATCCGCCGGCTCCTCTCTGCCGGCAATTTTTTTTGGGGGGGGGGCAGCACTAACCTCCAGGAAGAAGTTGACCAAATACGGGTCCTGTTTGAGTTTGGAGCAGACGATGCACAGGAACTGGATTTCCTCGTTTTCGGTCGGGTTGGCCAGGACTTCGCCGCAAAGACGGATGAGTTTCTACGACGTTAAAAAAAAGCTCATTCTCTACATAAAACACAATCTCCAGAACAATCCGCGAGGATCTCATCATTCCAGACTGCTCATAATAACAAAAAATCTCTTTAAATACATAAAACACAGAAAAAAACCAAGAAAGAGCGAAACTGACAGAGGAATAGCCGATGGGGTGATATTAAACGCCCAAACCCAATGTCCTAGAATGTAAGCTCCTTTGGCTTGCAGAAACGAAAGGTATGTTATGTCCTGTTTACCCCCTGTACAGCGCTCCGGAATATGCTGGTGCTATAGAAACCAAGAAATTATAATAAAAAGCGTGCTTTACATCAGAAAAGAAACCAAAGGGGAGGTTTGTAGGGAGGAAAATTCTATTAATTGCCGACAGAACATAAATGACAGCAGCAATGCGAGTGCCCCCCTCCCCCATCATCTATCTTTTCTCTGTGAATACCGTTAAAGCTGTTTCATTTAAGATTATTAGATTTCTGTCATTAAAAGTTAATTATTAATTCCTGGAGGGTAATTTTCTCTCCTGTACCCGCATTCCCAAACGACAACCCACAAAGTTTCAAAAATATTATATGTATCACTGATTATTATAATTATCAAAAACCTCAGAATCCGGCCCCCGCATTACTACTATATACGGCCTCTTTGTACTTTCTTTCTGCGATTTCTTCTTCTTTCCCCCTTAAGAGACCTTAAGAATTTGCCCCATTACACTGAAAATCACCCCAGAGTCTGTCGCGATGAGATTGAAGTATTTCGACGCGTATCACGTTATCTATACACAGAATAATTATGTGAAAAGAAATCTCAGGATCCGTACATTTTATTTATAAGAGAGCTTTATTGGCCACATAGTACATAAGGCTCAACCTTTCTGCCCAACCTTCCTACTCCTGACCCAAAAGAAGGCAAAAAAAACCCCTGATTAAGCTGCTTTCAGTTCTGCCATCAGGGGAGAAAATTCCTTCTTGACTCCAAACGGCAATCGGATTTCTCCTTGGATCCAGAAGCTCTTTGATGCAGAGGTTGGTGGTTTTAATCGATTGAAGCTGTTTAGGTGTTAAGCGCTGCATATTTAGGATGGGTATCATGACTGAAAGGGTCTTCCAATAAACCAGGGGACGGAGTTGTGTAAAATGAAGAAAAAATGAATAATAGCGCAGGGTGTCTTATGGAGCCCAGGTGAATAATTATAAGAAGAAGAATATAAGATAAATAAAGCTCTGCTGTAACAGCGAGGGCGGTGTGACCCCCGCCGGTGAGCGTTCTCGTGGATGAGGCTCCTTCTGATCGTATACCCAGGTCCCAGGTCCCGGAATTCTACTTAAGTGTATTTTATTAAATAATTATATAAAGGTCGCTAAATCCTCAGCAGCATGGATGGTATTTTCCGCACCAAGAAAATAGCTACAGAGAGAAAAAAAGAGGATAAAAGAGAAAATAGCTACAGAGAGAAAAAAGAGGATAAAAGAGAAAATAGCTACAGAGAGAAAAAAGAGGATAAAAGAGAAAATAGCTACAGAGAGAAAAAAGAGGATAAAAGAGAAAATAGCTACAGAGAGAAAAAAGAGGATAAAAGTCAAGATAAGAATGAAGAACAACTTCAAGATACCAAAATCAACACTAAATTAACTTAACCGCATTTTTAGAGAGAAGAAAAACAGCCAGAGTTTAAATAAAAAAGAATAGACCTAAATAGACATTAACTATCCATCCATCCCAGTGATATCTTTCCTACCCCAAATACACAAAAACAACAAATGACCACCAGACCGGCCAATCGTGTCTGGAAACCCAATCACATCTCAGTTACGGCAGATCCTTATCCACCGTCATTCCCCGGCTTCCATTTTTAGATTTAGAAATTTACATTGAAGAAAACATTTACAACAAGTTTTAAAAAACGATAGTATACCGAAAAACCGATTAACCAGACCGAGGAGGAATCGTACAGATACCACTGTCTATAACCAACAAGCAAACTGTCTTAAAATGACTGGAAAAAATATACTGAGAATAATAAAGATCCTACAATAAAGCCGATTGAACATTGAAATAGAGAAGATCTCATAAAGAAGAAACAAACCCTACAAAAAAATACCAACTACAAAAACAAAAGCAAAGCCGTTAAAAAGACTAATACAAAAACATCGGGATATCTTATGAAACAATAAAAAAGATTATGCCAAGTAAACCAAAGGCTGTCTGTAGAGGAGCCCCAAACCTCACAACTTTCCTCACCAAAAATTATACTAGACAACGAGATGCTCCGATACAAACGTTTCCTAACAAAAAGATAAAGTTACATTGCGTGCAAAACCACCGACAAAACCACTAATAAAGTAGAAAGATTTAAATCAACTAAATAAAGAGCATAAATAAAACATTTCATCGCATGCAATACAACAAATGTAGACTGTAAGCTGTAAGCGCTACGGAATATAAAACAAATAATAATAATAATAATTATGTCACTTATCTTGAAAATACCACCCATGCTGATGAGAACTGAGCAACTTTTATTAGCTTATTATATCTCTGACATTATTGACTATGAAACCTGTGTCCCAAGCATTCAATCAGAAGAAGCCTCACCTGCAAGAGCTCCCACAGGCAGGGGTTACACTGCCCACGCCGCTACAACACAGCTAGATTTATCTTATATGTATCTTATATTCTTCTTCTTCTTCCTCTTCTCCTTCTTCTTATAATTACTCACGTTGGTTCCATAAGACACACTGCACTATTTTTTGTTGTCTTTATTTTACACATCTCCGTCCCCTGGTTATATTGGAGAAGACCCTCACTATCATCATACCCTTAGGTGCGACCGCCACATCCATCCTAAAGACTCTCTGAGTCGTCTCTTCCGGCGCCGGGACAGCTCCACATTCTTCTTGAGAAGCCGGTTCATATTTGCCTGCAGTCTTCTCATTTCCGGAGATGAGCCGTGGCCATTTTCTTCGGCACGAGTCCACTCGAGATGTTCTGTCCATTACTGGTCTCTTGGCCCCGGTTAGGGCGTCTCGGTGACTCTTTTCTGTGCCGTCTCTCGTCGTCTCCCTGCCCGGATCTGCTCTTCTAGAGCTGAGACTCACTCTGTGAGTATGGGACAGGGAGGGTCTGTGTGCCTCCTCCATCTTCTGCAATTGATGTCCATGTAGAGGAGGGCTTCAAGTTCTTTTTCAGGGAGGGCGTTTAGAGGTTTGAGCTCCCAGCAAATTTATAAAAAAATAATTTATAATGGTGCCGAGGCATCCAAAAATAGTACTGAGGAGCTCCATATCTGTGATGTTGTCTTCGCCTGCTCCGCTGAACAATGAGTGGTTTAAGAGTTGTTGCTTCCCTGCCCTTATCTGCTCTTCTAGAGCTGAGACTCACTCTGTGAGTATGGGACAGGGAGCGTCTGTGTGCCTCCTCCATCTTCTGCAATTGATGTCCATGTAGAGGAGGGCTTCAAGTTCTTTTCAGGGAGGGCGTTTAGAGGTTTGAGCTCCCAGCAAATATATAGAAAAATAATTTATAATGGTGCCGAGGCATCCAAAAATAGTACTGAGGAGCTCCATATCTGTGATGTTGTCTTCGCCTGCTCCGCTGAACAATGAGTGGTTTAAGAGTAGTTGCTTGTATTTATAGCCTTGGCTACTGATGACATCACAAACAAAAGTGGGCGGGGCAACTTTATGACATCACAAACTAAACTGGGCGGGGCCGCTTTATGACATCACAAACTAAACTAGACGGGGCTGGTTTCCCAGTGATCAGGCAGGACAACCTTATGACAAAACTGGGCGGGGCAGCTTTATGACATCACAAGCTAAACTGGACGGGGCTGGTTTCCCAGTGTTTAGGCAGGACAACCTTATGATAAAACTGGGCGGGGCAACTTTATGACATCACAAACTAAACTGGGCGGGGCCGCTTTATGACATCACAAACTAAACTGGACGGGGCTGGTTTCCCAGTGATTAGGCAGGACAACCTTATGACAAAACTGGGCGGGGCAACATTATGACACCACAAACTAAACTGGGCGGGGCAGCTTTATGACATCACGAGCAAAAGTGGGCAGAGATGCTTCCTGATTGAGTGGGCGGAGAATAATCACATCCACTGAATGCACTCACAGCTTTTGACCTTCTCATTGGGAAAAATTCAAACTTTTAACATAAATGACAGCAGCAATGCGAGTGCCCCCCTCCCCCATCATCTATCTTTTCTCTGTGAATACCGTTAAAGCTGTTTCATTTAAGATTATTAGATTTCTGTCATTAAAAGTTAATTATTAATTCCTGGAGGGTAATTTTCTCTCCTGTACCCGCATTCCCAAACGACAACCCACAAAGTTTCAAAAATATTATATGTATCACTGATTATTATAATTATCAAAAACCTCAGAATCCGGCCCCCGCATTAATACTATATACGGCCTCTTTGTACTTTCTTTATGCGATTTCCTCGTCTCTCTCCTCGTTTTTCATTCTATTTATTTACTATTAAATGCATCGTTTATTTGTTTATTATTATTTTTATTGGTCTATAAAGCGCCATCATATTCCGCAGCGATGTACAATGAGTAATCAGAACATAACAAGTAGCGCATCACAGAGACGAAAAGGTGAGCCGGTCCCTCGCACAAAGGAGCTTACAATCTAGAAGAACAATCTTTAACAAACAATCCAACAACACACCCTAACGACCCGCGTAGCAGACAGTTTAAGACAGGGTTAAGTTACCTGCACCGGTCGGTGGACGTTTATATGAGGGAGGAGAGGCTGCCGGATTCTGCCGAGAAGCTTTGTGTAGAAAACCAAGACCTGCTGCTTCATGCCGGGGGGACACTGCGGAGAATTAAAACCCAAAATAACCAGATTTACCCCCAAGTCAGGTTAGTATCTCGTCACGTTCAGCCAGCGGAGCGCAACACTGTGACTCTTCCCTACAGGGGGCTCCGGGGGCCAATCCGGGGCCAGACATCCCAACGCAAGCAAGCCCTGGAGCTGCATGAAAACCCATTTAAAAATTGGTGAAGTTCCAAAAAAAAAAAAAAAAACCTTTCATAAGATGTAGCGTCACGGAAGCTCAAGACCTCAGAGCCCTGATGTTAAAGCTGCTGTTCCACTGACTCTCGCTTTGTACAGTAATTAGGAACATCATTCGCTAGTCGTCTCAAACCTGCCCCCCTTCTCCTTACACCACCCCTGCCTGTGCGCCTTTCCCTGTATGGGGGGGCGCGTGATATGACCGCACTCACGTCGGCTTTGCCCAGGGTGTACAGGGTCTCCAGGACTTTGTGGTGCAGTAAGTACTCCATGCAGGGCCCCGTCTCGCCCGACTCCCGCTCGCTCTCCTCCTGCACCAGGATGTCCAGCATCTGCTCCAGGTGAGACGGGATGTTGGTGTCGGTCACCGGGGCCTTGTCATCTGCATGAAGAAGAAGACGAGCGTCACGAGGGAGCCCGAAAAGGCCAATTTAAAAAAAAACAACAAAATCTCATGTTTTCCAAGAAACAGAATTCCAGCTCAAACAGAGAAATATTCCCGATCCCTTACCGGTCGTTTCGATGTAATAATGAGTGATCGCCTTCCAGTGATAAACAAAATCTTCCTGTAACGGCAGAGAAGGAGCGAGCTGCGAAAAAACACAAGTATACATTATACAGGGGCCGGGGCACTAATATATCTATACATTATACAGGGGCCGGGTCACTAATATATCTATACATTATACAGGGGCCGGGTCACTAATATATCTATACATTATACAGGGGCCGGGGCACTAATATATCTATACATTATACAGGGGCCGGGTCACTAATATATCTATACATTATACAGGGGCCGGGGCACTAATATATCTATACATTATACAGGGGCCGGGTCACTAATATATCTATACATTATACAGGGGCCGGGTCACTAATATATCTATACATTATACAGGGGCCGGGGCACTAATATATCTATACATTATACAGGGGCCGGGTCACTAATATATCTATACATTATACAGGGGCCGGGGCACTAATATATCTATACATTATACAGGGGCCGGGGCACTAATATATCGATACATTATACAGGGGCCGGGTCACTAATATATCTATACATTATACAGGGGCCGGGGCACTAATATATCTATACATTATACAGGGGCCGGGTCACTAATATATCTATACATTATACAGGGGCCGGGTCACTAATATATCTATACATTATACAGGGGCCGGGGCACTAATATATCTATACATTATACAGGGGCCGGGTCACTAATATATCTATACATTATACAGGGGCCGGGGCACTAATATATCTATACATTATACAGGGGCCGGGGCACTAATATATCGATACATTATACAGGGGCCGGGGCACTAATATATCTATACATTATACAGGGGCCAGGGCACTAATATATCTATACATTATACAGGGGCCGGGTCACTAATATATCTATACATTATACAGGGGCCGGGTCACTAATATATCTATACATTATACAGGGGCCGGGGCACTAATATATCTATACATCATACAGGGGCCGGGTCACTAATATAACTATACATTATACAGGGGCCGGGTCACTAATATAACTATACATTATACAGGGGGCCGGGTCACTAATATAACTATACATTATACAGGGGCCGGGTCACTAATATATCTATACATTATACAGGGGCCAGGTCACTAATATATCTATACATTTTACAGGGGGCCGGGTCACTAATATATCTATACATTATACAGGGGGCCGGGTCACTGATTTATCTATACATTATACAGGGGGCCAGGTCACTAATATATCTATACATTATACAGGGGGCCGGGTCACTTATATATCTATACATTATACAGGGGGCCGGGTCACTGATTTATCTATACATTATACAGGGGCCGGTCACTAATATAAATATACATTATACAGGGGCCGGGTCACTAATATATCTATACATCATACAGGGGGCCGGTCACAAATATATCTATACATTATTCAGGGGCCGGGTCACTAATATAACTATACATTATACAGGGGCCGGGTCACTAATATATCTATACATTATACAGGGGGCCGGGTCACTAATATATCTATACATTATACAGGGGCCGGTCACTGATTTATCTATACATTATACAGGGGGCCGGTCACTGATTTATCTATACATTATACAGGGGCCGGTCACTGATTTATCTATACATCATACAGGGGGCTGGTCACTGATTTATCTATACATTATACAGGGGCCGGTCACTGATTTATCTATACATTATACAGGGGGCCGGTCACTGATTTATCTATACATTATACAGGGGGCCGGTTACTGATTTATCTATACATTATACAGGGGGCCGGTCACTGATTTATCTATACATTATACAGGGGCCGGTCACTGATTTATCTATACATTATACAGGGGCTGGTCACTGATTTATCTATACATTATACAGGGGGCCAGTCACTGATTTATCTATACATTATACAGGGGCCGGCTCAGCCTCTCATAACGTTTAGTGGATTAATGCAACTCCTTGTTTAGTATAAAATTAAGTCCATAACAGACATTTTTTAGACGGAGAATCGAATGAATGAACGTAGAAGTGGGTGAAGCGGCCGGGTGGAAGGTGACGCTGCGCACACTCGCTCCAGGGAGGGAAACGAGCGAGCGGGACGAGGACACGTCGGTCTCAGAGTAACAAAACCAAGCCGGGAGATCGCTGACACCGCGGCACGATCGGGGACGGGGGCGTCATTCTCCTGGCATTAATTGGCTGCTTCGAGCACCCAATCAGTGTCAGTGACAGCGAAGCGTCCCCATCTGACCGGCAGCGGATGACAGGAGTTGTAGTCTGACAGCAGACTGAATGTTACAGGATCTGTGTACAAAAGGTTCTCTCTGTATATATATATCTATCGTAGCAGAACTATGATATTGGCATTGTGTGTGTGGCATTGTTGGTTGATGAGTGGAACAGCCTCCCAGCAGAAGTGGTAGAGGGTAATACAGTGAGGGGATTAAACATGCATGGGATAGAGATACGGCTCCTGAATCTAAGACGAGACCGACGACCGATTAAGGTGAAGCAGTTGGGGCTCCTACCGCTGGCTGCCATGGCGACTGCCCCACTCTGTGCGTGTCTGGGGCATTAAACAGATGTAACGTTAACCCCTCGGCGGGCCCGGGTTATTCTAATAACCCCGCAGCAGGTCTGGGGTAGAAGCAGCTGCTCGGTTGCTGCCACATCAGCAGTAATGCCGGGTGCTGCCCTCCTGCCCCGGCTCCCTGGCAGCAATAAACCCCTCCAACAGCGGCCTACTGTCGCCTGACAGGCCTCGGGCTGCAGTAAACGATACCGCAGGCCCAGTCCCCGGTCTAGAGTAATAATTCTCCCCCAGCCGGCAGGCCCAGTCACCGGGCTGTAGTGGTGGCAGTACCCTGGCCAGTAGGCCCCGTCCCCGGTCTGTACTCACCGCTTCCACTGCCTGCTGCAGGATGGAGCTGAGTTTGGAGAACATCTTGTCCCGCTGCAGCTGGAGCCGCTCCCGGGAGCCCTTGGACAAGGCGGAGAACGGCGACCGCCGGCGATCCAGCTTGGGCGGGGAGCAGATCACGGTACGCACTACACACAACAACACAGACGTTACAAGCACACAATGTACACAACACACACCGGAGCGCACAGAACACCGGCCGACCGGGGAACAACAACACACAGCGCCCCCTACTGCCCGACACAGCCACAGCACTGCCACCTACTGCCCGACACAGCCACAGCACTGCCATCTACTGACACAACACTGCCACCTACTGCCCGACACAGGCACAGCACTGCCACCTACTGCCCGACACAGCCACAGCACTGCCATCTACTGACACAACACTGCCACCTACTGCCCGACACAGGCACAGCACTGCCACCTACTGCCCGACACAGCCACAGCACTGCCATCTACTGACACAACACTGCCACCTACTGCCCGACACAGGCACAGCACTGCCACCTACTGCCCGACACAGCCACAGCACTGCCATCTACTGACACAACACTGCCACCTACTGCCTGACACAGGCACAGCACTGCCACCTACTGCCCGACACAGCCACAGCACTGCCACCTACTGCCCGACACAGGAACAACACTGACACAACACTGCCACCTACTGCCCGACACAGCCACAGCACTGCCACCTACTGCCACAACACTGCCACCTTCTGCCCGACACAGCCACAGCACTGCCATCTACTGACACAACACTGCCACCTACTGCCTGACACAGGCACAGCACTGCCACCTACTGCCCGACACAGCCACAGCACTGCCATCTACTGACACAGCACTGCCACCTACTGCCCGACACAGGCACAGCACTGCCACCTACTGCCCGACACAGGAACAACACTGACACAACACTGCCACCTACTGCCCGACACAGCCACAGCACTGCCACCTACTGCCACAACACTGCCACCTACTGCCCGACACAGGAACAACACTGACACAACACTGCCACCTACTGCCACACACACCACCTACTGCCACACACACCACCAACTGCCCCAGCCCTGCCCAACACTGCCCCCTACTGACATGTCATTATTTAAAGATACACTCAATGGGGTCACCTACATTCAAGCAGGGATATCACCCATAACATACCGGGAACAAAAGCACCGACTGAGAGTCTTTTATATGACCCCAGCGGGGAGAACAGGAAGTCGGCTCCAGACTGTGTGAGCCGTAAATCTGCGTGGCATTGCGCAGGCCGACCAATAGACACAAAGACACTGATGGCATGTCCTGGTTTTGTCCTCCTCGTCACCCGATAAGCGAGACGTTTAAATGCCAGCTAATTACTGAACGTTTCTGGCGTGGCCGGGAATTATTACCTAAACCGCGCTATGAGGAATCTCAACATCTGCCGGCCACATATGGGTTTGTTATTGCCGGTAACGGGACAATGAGGGGACGTGCAGACCCTGCCAGTTCCCGCGCCACATGCGGCTTTTTCTCATAATTGGGCTTTATTTTGCGGCTTTTGGTGCCAAGTCCTCGCTTTTCTGCACATAGTCCCTATTGTTCAGCAATTAAAACTACAAAAACAACGTTTCCCAGATTACGGGGCAGTCCTGTGGGGGTTCAGCTCAAGGGGGGCAAATCGAACCCCGAGATCTAATAATACAAATAATTGGCAAGCAAAGGCAAAGATGTTCAAGGCAAAGCGATCCGGTCCCGTCTGATACATATTTCCCAAAAATGAACTGCATGATGGAGCATGGAAAGGATCCTAACAGCATCCCAGGAAACTCATTCCTTTTATCTTTGCACTACCCGTCAGAGTGCTGGGGGTGCTGGGAGTGCAGACGGTGCTGGGGGTGCTGGGAGTGCAGAGGGTGCTGGGAGTGCAGAGGGTTCTGGGGGTGCTGGGAGTGCAGAGGGTGCTGGGAGTGCAGAGGGTTCTGGGGGTGCTGGGAGTGCAGAGGGTGCTGGGGGTGCTGGGAGTGCAGAGAGTGTGATACCTTAAAGAGGATGAATTCCCTGTCTTAACTTGCCCAATAAGGGGTGTTTAAATCTGTTTTGAGTTCCAGAATGATGAGTAATATTTTAGAAACATCTAATCCAGCGAGATTTTAATAGCCAAACCATAATAATAATAATAATAAAATAGAAGATACAAAACTACTAATAATATGACTAAAAATAATATAATAGGAATAGAGAATAAGAATAGAAATACTACTACTACTAATAAAATAATACTAATAGGATAATAATAAGAATAGAAATAATACTACGACTAATAATACTAATAAAAGAAGATACAATACTACCAATAATACTACTACTAATAATAAAATAATACTAATAAGAGAATAAGAATAGAAATAATACTACGACTAATAATACTAATAATTGTAATAGTAATAGAAGATACAATACTACCAATACCACTATAAAAATAATATAAAAAAATAATACTAATGATAAAAATAAGAATAGAAATAATACTACGACTGATAATAATAATAATAATAATAGTAGTAATAGAAGATACAATACTACCAATAATACTACCACTAAAAATAATACTAATGATAAAAATAATAATAGAAATACTACTAATGATAATAATAATGCTAATAATAGAAATACTACTACTAATATCTTATTATCTGATCAAAAGAAGTCAGTAATCTGGAGAATAATCTGAATATTGTGAATCTCTATAAAATCCTGGAATTTCACCACTGGTCCAGATTCACCTTCCTCATTCACAGCTGACTGATATGATGTCACACTGTGATGTCATACGTTTCAGAGCACAGCTGGGTCATGACGTCGCGTATAATTGTGAGATTTGTGATTCTGCCCCAGCTGCCTGTCGCCCATTCCAGTTTTAAACCATTTCATTGTACTGGTGGCAGGCCGCGGCGGGGGCTTTCCGTGTTTCTCGCTGGTCAGGCCGAAGGGATCCGACCTGCTGATTTCACGGATCCGCCGCCCTGATGAAGTGTAATATGAAACACGCTGATGATTTCTTACCTCCGCGTCAGCGGTTATTGAAACCCAGGAATATTTCCATCTCTTTGTTCTGTAGCAGAGATTGTATTTCCCGGAGTCACCAACGTCCCCCAAATGTTGAGTGTTTTGCGTTATTTGGTCCCCTCCTTACCTCTCGCGTCAGCACAGACGTGGGCAATTATGGAATATTCTACACCTTCCAAATCTTTGCACCCCTCTCTCCTCCCCTGATGCCCCTCTCTCCCCCCCTGATGCCCCTCTCTCCTCCTCTGATGCCCCTCTCTCTCCCCCTGATGCCCCTCTCTCTCCCCCTGATGCCCCCTCTCCTCCCCTGATGCCCCTCTCTCCTCCACTGATGCCCCTCTCTCCTCCCCTGATGCCTCTCTCCTCCCTGATGCCCCTCTCTCCCCCCCTGATGCCCCTCTCTCCTCCCCTGATGCCCCTCTCCCCCCCGATGCCCCCTCTTTTCTAGAAGGTCAGAATGTTTGCTGGGTATGAGGGGATCGCAGGGTTCTACAGCCCTAAAAGCCCCGATAATGTGTATAGAAACAGCAGGGAACGGCTTTATAAATTAAACGGGGTAAATAAACCCCATTATTCTTCTTTTAAATGCCCCACTGTTTGAAGATATGCTATCCCCAGAACCCCATTTTTTGCGTCCCCAGGTATGTAAATTGGGGGGACCCCAATCAGAGGGTAAATGATGCCTATTGCCTGTGGCACCCTAGTGGATATATATGACACTGCAGGTAAAGGTCACATAAAGGACTCGGCGCAGAAGAAGCCCCTTTCACATTTCTGTTCATTCCTGTTTTGAACCAGAATGTTATTATTGTTATGTTAATATAATATTATTATTATTACCTTTTATTTATTAAGCGCCAACATATTATGCCGCGCTGTACAATTTAAGTGGGGCAATTAACACACATAACAAATATACATTAATACATACATACACGTTGGGCGTTGAGAACCCGTCCCGTGAGCTTACAATCTAGCCTTATAGTACTTTCACACAAAGCTCCTGGCTTTGAGGACCCTGCTGGTGAGCTTACAATCTATTTAATATACATAATAAAAACCTTGAAAAAGACTTAAATCGTAATTTTATATGTCCAGCCGCCTGATTCTCATTAATTCTTTATTGCAGATATTTTTTTTTAATGTGTAAATAAAATCCATTTCAGATTTATAAAACTGTATTTTTTGAAAATATTTAAAAAATAAACAGAATTAAATGATAATTATTTAACCATCTGGGTGCCACAGAGAGGCTGCAACGCACAACTCAATGGATTAAAATTCACCAGTTTTCAAAATCCAATTCCTAAGAGGTGAAATGCGTGATTTCGGTGCCTCCTGAGACCCCCCCCCCATGCCCCCCCCCCCAGCCTCCCAGGTCTCCAGTCTGCCGGAGGCTCGTGTGTCACAGTCTGGGCTGGAGTGCAGGAGGAGGCGCACGCCGCACACCCACCATGCGATGCTGAGTGTGAGTAGGGGGTATCCAGCAGCCAGCCAGGGGCAGCAGAACATGCAGTGACTCCGAGTCCATGCACCAGCCCCCCCCACATCTGATCCGAGCTCAGCCTCCATCCCTCCTCCAGGAGACATGTCTGCGAAAGGTAGGTGTGCAGCCCCCGACTGCCCAATTTGCCACCCCACAGGGCATCCCCCTCTCTGTGTGATGGTGCAGTGCTATCTGCAGAAGGTTCAGACCCCCCCTGCGCATGCCGCAGCTGGATGAAGGTGCCCCTGCAGCACGGAGCCGCCGACGGGGGGCTGCATGCTCCATCGCAGGGACGCGTTCATTCATAACGCTGCCTCCGCTGCTGGATGCTGCAGTCTTAGAATGAGGAGAAAGCCTGGGTCATGCAGCCGGCACTGGAAGGGTTAAGCCGGCTGGCTCCTGCAGGGGCCCCGCCGTCCGGACCTCATTCCGGTTTGGCTGAATCTGGAGCTGTTTTTTTATTTATAGAATTAGGTGTTTTTGGTTACTGCTGCATTTACTATATTATTTATCGCTCTGAATATTGCTGCGTTTTCCATGTGGCCGGCTGCATCGCTCGCTCTGATTGTAGGGCAGTTTATTTATACATACATGTTACGTGTATATTTATACATACATGTTACCGTGTATATTTATACATATATGTTACAGTATCTATTTATACATACATGTTACCGTGTATATTTATACATACATGTTACAGTATATATTTATACATATATGTTACAGTATATATTTATACATATATGTTACAGTATATATTTATACATATATGTTACAGTATATATGTATATATATATATGTGTATATATGTTACAGTATATATGTATATATATATATGTGTGTATATATGTTACAGTGTGTATATATATATATATATATATATATGTGTATATATGTTACAGTATATATATATATATATATATTACAATGTATATGCGACCCCCTCCCCCATTTTAATATCAGACTGTCTGATTATCCGCTGGCGGCTGCTGGGAATTAGCGTTTCGGGCGGTGATCAGAGGAATACGCTGCCGGTTACAGTAGTTCAGTACAGCGCTACCGTCTGTGTTATCCTAAAATGCCCTTGAGTGTGTTTTGACTTGCCGTGGGCCACTGAGCTTACACTCAGCCCCAGACTGCAGCTAGCGCCAGTGGTTCTGTGATTCGCTCCAGCGGGTTCTCCCTCTAAGCCGAGCGGTTCTGCCACAGCAGGAAACGGCCACCGGCCCGTCCGGTGGAGACATTTGCTCTGTATGTACAGCCAGGGGCCGTTAGACTGTCCCACGTGTCATGTTTTGGTGTCGAGGTGTGGGGTGTCGAGATATGATGTCATATCCAGACTCCCAGAAGTAAGGACAGCGTTGCGGGGGGTGGCAGGCGGGTAAATACTTCACTGTCATCCACCCGGCGCCCTGTCTGAACGTACGCAGTCCGGTGGAAATGGCGCCCAGTTTTCGGGGGGATTTATTTACACGCGGAGCGGAGAGATCCTACTGGATTCCCACAAAGGGCCCCGAGGATTCTATTTGCAGAGAGATTTGGTAGAAATGAGTTTCCGGATCCTGAATGTGACATCATACCCGGGACCTTCCGGGGCTCCGGCTTCCTGCCTCCCTCTGATGATGTAAGTGGGCGGGCTGGGTGATGTTGTGGGTGTGTCCAGTGAGGTTATTGGTGGGGATGCACATTTTATTATTATTTTTATATATAACGCCATCATATTCCACATATTTTACTTACTAGTTATATACATAAATTATATACGAAAACCACCATTCCAAATGACCACAGAGGGGGCGCTTTTGTTTTGGGGGTGTGGTTAGAGGCATGATTGGGGCGGGGCTATTTAAGCATACCCCGTTTAATTTATAAAGCCGTTTCCTGCTGTTTCTATACACATTATCGGGGCTTTTAGGGCCGTAGAACCCTGCGATCCCCTCATACCCAGCAAACATTCTGACCCCCTAGAAAAGAGGGGCATCAGGGGAGGAGAGAGGGGCAACAGGGAGGAGAGAGGGGCATTATCAGGTGTTTGGGGACATAGAGGGACTGTTCCTAATAGGCAGCAGGAATGCTATTCCCACCAGGGTGGGTTCAGGTTTTTGGGGTAACGGACATTCGTTCTCCTTCGCACCAGATTTGGAGAATATACTTTTTTCCACAAAAGCAAAATCTGCAAATAAACAGAGAGAAAGTAAGTGAAGTCCGTGTACATGTTACACTAACGTGTTAGAGATCATGCCATGGTCTCAGTATTACATACAACATGCCTACACCACAGTGGGGATTGAGTGGGGTTCGCGGGATTAAGTGGGTGGGTCATTCACATTAATAAATCCGGCATTTGAAAAAAAATACGTGACATCTTGTGTTTACTGAATTACCAGCAGATGTATAGAGCAAAAGAAAAATGGCGCTGCCCCCTATTCATGGCAGCCCTGTATGCCCTAATGGAAAATAGTGAATTTGCATATGGTGTCACATTGTGACATCACAGGTGAGGGACAGACTTACATGGTTTCTTTTGAAGTATGAGGCGATCTGAATCCATATGCACTGTATTTTATTTTCCGGTCTCAGGATAAACCCCATTTAGGAGACAAGGCCCTAAGGAGAACTGCAGGATTTGGCTGAATTCACCTAAAAGCCCAGGTGCACGGATACCAGGGGCAAATCGAACATGGAGGGTTTCCATGTTCACAGCTAGGCTGAGGGTAATGGGAGTTAATTTTTTACAGGATGCCAGTCTTGCTGTATAATGGCGCCCACATAGGCTGGCTGGTTGCTGAGATTCAGATAAGCGCCTTCCAGGGAACAATAGCGCAAACAGTGGCAGGAAACTGGAGCCGCCGGGCCACCGTCTAGATTAACGCCAACACTTTGTGTTTTAGGACAATATAGGAAAAGCAACAAGTTAATGCCCCAAACCCAATGCTTCCGTTTAACCCTTTCAGACTCACGGGGTTATTAAAGCACAGGGGGTCTCATTTAATTAGGAGGGGTAACCCTGAGCAAGTAGGACCCCCGGTATCAGTAACCCTGAGCATTACACCGACATGCCGGCCCGACAGCCTTATAACTCCTCCGGCAGCTCCCAGCCCGACGGCTTCATCTGGGGCTGGAAAACAATTCTGCAGAGCAAACCCTCTAATAATACGGAGCGGTCTGCAGGACAACAATGATCGAAAGACTGAGGGGGCTCGACATGTCCGACTTGGGGGATGGGGAGAGACATTTAAATATATAAAGGGATAAAGGACAGGAGGGAAGTTTATCTGACACTAGAGGTTCAGAGGCTGAGATGGAAAGGAAGGAAGTTTTACTTTACTGAGAGGATGGTGGATAAGTGGAACAGCTTCCCAGCAGAAGTGGTAGAAGTTACTCCAGTTCGATGAAAAGTGCATTTTTTTGATAGAAACACTTAAAGGGTTAAAATGGTATTGGAAGGCTTGGTCACTTCTTACCCCCATACAGTGTTACTGTATGCTTTTTTAATAATCCATCAAGCGACCGAAGGGTTAAGATGCTGTGTCGTCGTTACCACCTCCTCCATTGTCTGCCTCTCTATGATTAATAACTGTTTTATTTCTGCCCTGTAGCATAATGCAATAGCTTAGAATTAGTGTTTATTTTTTTTAGTAAATCTCTCCCGGTTTATCTGTTTCTGGGATCTGCAATCATTTAGCTTTTGTTTGTATTGGAGGCATTTCCACCCCCACTAGGGTGTATGTAACACACCTCTGGCCTTGAACGGGTTAATCAGGTTGTCTGTAGTACATTTCATGTTGTGATAGCTTACTGCTCTCCCCGGTATTTACCAAGAAAGTGGTAGATAAGTGGAGCAGCCTCCCTGCAGAAGTGGTAGAGGGTAATACAGTGAGGGTATTAAACATGCGCGGGATAGACATACGGCTCCTGAATCTAAGACGAGACCAACGACTGATTAAGGTTTGAGTCGTTACAGCCGGAGAAACGGGCGACCAGACAGGGGCCGGATGGGGCCGATCTGCTGGGAGGTTCTGGGTTTCTATGAAGCCCCCATGCCGCCTGCCTGTTACTGGAGGTTGGGCCCCGATGTGCGCGTTTTGGCACGTTAGATCCTCCAAGGAGTTGGCACGTTTCCTTAATCCTCGCACGCCCTAACAACGCTCCCAAAACTGCCACTTTCCACGGAAAATTCCTTACGGGATGGGATGCTTCCTGATTCTGGGCTTAACCCTTCGACTGCCAGAGACTGTGCAGTTCTTTGGCTCCCCCGACACATCCAGGATAACCATCGTCATAAATACAAGAAAAATGGGAATTTGTGGAAAATATTGAGCATGGAGAAATATGGATTTGGCCCCAAATACTTTAGAAACAAATCAGCAACAAAGTAACAAACTAAACAAACAAACTAAATGTATCCAGAAATCTCCTCGTGAATACACAGCGGGTTAACATCGGGATCTGGGTCCTTTTACTTTTCATTTATAATAATTAGTGGCCCAGTTGAGTATTACACCCGTTGTACAGCACTACGGAATTTGATGGCGCTATATAAAACAATAAATAATAATAATAATAATAACTAGTCCGCAGCTAGCGATGCATTTTAACCAACTGATGCATAAACTTTCAAGGTCTCAGTGGTCTCCTATGTGAAAGTTCATGCTGGTCCACTAGAGGTATCACAGATGTATTTGTGTGATTGTTCCTGCGTCCAATACAGAAATGTCTATTCGGGTGCTATAATGCCAATCACTCTCAGCCGACAGGAAGCTAGTGCATGATTCCTATTTGGCTGTTTATTAAATATACCCCAGCCCAGTTCTATTACCTACTTCTCAGGGGTTACCTCACTCTGAGTCTCCAAATCTGCCCAAGAAATACTTCTCTATATAAAATTCTGCCTAGTTTGTCATTTTTGATCATGTGACACAAAAGCAGGCGCTGACAGGTTGTTGCCATAGCAGCTGAAAAGTTACATTTATATGTGTTTACCTGCAGTGGACCCTGATATCTGCACTTTTTTGGGATGTTAGGGACACTTTTATGATTATTTTTTTATTTTCCTGGGCGTGCGAACCAGTTTATTGGAAATTGTATCATTTGCGTAACTTTTTTATATTTATCCAAAATAAACAAAATATTATGTTTTAAATGTTAAAATTCATAAAAAAAACAAACAAAAACATCATGAAATTTGGAAAATCCCCAATAAAGCAACATATTGAGGACAACAGATTACCCCCCCCAGGTTCTTAGTGTCAATTTTTGGGATGAGAATAGTCAGTCTTGTGGTGTGGCTCAATCACATACATGCAGCGGGCTCTGGGAGTGGCCCCCGCGGCATGCCGGGGCGTGATGGGGGACGGGGTGTTTTTTTTCTTGTGCTGATTCTAATTTTGCAGAATCGACCTTCAAAGGGAGGAAAGGCCTTTTAATCAAAGGAACGGGACAGAATCCAACGCGTTTAAATCAGTCGCTGCGACATCTAAGAACCAACCGCCAAACAACCTCCAGAAACAATAGATATGGGGGGCTGCAGTCCGAACCTAAAGCAAGATGTAACAAAATAGGTATAAATGCAAAAAAACACAAATAAATAAAATAAAAATAAATAAAAATCTGCTTAAATACGCAAAATAATTAGAAGCAGAAAACATCTTAAATATAAATATTGGGGGATCCGTTATGTGATCCGTCGCTGGGGTTATTTACAGCAATTCTGGTGCAAAGTTCTCAAAGTGGCCTTATCACCACAGCAACGGCACCATTCCTCCAAAGTGCCCGTGGTTAGTTTGGCCAGTCCTTCTTTGGGTCTTAAATCCCTGTGCTCCCTATTCCCCCCCCCCGATTCCCCCTTTTTTCTAGGGTATGTAATAAACAGGTCCAAACATTATTAACAATCCACTTGGTTGCTATGGTGACCACACGTCTTTTAACGGTGGGCTTATCGAAGAACCCCGCAGCAGAAGGCGTTATTTCCAGAAATGTCTGTATTTGTAGCATTTTCTTTGTATTGATAACTTTGTTGCAGTTTACAAACTTTTTTTAAAATCATAGTTAATAGAATCGAGAGCGCAAACCGAGCGCAGAGACCAAAAGAGACAGCCCCCCTCGGCGACATTTGATTGATGGACTCGTCTCTTGATTTGCTGAGAGTTTAAGGCGCAGGATGTATGGATCAAAACTCATTAAAGCGTCCGCTGCAGGGACGGACGGGCGACCCAGAGGAGTCAGGAGGAGAGTCACCATTATGGTCCTAAAAAGAGGGGAACTCTACTATTGGGGTCCCCGACTCCCCTCCTTGTTAGGTTTCCCATCACACGGGGCATCAGCTCATGCCTCCCTGTCGGCCATGCCTGGGGGTGATGGGTGTAGCTGTCAGAGTAACATTTGGGGGGGGGTTTGGAGGGGTCCTGAAGCGCGGGGTCTCTCTCCATTATGATTGAACTCTGCTGTAGGCGTCACTCATCCGGCGCGTTCTCTCCCAGCTCAGTGTCCCGAAATCTAATTCTTGCCATAATCTCTAAAAACAACGCCGAGGGGGCTGGAAACGCTGCCGGGAGGGCCGGGAGGGCCGGGGGGGGCGGGGGGCCGGGGCAGTCACCCGTGCTGTCAGTTTTGAGACTGTTGTATCCATGCTGTTAAATTTGGCTTCATTTACAAGATCGTCTCACTCGCGTTCTATACAAAAAAAAAGCCAATTACTACTAACTTTATATCAAATTTTACTAAAGTTTTTTTCAAAAATTCCAAAGTTAAAGATATTCTCATAACCGGTATATTAGCAGTTGGTACAAACCCCCCTCAAAAAAATGTTTTGATTTCATGCTGCTTCTGCACTTTTTGGGCTCCTGACGTTTGAAGTGATTTGGTCACTTCCCCAAATTCTACATTTTATGATTCTATACCCTAAATTGTCATGTGATATTTTGGGTGACTTTCCCTGCTCAAACCCCACACTGAGCTGATGCTAATGAAGTCCGTTCCTCCATAGACTTTCATTAGTCAGAGAGTCTGACTGGGTGATTAAGACTAAGCCATTCTTTTGCCCTCCCACAGGCAGTATGATAAGGAGTTGCGGTGTTTAGTAGATCGGGGATCAGATAATAGAGCGAGAATCATACAAACGGCTGATATGCAGCTGCCTGAAAACTTTATATTATGGGGCAAAAACTACAACTGGGGTAAAAAAGAAAACGCATTATTTTTGTAGTCTTATTTTTAATCCGATACGAGGAATAATAAAATTGCGCGACTTTAGATGTGAAAATAGTAATTACCAACATTATAGTAAAAAACAGGCGTTGGTTGTGTTTTCCCGCGCTGATGCAGACGTAAAGTCACTAAGATTTCAAGCCTTTTGGTAAAAAGGGAGAAGAATTTCTGCATCAAAGTCTCCGGTTATTCTCGTTCTCTGATCTGTCAGCAGTTTTGATTTGTTCCAAATATTTTAATTGACATTTTTAAAGCATTTTCAATACTGCATTAGCAAAAAATAATAATTTATTATATATATATTTATTTTTCACTGTGGATGCCCCATCTAGCGCTAAATCTGATCATCTTGTGGGCTTCGGGACCCCCGGCACCTGAATCAAACCCAGTAAGAAAGAAGCGATTCCGCGGCTCAGATGTCAGACGCGGCTTTAATTGGCAAACGCAGAGAGTGACTCAGTCTTAACCCACATCCAGCGATGTGCCCGAGGGGCTTAACCCATTACGTCTGACTCACCTAACAGCAGCGACATTTCAATTATTCTGCTTCACACAGAAATAGAACATTTCCGGCGGCCCCCGTCTAGTCGCCCGTTTCTCCTGCTGTAAAGACTCAAACCTTAATCAGTCGTTGGTCTCGTCTTAGATTCAGGAGCCGTATGTCTATCCCATGCATGTTTAATACCCTCGCTGTATTACCCTCTACCACCTCTGCTGGGAGGCTGTTCCACTTATCTACCACTCTCTTAAAAAAGTAAAGCCTCTTAATATTATCCGTAAGCCCCTGATGCTCTAGGGATCCACAGTATACATGTCCGCTATTTCCCAGCAATTATGGTCATCCTGTTTTTCTTTTTTTTTTGCTGATTTAATCTACCCCGGGATGGTCTGCAGTGCAGAGCGTTTCTTCACCACCAGGCGGCAGCCCAGAGCCAGCCCTGGTGTCTGATACAGACCCTGCGCGTTTGTGGCAACTGCCGTCTTATTCCGCCATCCAAGCCCACAGTGACCCAGGGAGTCCCGTGTCCGACGTCACATAAGCTTTGGGGTCCTCAGAGGTCTCGTTTTCAGAAAGAGGTCCTGAAACCTAATGCAGCTTTGCACCTTAATAGATTGTAAGCTCCTAGGAGCAAGGCTAAGCTTTATGTTCTGTTTAAATTGTTATGTGATTCACTACTTATTATATGCTTTCTACCCCGTTGTACAGCGCTGCAGAATATGATGGCGCTATATAAATAATAATAATAATAATAAAAAAATAATAATAAATAATATTTTTCTATGTTTTTCTTTTGGGCTAATATGGCTAAATACCGCGTTCCGGGAGCGAGTATGGAGAGGGGCTTCGTCCTGCGCATGTTCTGGTGGATAAATGTGTGGCTCATATATTTGCAGAAGCCACGTTTGTTACAATGTATTTCTGTTTTGAGACAAACGCTGTAAATAATTCCTGCCATAAGCGTTAATGTGATTTTTGTTACTATATATAAATATGATCGGTGTCTCTCGGCGGGGGAGGGGGTGTGGAAAGCGTGTAGTATGCTAATTAGGAGCCGCGAGGATGTGCGCCATATGTTCCACCACACGGTCCGTGCATCGGAGGCGTGTAGCTGGCAGCACCTGTTTGTAGCAGCGTGTAGCGTGTGCTGACCTTGGAGAGCGGAAAGCGTTTAGCGAGATCTGACAGCGAAGGTCCTGTTACTGAGAATTTACCCCCCCCCTCCATAAATACCCCCAGATAACCCATTTATTGAGTTTTGCCTCATTAGTCAAAGTACCGGAACTTTTACTAACAAACCCTACCAGAGAAACAAATAACCAGATTCTCGCCGGGAGCGCTAGATCCCTCTGACGCGTCACTTAGTCGGCGACCGGTCACAGCTCATTCACACTGACCACCAGCGCCCGTCTGCGGCCCGTCGGATACAGAATACAGGGCGTATCTCCGCAGATATGTCAGTAATTGGGCAAATAAAAAAATATTGGAGAACCCAGAATAAATAAAAAATTATCATCACGCTTAATATTTCACACCTTCTGAATAAAAAAAAACAAAAAATGTATTAATAGAGGGAAACAAAGTTGCCAAAAGATAGCAGATTCACTACTGAGAGGGTGGTAATCAAGTGGAACAGCCTCCCAGCAGAGGTGGTAGAGGTGCTGATTACCAAGTTCTTGCCCTAACCCCACCATGTGGCCCCTCCGGGGCTGGTCTACATCATTGTAGACAGGAACATGTTAACCCTTCAGTGACTGGTGCTGGATGAGCTGCGGAGAGGTGTACTTTGGGAGGGTATTTGAAGGCAGTGGCCGGGGGGGGGGGTAAACGTTTGCCGTCGGCCCGGCGTCTCTGATTCTAGAATCTGCAGATCAATAAAGTTTGCGGTTTATAATAAGATCTCCCGGAAGCTCGCAGGGTGCAGACGCGCGTCTCGCAAGCTTTTAATTGCCTTATAACTCTCTCTCTGTCACAAGGTGTCAGCGTCTGCGATGCCGCGTGCGGCGTCTGACAGCCAGTGCTGCCACCGAGTACCCTCAGCCGCCACGATGGGTAGATTCTTATAGAAAAGAGAAAATGGCAGAGAAAGAAAAGGACATTTCTGGCTTTTCTGTAAAATACCAGCGGCTCCAGGTGCCCAAAGTGTTCACTAACAAAACGGAGTCTGCGGGTGACCTGAATATTATTCCTCCCCGACTCCACTGTGTGTTACGGAGGGATGACCCCAGGGAGCTTCTCCTGCCGGAAGAGACAGCCGTGTATAATGTATAATAAAATCAGTGAGCCGGCACCCTGTATAATGTATAGATAAATCAGTAAAATGCGTAAGTATAATAAAAGAAATAACCCCCCAGCGCTGTATACAGTAATATACCCCCCCAGCACTGTATATAGTAATATAACCCCCCAGCACTGTATACAGTAATATAACCCCCAGCGCTGTATACAGTAATATGACCTCCCAGTGCTGTATACAGTAATATAACCCCCAGCGCTGTATACAGTAATATGACCTCCCAGCGCTGTATACAGTAATATAACCCCCAGCACTGTATACAGTAATATAACACCCAGCGCTGTATACAGTAATATAACCCCCAGCGCTGTATACAGTAATATAACCCCCAGCACTGTATACAGTAATATAACACCCAGCGCTGTATACAGTAATATAACCCCCCAGCGCTGTATACAGTAATATAACCCCCAGCGCTGTATACAGTAATATAACCCCCAGTGCTGTATACAGTAATAACCCCCCCAGTGCTGTATACAGTAATATAACCCCTAGCGCTGTATACAGTAATATAACCCCCAGCGCTGTATACAGTAATATAACCCCCAGCACTGTATACAGTAATATAACCCCCAGTGCTGTATACAGTAATATGACCCCCAGCGCTGTATACAGTAATATGACCCCCAGCGCTGTATACAGTAATATAACCCCCCAGCGCTGTATACAGTAATATAACCCCCAGCGCTGTATACAGTAATATGACCCCCAGCGCT